>JARFJB010000438.1:2552500-2845000 GCA_036346205.1 Vesta saturnalis
CTTGGGCGGCTATGCTAACAAAAATTTCAAATTCTGATTTTCGTCTCCTTTACTTATTAAAAATGCGTAAATCGAGAAGTTTGTAACAAACATTATACTGCATTAGAAAGGTTTCGTACATAATTTTTGACAAAAAAAGTGCAAAAGTGAATGTATTCTCAGATATTCATTTTTTTTGTTTATTTCGTAACGTCAAACACGTTTCCTCCATTCTTTGTTGAAAATAATTGTCCTTGTAACACTTTAGAAACACATTGTAATAAGAGAGTTATCAACAGGGCTGAATCCTCTCTCTTTTCTATAATATTGATTTATTCCTTTAATCTCATGTAAGGGTTCTTATAGTACCACTTTTTACAGACATTATAGAAAGGTGTCGCGTTAAGCTAGATCGCTTAATTGTAAATACAATTTAAAAACGTATGTACTTTTTAGTGTTTTTACTATTACGAAAAGTTTCTATAGGAAAAGTAAGACTAATGAAATATTTACGTTAGAGGTTGCACGTTCCTATTGCACTTTTCCGAAGGCATTTTTAATTTTAAAGGTCTTTCAAATCAATACGAGTCCGACTTTATTTATTTTGCGCCAAATTTAATCGTAATCGCAATCTATTAGTCCAAATAGGTGTTATTATTACTAATGTTTTTTAATTTCTCTTGACCCGAAGAGTAGAGCAAGTAAAATGCTCGTAACAAGAACACTTTTTTGAGATACACTGTGTAAACTGCTCGTACGTGGTCTTACTTTTATTACTATCGTATTAGCTATTTGCTTTGCCCAGGGATACGTTGATCAGAGAAGGGTGTGGTTCGTCGATTCGTTATGACAACTACCTGATCCTAACAAACATACTATTTTATTTCTATTCTGTGTACAATACTAAATAAAATACTTAATAGTATATTGAGTATCAAGAACAGTAAGGGATGTTTACCGGTCGACGGCCATGTTTGGAGCGCAGCCTCCATACACATCGACACACACACACACACATACACACATACACACATACACACACACACACACACACACACACATACAACATACAACATACACATACATACATCATTCATTCATACACACATACATACATATATACATACATACATACATACATACATACAACACATACACACATACATACATACACAACATACACTACGTACACACATCTACACACTACACTACACACAACACACACACACATTCACACAACACACGACCACGACACGGCCACGACACACAGCACGACTACAACATACACAACACCACACACATACACACACACAACACACAACACACACACACACACACACACACACACACACACATACACACACACACACACACACACACACATCACACACACACGACACACACACACACGACATCACACACACAACATCTACTACACACACATACACACAACAACACACACACCACACACACACACACACACACACACACAACACACACCACACGACACACACACCACACACACACACACACACACACACACACACACACACACACACACACACACCACACACCACACACACACACACACACACACACACACACACACACACACACACACACACACACACCACACACACACACCACACACACACACCACACACAACACACACACACACACACACACACACACACACCACACGACACACACGCACACACACACACACACACACACACAACACACACCACACACACACACACACCACACACACACACACACCACACACACACACACACACACACACACACACACACACACACACACACACACACACACACGAACAACCATAACCATAAACCAACACACATAAACCACACACACACACACACAACAAAACAAAACAAACACCACACACACCATAACAACACATAAAAACCAAAAACCATAAACCATAACACACATAAACCATAACACAAACCATGAACACATAAAACCATAACCATAAACCACTAACACCATAACACACATAAACCATAAACCATAAACCATAAACCACTCTTTTGATGTCAGAGTGCGTTAAATGTATATTTTTGGCTTCAACGTAGGTTAGAACTATGACAGTTCTTGACTAACTTAATTTAAATTAGGTAAACCTTACAATCTAAGGATGATATTTAGTAAAACGAAAATATGAGATATGCCAATATTACCTTTGTAAATACAATTTTTAACTGTATTTGTCCTAAAGCGTGAGGAAAGTGGATTTTTTCGCACGAGGTTGCTGTTGACCGAACGTCGCCATGCTGAGTTTAATTAAGTAGCCGATTGCAAAAAAGGGACTTTACGCATGTATTAAGAGCATTTATTTTTCAACCGGCGTGTTGAGACTAAATCACAAATGCTACAATTTTGTTTTGCTTTATTCGAGTGGAAGAGTCGATCGTCCGTAAGTTTATAGAAAAAATTATTGTACTAGCATGCAAACATCTCTAAGGTTACTACATAAATAATGTTTGTGTGCTATTGAAATTACTGTTTTTGTAAATGATTTGATATTAAAATTATAGGGGTAATTTTAATTTAACAATAATATACAAAATCGTATGTGTTTATCGCTAGAAAGTGCAGCTTTGGGTAAAATTGTGGACTTAATATTTCTAAATGCAGTGAAAAAACTTGGGCGGCTATGCTAACAAAAATTTCAAATTCTGATTTTCGTCTCCTTTACTTATTAAAAATGCGTAAATCGAGAAGTTTGTAACAAACATTATACTGCATTAGAAAGGTTTCGTACATAATTTTTGACAAAAAAAGTGCAAAAGTGAATGTATTCTCAGATATTCATTTTTTTTGTTTATTTCGTAACGTCAAACACGTTTCCTCCATTCTTTGTTGAAAATAATTGTCCTTGTAACACTTTAGAAACACATTGTAATAAGAGAGTTATCAACAGGGCTGAATCCTCTCTCTTTTCTATAATATTGATTTATTCCTTTAATCTCATGTAAGGGTTCTTATAGTACCACTTTTTACAGACATTATAGAAAGGTGTCGCGTTAAGCTAGATCGCTTAATTGTAAATACAATTTAAAAACGTATGTACTTTTTAGTGTTTTTACTATTACGAAAAGTTTCTATAGGAAAAGTAAGACTAATGAAATATTTACGTTAGAGGTTGCACGTTCCTATTGCACTTTTCCGAAGGCATTTTTAATTTTAAAGGTCTTTCAAATCAATACGAGTCCGACTTTATTTATTTTGCGCGAAATTTAATCGTAATCGCAATCTATTAGTCCAAATAGGTGTTATTATTACTAATGTTTTTTAATTTCTCTTGACCCGAAGAGTAGAGCAAGTAAAATGCTCGTAACAAGAACACTTTTTTGAGATACACTGTGTAAACTGCTCGTACGTGGTCTTACTTTTATTACTATCGTATTAGCTATTTGCTTTGCCCAGGGATACGTTGATCAGAGAAGGGTGTGGTTCGTCGATTCGTTATGACAACTACCTGATCCTAACAAACATACTATTTTATTTCTATTCTGTGTACAATACTAAATAAAATACTTAATAGTATATTGAATATCAAGAACAGTAAGGGATGTTTACCGGTCGACGGCCATGTTTGGAGGCGCAGCATCCAATTTGGCCGGAGACCGGTACAACCCTTAATGTTCGTGATGCTCATACTGTTTTTTGCACGATTGTATTAAATTTACCACAATTGAAATTATTTAATTTCTACTAAATAAACGAAAAGTCAAAAGTGACGTTTTAAATAGAAATGTAAAAATTTTTTTTCTTATTGTGAAATATATAGATTTTTACTTACCGCGCTACATGTACGGTAAGTGAATTACCTACCCGACTTGTGTATCCTAGTCACTAGTAAAAACAACCTTCTGATCTCGCAACATACCCGGTAACTAACTAAAATCGTCGTGCAAAAAACTATTTTCTATTTCAATTAAATAAAATAAACTCAACAAAACACCAATTAAACAAAATAATATATAAAAAAGTACGGGTTCACCCAGGTGGCACTAATCAGGATAGACTAGAGCGGCTGCAAGTGGCTCAGTATCTCCTGGTAGAGGATTAATATCTGGGGATCGGATAGTTAATAGTAAATCAGGATACGTAAATACTCTACTTCAATTAATTTCCCCTAATTCTCTTTATATATTTGGGTAATTAAATATATTTACGCCTATCAATTAACTTAACAACTTAACCTGCACGTCATTCCCTTGCGGCAAAACAATCACGGCCTCTTATTTATTTTTCATTCACAATCTTTCTCCATTCACAACCTTTCTTAGCAATTTAAATCGAGAAGAAATTAGTATTTTTGTTTACTATAAATTCTTTCATAGGTATAATGGTTTTAACATGATAATCTGACTGAAACGGGATGTTCTGGAGATCATTATGCGATTATTTGTCTGAAGGATTTATTGGTCTCCCAGCTTGGTCGTGTAGAAGTTAGGTAATTGTGGTAGGATAGGATTAATTAATCAAACGGACATACGCCCTTTGGTTAATTAGATAGACGCTGGACTGAATAGACATATGCCTCTCAGACAAGCAAAGTAGGAAATACCTACATAGACGTACGCCTTGGGGGTATTTACCAAGTAGTATGTGACGATATGTTCGTTTACGCTGGACATACGCCCGAGTAAGTGTTTAGCGTACAAGTATGGTGATGTTTTGCAGACGAGATTGGCTAATAATTTACCTAGGGCAGAAACGAAATATTTTAACGAAAAACTAGTCTGGTGAATATGATCGAAAAATTTATAATTTACCCCGAAATGGACCGGCTGGCAGAAATAACAGCTTCTGATTCCAACTAGGTCGGAATAGAAATCAGGATAGAAGTGATCGGAATGATCAGATAAGATAAGATAATTAATATCGCCTTTTTTTTGTTAGTATACTTATGTTTATGGTTAGTTTCTCACTTATTTTATCTTATCTAGATGTGGTGGGTAGACTGCTCAGGAGTCCTTCTTCAGCCCTGGTCATTATTTTCTTGTGGGTGTTGCACTGTTTTGTGTACTTGTTTAGTTTACGATCATGAGATGTGGTTATTTTTGGTAATAAAAAGAAATATTTAGATGTATTGGGTTATATGTGCTAATTGGTTTAAGTATGCGCGCTGTTTAGTTGGGTGTAGCGTGCTGTGTCTCCGATTCGTTTGCCGGTATCATGATAGGTCGTCATCGAATAGACGGGGGGTTGCGGAGGACATATAGAGTGTTGCCTAGGGATCTCCTTGGGAAAGTCGTCAAGGAGTTGTGTTAGGACCGCGGGGAGGAGGGGGGTTTGAATTTTACAATTTTACTTTGCTTTTTTTCCGTGGGAATTGAGGAAATCGGTAGTTGTAAGGATCTTTCTGGTTGGGATTGTTTCGCCGAAAATTGTTTTGTGTGAAAAGTTTCCTTGTAATGTCTGTAGTCTGTGTGTGTTGGGTGGTATGTTTGCGTGTTGTATTGTGAGGTCGTTAGGGTACCTCTGAGGTAACCTATGTATGCCTCTGGGTATTCGTCGTTCACAGGAAGCGATAGAGAAGAGGTGATTAGGGTTTATGTTAGTATATATGGGTGCTCGGAAATCCCTAACAGGGCGTATGTATGTTTTGTAGGTGACCTGTTGGAGTGGAAGTCTTTCTTGGTTCAGGGTGAGGGAAGCATTGCTGTTGGCTAGGTTTGGGAACTTAGTGTAGTTTGGATGTCGGAAGAGAATTGTTTGGTTTTTGGTGGGATTGGCGGAGACTCCACCGGTTTGCGCAGTTGGAGAAGTTCCGGAGGATTTTGGATATGAGGCAGGAGGCCGTTACGTTGTTCCGATTAACCACCCAAAAGGCGGTGTCATCCACAAACTGCGCAACGGCTACTCCGGGTTGTGTAACTTCGCGAACTTCGGATGCGAAGTTAATGTAAAGGGTCGGGGCTAAGGCAGCCTTGCGGTACGTCTGCTAAATGTGGAAAGGTGTCGGTGAAGGTGACTCAAACTGACCGATTAGTCAGGTACGAGAGTAGGAGTTTGGAGAAGGGGTCGGGTATGTTGAGGCTGTGATCTTGTGTGGGAGACCGGCATGCCTGACCCTGTCAAATGCTTGCTTAATGTCCAGAAACAGCCAGTTTGCATTGCTTGTGATTGAATCCTATGGTGGTTTCCGTAAGCAGCTTCAACAAGAGATCGTGACAAGTTCGGATGGGACGGAAGCCGAATTGACTGTTGGTAAGGAGTTCGTTGAGTTTGAGGTGGTCCCTGAGTCACCTGGCTAGAATCTGCTCGAAGCATTTTCCCAGGCAACTCAGGGAGATGGATCTGTAGAAGGAAGGTGTGGTTGAGGTCGGAGTGGGGTTTGGGTATCATGACGGTGGAGGCGGTTTCTAGTCCGTCGCGAAGTGTAACAGGGTTAGGTATTTGTTGTAAATGTCGGAGAAGAATCGGAGGGCTAGGTCGGGTAGGTGCCGGAGGATTTTATGGTTTAGGCCGTCATGACCTTGGGCTGCATTTCTTCAATTTTTTAAGTACTCGTTGACTTGTGCGGGAGTGATGGAGGCATAGAAGGGATTCCTCGTTATCGAGTTGGATTTATGGAAGTTTAAGGGTACGGAATTCTTCAAGGCGGCTCTCAAGCAGTGCCTTGAAGTGGTTGTCGAATTGGGGATTTTCTGGTGATCGTAAAATTGAATGGAGGTGGAGACCAAAGAAGTCGGCCTTTCCTTGGTCGGAAGAGATTAGGTTGCAATGTGGGCCGATTAGGTGGGATTTAGGGTTTACTTTCCTTCTGGTTAGTTTATCGAACTGTTGCCAGGCGAGTTTCCCGTTTCTATAGTTTGGCTGGTAGGTGGATTTGGTCCAGGAGTCTTCGGCGTGTTTGTTTGCTTCTCGACTGATTGAGGCGTTAAGGCGATTGTATGCGCTTTTGAGATCCAGTCCCTGGATCGCAGAAATTTACGATATATTCGTCTTTTCTCTATCCAGTTCACGATGTGTCGTGGGAGCGGTTTAAGTTAAATGTCATTGTCTTTCAAAGGGGATGAAATATCGACCGCTTTCTTAATTACGGAAGTTAGGTCTCTAATGGCTCTCCTGAGATCTTGGGTCGTTAGAAGATTGGGTGTTGGAAGGTGGTCTGCTTTCGAAAAATCTTCAATGACTGTATACTGAGCACGTGATGGGGGAGCTTGACAAAATGAAGTTTTGACCAATAGTGGTAAACGATTGGAAGCGATAGTGTTGCCTAGAGAGCACTCACGATCAAAATAGTGTGCTATGGGTTCTGACACAACGATATGGTCTATTATTCAGGCACCTAGATGCTCGAAATATGTAGGCTATGTGTTGGTGACTCGCAAAAGTAGCAACTGTAACAAAGCTGATGATAGCCTGATACCGTTGCTGTTACTTCTGGAGTCACCAACTTAGATGTGGCGGGCATTTAAATCACCTAGGATGACTGGAGGCGAAAATTAAAAGGTCATTGGATAGGGTGCTGTGACCTGGCGGGTCGTAATATGAAAAGAAGACGATCGGGGTGGGAAAGTGCACCGTCACAGCAATGCATAAGAGATGCTTTAATATCGCCAATCATCATCAATCACGAGATGTGGTATTTTTGGCGCAAAAAAAAAGAAATACAGATTTAGATTTATCTGACTATTTGTGATAATTAGTTTAATTGTGCGTGTTGTTTAGTGAGGTGTAGCGTGTTTAGTGTGGTTAATCCGATTCGTTTGCCGGTATCATGCTAGGTCGTCATTGAATAGACGGGGAGGTCGTCAAGGAGTTGAGTTAGAATCGCGGGTGGGAATTTAGGAAAACGGTAGTTATAAGGAGTGGTAAGGATATCTCGAGTTGGGATTGTGTCGCCGAAGGTCCGCGATCCAACGTGATTGGGAGAGATATTGAGTGGGTTCATCTGCCGCTTATAGTTTTAGACAAATAGCAAATCTGTCTGAACTTATTAAATATAATTTTTTTGGAAACAATAACCCTTCCACAGTCACACCTTTTGTGATCAGAATGAGTCAAACAAATAAGATTACTGGAACTAAAGAAACTAATAATAATAAATAAAATAAGGAAATCCAATTATTCACATTCATAGCGTCCTAGTCGGATTAAGAAATCAGTGAATCAATTGAGAGCAAATCAAGAGTAAAGAAAGGGAAAACTCGAGCATCAGTGCAAACGATTATATGAAATGGTGAACACAGAGAACAGGAGAGAGATAAAAGCGTATTGAAAAACAATTACTAAGCTAGAATAAAAATTTGAAAGAAAGAAAGAAAAATAAAATGTCAATGCAGTCAATAAGGCAAGATGAGGAGTTTAGGAGAAAAGAAAAGGAAAATTGCAATCTAATGAAGATATGGAGTTCAGGTAAAGGGAAAAGGCTAGACAAAGACAGTCAAAAAATTAAATCGCTAAGACAAAACTTAGAATTCAATAAAATAGAAAACACCAAAAATAGGTCAGCTAAAAAGTCAGAAAGGAGACATAATTCCTTTTAGGCATAACATTCATAATGCAATTTTTAGCAATGGACGACGTTCTTTAATGGATTTTATTAAAGCTCAAATGTTCACGACTTCGTTTGTTGTTCTGGGGGTTATTTTTAGAACACGCTGTGTCGAATTTAATGCCGATGTCATTAAAACTAAATTGGATTTAGATTTAAATAACGCATATAATAAAATTTTGTATTACCCGTTTTGTATTTATTAGTAATATTTGGCGAAATTGGAGTTACAAGAAATACAGAATCCCGAAAATGGCTAGAAGTAATGGAATGAAGTTTAGAGTATTACCGGACTGTATTAAAATATTAACTTCGTTAGAAGAATGCATCTGCACTTTTGAAGTCACATACAATAAATTCACATTTTTAAATGACGCGGTCGGTTATAAACGTTCCAATAGATACAATGAATACCTTCATGCACTGAACTGAAAAAAAATTTAATTACGCTTTTAGTCTTATTTCTATTGTATTGCATTATTTATTTAATTAGTTAAACATTATTCGTACATAAACTTTAATATCTAACAAAATTTTATAAATTCAAAATTAAGCACCGCTACCGGAAAGGGACTGAAAATAAATTGTAAATGTATTAAAACATTTTGGGTAAATATAACATACATACATAATATACGTAAGTTCGAAATAAGATTATGAATTAACACCTAAAGTTTTTAAACAGCAAAAACGAAGTGTACATTAGTATTTACATCAAATAAATTCCAAATCCAATTCAGAAATTGTAAAAGGTAACGAAACGTCACCGCAAAAACGTTCATTTACGTTAGCTTGGAAGGTACAAACAGATGCAGCACTAGTAAATAAAAATAATATTAAAATTGATGAATTTTTATAGAATTAAAAAATAAGCCGCATTTTGTTTAATAAAAATTACTATTAATATTACATATAATTTTTGTGAATTATTTTATTTAAAAAAATATATAATCAAAGAAGACTATTTTGGAGCGGATTTAACAATTTATTTTATAATCTATTTTGATCGGTGGGTGGTTGGGTGGGTGATTGGGTAGGTGTGTGTATGTATGTATGTGGATGTGTGTCACAAACACATAAACACACAAACACACAAACATACAAACACGCAAACACACAAACACACAAACACACAAACACACAAACACACAAACACACAAACACACAAACACACAAACACACAAACACACAAACACAAACAAACACACAAACACACAAACACAACACACAAACACACACAAACACAAACACACAAACACACAAACACACAAACACAAAAACACACACACAAACACACAAACAACAAACACACAACACAAAAAAACACAAACACACAAACACACAAACACACAAACACACAAACACACAAACACACAAACACAAAAACAAAAACACACAAACACACAAACACACAAACACACAAACACACAAACACACAAACACACAAACACACAACACACAAACACACAAACACACAACAAACACACAAACAACACACACAAACACACAACACACCAAACACACACAAACACACAAACACACAAACACACAAACAACAAACACACAAACACACAACACACAACACAAACACACAAACACACAACACACAAACACAAACACACAAACACACACAAACACACAACACACACACACAACACACACACAACACACACACACACACAAACACACACAACACACACAACACAACACACAACACACAACACACACAACACACACACAACACACAACACACACACACACAAACACACAACACAACACACGGACACACGACAACACGAACAACGGACACACACACACGACACACGGAACACACGGACACACGGACACACACGGACACACACGGACACACACGGACACACACACGACACAAACGGACACACGAACACACAGGACACACGGACACACGGACACACGGACAACACGGACACACGGACACACACAACGGACAACACACACACACACACGGACACACACAACGGACACACGGACACACACAACACACGGACAAACACACACACACGGACACACACGACACACACGGACACACGGACAACACGGACACACACGGACACACACGACACACACGGACACACACGGACACAACGGAACACACGGACAACACGGACACACGGACACACGGACACACGGACACACGGTATACGACACAGGACGGACAACACGGACACACACGGACACAAGGACACAGGAAACGAACGATCAGGACGGACACGGACGACGACGACACGTACACACACGGACCAAGACACACAAGACACAAGGACAAGGACACGGACACACGGACACACGGACGACACTGGACAACACGACACAGACGGATCAAGGACACATATGGACGGAACATACGGACACGGTAGACACGGACACGACACGGGAGCGGACAACGACCACGACACTAAAGACACATGGACACACGGACACACGGACACAATCGGACACAACGGACACACGGACCAGGACACACGTGATGTACAACAATATATTAGAAATGTGACAGAGGAAAAATTTGGAAACGAGTCGGAAGATTAGGTATTGTGCGAGTGACAAGACGGCGGATGTACACGTGCTAACATTGAAAACAGCAAGGTAAAGGAAAGTAGGACAGGAAGAAACAGGAGATACTGATATTAAGGAAAGTAAGGAAAGATGGAAAAATATTGGAAAAGAGGAAGATAGTTAAGTGTGGGTATGTGAGAGGGGATGTGAAAGATTGAGACCATATGATAACAATGTAACAGTAAATAGATGGTGTAAATGTGAAAAGTGAAAGGTCATTGTAATATGGAAAACAGAAGAGATAAGGTATTAAGAAATAGTTGAGCAGGAGGGAATGACATGTTAAGGCTGAGTATTTAGGTAAGGAGAATGGAGTGTGCGAGAAAGTGAGGCGTATATAGACAGTCCAATTGGTAAAATACAATAAAATAGAATGTAGTAAATTGTGAAAGAGTCATGTAAAAAAATACAACAATAAAGGTATTAAGTTAATAGTGAACAGAGTCGAATATTGAACTGTTGGAGATGACAGAAGTGCATTTAGTGTAAAAAACTAGTTTGAGTGATTAGCGATGCATCCAGAGGATATAGTCGTCCTAAAATTGATGAACAATAAAATAAAATAAATGTATTTGTAATGCCAGATGTAAAAAATATAATCAGATATAAAGAGGCAACCGAAAGATTAAAGTGAATAAAGACTGCGATATTGATAATTTGCGGTTGATATACAAGTGAAAGTGTAGAATAGTTTAAAATAACGTGTTTGTGCGTATTGATCATCCACGATTGTGTTTAAATATTGAACAACAAATATAAAATACGATAATCGCTCCAGTGTGATAAATCAGTATATAAAGAGCAACAACCAGAAAGTATTAATAGTTAATGTAGAAGCACTGCCGTTTGTATTTGCAGGCGGTTGGTAGTGACTTGACTTTAAAGTGATAATTAAAACTAATAAAATAATACATCCAGAAAATCTTAATCGAATCAATAGGAAGGAATTGGAATTGTATTGATCAGTGCCAGATTCCTAAAGAAGATAGTTGGGGAAAAAAGAAATACGGCGCCCGGATCAAGGGCATAACAACGCAGTAATCCCATCTTCGGTCTCGAGAAGTAACAAGTAAGGTTGCTAAATGTGTAATAAAAGAAAACGTGTATGTGTTTTATTTCTCCTTAAATTGTGTTAATTAGTCAACACTTAATGAAACAAATTTCATTATCTAATGATAAATAAATTGTATGTGCATGTTAGATAAGAAGAAATACTAAATATCATTATAATACGCAAGGGTTACCATAGTAGTGTTTTTTTATATGTTATTGTGAACAAAGCATTTGTGCATTTTTGAGTTTAGTTAAATTAAATGAGTGTAACGTTTGATTTATTTTTATTATCAACCATTACTATTAGAAGCTTCAATACCGAATGAAGTGATTGCAAGTTAAGTTATAATTTTCATACACATTTAAAAGAATCAATTTAAATACATTTTTGGTAATTGATAACAATAATCATTTCTTTTAATATCGAGCTAGCCGGCGCATACCGATAAGAAAGGAATTTGTTGAAGCAAATATTAAAAATCATTTACGCAGACAGATAGCAAGTAAATTAAATTTAAATTAATGATTGGTATCTTTGCAAATTGAAACTACCCAAATTAAATTGAAAGGTAAACATTTTGAATTCTCACGAAAACAATACGAACTTTTATGAAAGGATTTTGAAATTATTAAAAAATTGTAAAAGAACTCTCACATTTCTCCTTTGTGGCGAGTGTAAACAAACAAAATTCATGTTTACGCCTGTTGCAGCCGGCATAAATCAAAGAACCATAAAGTTCGGCAAACATCAAAGGGTTTAACTCGGCCAATTGCCAAAAATGACCAAAATATGGTTCCCACAATTCGCAAAATTTTCCATGGTCTCCAAAATTTTCCCACTACTCTCGCTATTTGGTAAAATTACAATGCGCAGATTCGCATTTAGTCCGCTTGTATTTCTTCAATAGTAGTTCTTAATCGAACATTTTTAATTATGTCATAATTAAATCACGTAGAAATTAGTTTTAAAGATGTATGTGTAAATTGATGAATGAGTAACGAATATCATAGAACATCAACATATTCGTTTGATTGGAAAAACGTTTTTTTAGTGAAAAGTCTAAAGCAGGGTGCACACATATTCTTTGACTAAGCGAACACCATCGTTATTGCTATTTTATTGCAACATTAAACTTAGTACTATACGCTAATAACACTGCAGTTGACTGATAGATGGCATGATATTAACGATCAAATTTAAATACATTAAGTGATTGCGGGAACATTACTGTGTCATTAGAAAAGAAGTATCTGATTCTGAATTCCAAGAATTTTCTGTTTCTCAGACCGCCCGTCATTAACTCAATAATAGGAGCGTGTAGATTGGTCACGAAAAAAAATGTTCTCGAAGGAGATACCGTAAAAGTCAATCAAACGACCCTTGTTCTACACAAAAAGACATTACATATATTCACTTTTGGTGTACGACGAAAAATGGCGGCATATTCGAATTTGAAGGTGTTTACTCCCACGCGTAAACTTGCGGCCACAAAGTGTTCAGATGGTCGCCGTTTACTTTTCTACGGATTTTGTGGAACAGAATTACCAAATGAGGGATAAGAAGGGGTTTAAAAGTTAACGGTGGCATCCGCCCCTCTACAAGCCCTCCCGCCAAACGAAGCATACTATCGTTTTTTATCCATGAGGGATAGCCTATAGTGCGTCATTTTAAAGAATAATAAATAACGAGAGCGTTCCAAATGTTTCAAATTGTTCTGCGATAAATATTGACAGAACTGCGATAGTTTGTATGCATCGCGGGGCAAATTGAATTTTCCGTCGGTGACGTTCGGTTAAAAGTTAATAGTGGCGTCCACCCTTCCTCCACCCGTCATCCCAAACGTAGTATCGGTTTTTATCCCATGAGGGACGGCTTATAGTGCGCCATTTTGAAAAACAATGCACCCACATTTCATCATTTTGAAAGTTACTACCCATACTAAATATAACCTCACAAATTGAAATTTGACGTAATGTTTAGGAGTGCCCAAATTATTCGAAACTAGACAAATAATAAAAAAATAAATTGAAAAATGATTTAATTTACTTTTCAAATTGTTACTAACGTTTAACAAGCATGGATAACACTACTATTATGTTCTGTTTAGTATAGGTGTATGTACTATCATATCTGTTGCGGCAAATTGTTACTAACGACATGTTTCATAAGAGCGACTCCCTTTCTTTCCACTGATAAATATTAAACGTCAAATTTCAAATTTTGAGGTTATATTTAGTATGGACGCATTATCACGTAAGTTGCGGCAAATGGTTACTAACGTCATCTTTCGTAAGCGCGGCTGTGTCGGGTATTTTTGATTGCGTCGTATATTTTATATATTTCTTTTAATTGTTCTTCTGCACTCATAAAATTAGAAGCCCAAATTTGGGCACAAAAATCTCGTCTAGCAATAAATAAATCTTTTAAAACAATTTAAAAGTATTTCTGTAGATAAATCTGTAGCAAGTGCAATATGAATTGCCTTTGTCATGAAGCAAACGAATAGGCATCAATTTTATCAATACTCATGCTCGTCTAAAAATCGATTTAAACTAATTTACTAAGTATGAGTACATGTATATACTTGCGTATTTCTTTATAATAAGCTAATTTCCTGTCGGCCTATTTCGACAGTTTTTGATTTTTGAACACGACGTTTCGGAAGCGGAGTCTGCTTCAGTCATCAAGCTTAGTCCTGAGAAGGACTGTTTTCACATTTGAGTCTAATTCATATGTTATGATTTTTTCACAAGCACTTGACTATTTTCAGATTCGAACTTGATACCTTTCACTTAAAAGCCTTTACCGCTGAGCCACTGAGTAATTCAATATGTATTTATTAGTATATATATATATATATATATATATATATATATATATATATATATATATATATATATAAAACTCTTTCGTTGGTTGACCGAGTTTATTGCGCATGTTGCGCCGTAACTTATTGCGTAGGTGTATTGGGCGTAAGCTCTTCGCGCATTCTTTGAGTTTTTGGTGAGTTGTATTCTCGTCCTTTTCCACTATCTGTATCTTATCCCATTGGATGCGGAGGTCTTCGTTTCAGTCGTGTTCGGCAATTTTTGATTTTTCTGTTTCGCCGTTGTGGGCGTTGTTCTTATGTTCCTGTGTTCTCACTTTGAGTGGTCTATAGAGCGAAAACCATATGTTGAAAACAACAGGACCTGAATAAAGAAAAAAAATATCGCTAAAGATACTCAAAGAAAATGGCTACCCCGATCTAACACCTAACCTTAACAGGGAAAGAGTAACCGGAAAAGAAGAACCTAATTTTACAGCGATAATACCATATATGCAAGGTAGCTCAGACAAAATACGAAAGATAGGTAGCTAATACGCACTGCCTTCAAATCGATCAGAACGCTCAGGAGAATACTAACCAAAACCAAACCACACAATGAAGATCAGAATACCAAGAATTGTATATACAACCTACCATGCGAATGCGGCACAGCGTACACAGTAGAGAGCAGTAGACTACTCAAAGTGAGAACACGGGAATATAAGAACAACGTCCGCAAGGGCGAAACAAAAAAACAAGAATCGTTTGGAACGAAGACCACCGCACTCAATGGGATAAGATACAGACAGTGCTAAAGGACGAGAATACAACTTGCCGGAAACTTAAAGAAGTCATTTTTGACTTTGGATGAAATTGGATTACTCAGTGGCTCAGCGGTAAAGGTGTCAGACTGGTAAGTGAAAGGTACCAAGTTCGATTCTGAGAGTAAAGTGCTTGGGAAAAAATCATAACATATGAATTCGACTCAACTGCGAAGACAGTCCTTCTCAGGACTAAGCCTGATGACGGAAGCAGAGTCCGCTTCTGAAATGTCGCGCTCAAAAGGCAAAAACTGTGGAAATAGCCCGATCAACTCAACTAAT
Organism: Vesta saturnalis; assembly: GCA_036346205.1. Classification (NCBI taxonomy): domain Eukaryota; kingdom Metazoa; phylum Arthropoda; class Insecta; order Coleoptera; family Lampyridae; genus Vesta; species Vesta saturnalis. The sequence continues at coordinate 2,568,587 of JARFJB010000438.1, forward strand.
ATGAAACCACAGGTAAAAAACACTTATAATACAGAATCAAGATCTTTCTACATACGCATACATGGTTTAATACCCGTAGTCCTAAACCAAAGCATTTCCATTCTTCAAGCAACTCACAAGAAAGTTTTACATCCCAATCTATCCTTAGAACCTACAACTTTTGCGTTAAAATCTTTCCCTTTACTGTAACTGGTCCTAACAAACCTAACGGATGAAACACCTTACGTTTAGTTGTCTTTACCGTAAAGAGAGTTGGTGGGGACTTCAATAACGTAAGTCCTTTCCAAATAAATAAAGTGTTGTTTGGTCTTGTAGAAGAAGTAAAAAGCATAAAGAAAATCAGCGATGGAATTCTTTTGATAGAAACAGTATCAGCTGCTCAGTCCAGAAAATTACTACAATCAAAACGGTTCGACTCATTCGAAATAGTGGTAGAAGCGCATCGAACTCTAAACACATCAAGAGGGATCATCTATTGCAGAGACCTACTAAACTTTACTCTTGAGGAAATCACCACAGAACTTGAAAGCACAAGGTGTAACTGAGGTTCGGAGGACGAAAACTAAAGTAAACGGAGAAATGAGGGATAGCGCGAACCACGTGTTAACATTTGTAAAACCGAAACTGCCGGAAAAAATCAAAGTTGGATTTTATTTTTTATCTATACGTCCCTATATCCCATCTCCCCTTAGATGTTTTCGGTGTCAACAATTTGAACAAGATGTGTAAACGACCAATTACACGTGTGTGGCAAACCACTACATGAAGGAAGATCCTGCGAAGAACCTGTTACCTGTGTAAACTGTGGAGGTAACCACTCTACACGATATAGGGGATGTCCAGTTTTTCAAAAGGAAGTTAGCATACAAAAGATAAAAACACTGTAGAGAGTATCTTATCTATAAGACAGGAGAAAGTTACTCAAAAGCAACGTCTACACCTCTAAACTGGATACAGAGGCAATAGTAAAAGATCTGGTTCCATCTCTAGTATCTGTATTAAAAACCGTTTTGTACAGAAGCCAATAGAAATATTTACTGTATCCGAATCAGATTCTCCAATGGAAGAGGAAAGTTTTGGAGAATAAAAGACACGGATGTCATGAGCAGTGTTTCTTCAGAAACGATTGTGTCTATCGAAGAAAGTAGATTAAACACAGAATCTAGTTTAGAATCCATCGACAAATGATTTGATAGATGTAGTTAAAAGAAAAAAGGGACGGCCCTAAGGTAAACCTAGGGGGACGTCCAAGAAGAGACTTAAAAATTCTAGTCAAAGAAGTGAAAAACAACATCTGTGATATTTTAATTTTTTGTGTCTGCATTTGTGTTATTTATTGGTACGATTTTAAGATTTTATCTATACATTTGTTTGTAATTATTTATAAAGTTGTATGTTCCTGTTAATGTTATATGTGTTGTATATCATTTTAATAATAATCTGAAAATGGCGCACACAATTACTCCTAATTCAACAAAAATGGCAACACAAACCATACTTCAATGGAACACGCGCTGAATTAAGAGCAAATACGCAGAAGTAATGCAATTAGTAAATGAACATAAAGCTATACTTCTAGCTATACAGGAAACTAAATTAAAGCTAAATGAAAATTTCAACTTTAAAAACTATGAATTTGTGAGAAAAGAGACGTATACCAATGTTAGAGGAAGGAATCACGGAGGAGTACTGATTACGGTAAGAAATGATATCCCCTACAATTTACCACCTAAATACAAGCATGTGGTGTAGCATTACTAGGACCAAAACCTTTAAATATTTTAAATGTATATCTCCCTGATCAAAGATGGACGGAAACCGAGTTAAGAAACCTAATCAATCAGATTCCTCATCCACCACTAATCTTGGGAGACTTTAATTGCCACAACAGGACATGGGGATCGGAAATAAACACCACCAAAGGAATGTTGCTAGAGACAATAATTAATGACACTAATATGATAATATTGAATGATGGTCAGGCTACACACATGAATGAAAGCAGCGGCAACATGAGCATACTAGACCTACCGCTATCTTCTCCTTCAAACGCCACAGCATTAAGATGGTCAGTCCTAAACGACTTACATCAGATCGACCATTTTCCGATTATAAATTTAGCCTACCCAAACACAGAGTACAAAACAATCGCCAAATGGAATGTTAACAGGGCCAATTGGAACGATTATCGGAGTAATCTGAAAATCCTATCCTTCCAGGGCAATATAGATAACACAGTCGACGCTATAACGAATATGATTATTCAAGCAGCTTCAAAGTCTATACCAAAAAAGCCTACTTCAGACAAACGATGTCCAGTGCCGTGGTGGACATCAGAAATTGAAATATTGAACAAAGAAAAGAAACAACTATTATATCAATACAAAAAGAAACGAGCAATAGACAGTTTAATCGTATTTAAACAAGCACGCGCAAAAGAAAGAATATCAAAGCGTACAGCACAAATGAAATCATGGCGTGAATACACTTCTGCAATTACGTCCAGTGCCAATATTACAGAAATGTGGAGTAAAGTGCAAAACATTATGGGAACTCGTAAAGCACTCGTAAAGAACTCGGATCCCGAAATTCCATCAAACATGCTAGGTGAATACTTTAGAGAAGTAACAAGTGACGCACAGCACCCATCGTTTTCCAAAATACTAAACGGCGCTGCGAGTCAACCCCAATAAATTTTGAGACTGACGAACAAAGCTCATATAACCAACCATTTACTTACCTCGAACTAGAAAGGGTACTGAAGAAGTGTAAAGACTCAGCGCTTGGAGAAGGCACTATAACTTACAGCATGATCGATAACCTAACACCTGCAATAAAAAAAGAGCTGTTAAAAATATACAATGAAATTTGGGAAAATGGTACTTACCCACGTAAGTGGAAGCTCACAACAACAGTCGCTCTGCCTAAAGAAAAAAAAGATTCCACTAAGTTCGAGAACTAACGACCTATTACTTTGTCCTCATGCCTCAGTAAGATATTTGAAGGAATGATAAATCTCAGGCTAATATCCGTACTTGAAGTGCAACATAAAATCAGTAAATATCAAGCGGGATTTAGAAGAGGCTACTCAACAGTCGACCATCTAGCCAAACTGGACAAAATAATTAATGAAGCATATACCAAAACCTAACACACTCTTGTCGTTTTCTTCGACCTTGAAAAGGCATTCGACACAGTATGGCGCTATCACATAATGAAAACATTACGAAACTAGAATCTGAAGGGTAGGCTTGCGAAAAGCATTCAAAGCTTTCTGCATGATCGTGAATTTCGCATGCGCGTGGGCAATGTCTACTCTGATACATACGTGCAGATAAATGGTGTACCACAGGGATCTGTACTTAGTACCAAACTATTCACCATCGCAATAAATGGAATTGCAGACACCGTAGAAGGCAACTGTCGCTTCATGCTGTATGTTGATGATCTCGCAATAGCGGTTAGTGGACGGGAAATTGAAGAGATGAAACCGTTCATGCAGAACAGTATAAATAGTATTGCAGCTGAAGTTCAAAGTCGCGGAATGAAGTTCTCGGTGAGTAAAACTGTATGCATTCACTTCTGTAAACTGAGCATGAACACACTGAGCTAGAATTAGAAGTTAATAAACACATTATCCCATATGTAAACGAACATAAATTTTTAGGACTTACCTTTGACAACATGGAAAGCACATAGAGCAGATCAACGGAACCTGCAAACTTACATTAAATAGACTTAAAGTGCTTTGTAATCACACATGGGATGCTGACCAACAGTCGTTAATGGCGATAGTAAATGCCCTTATAAAAAGCAGGTTGGAATACGGCAGCGTGGTGTATACAAATGCTGCAACAACACATTTAAAGAAAATTCATGTAACATGGAATCAGGCCTCCTTTTAGAAACCGGTGCATATACGACATCACCAATCGAAGCTCTAAATGTCGTCGCTAACAGCCATCTACGGTTCCTGCAAAATAAAATCAAATATAGAGTGAAACTAACAAATAAACACCAACACTTCCTACATCAGATATAATTGGTCCAAAATTACTTGAAAAATATGAATGGAGCGGAACGAGGACAATACCGGCCATCGTGAAAATTTTAAACATTTAGAGAGCGAAGGATTGCCAAAGAACATGTGGAAAGCCGAAACTGAACCACTAGATTTAGAACAGATTCGCCCTTCCATAACATTTATAGAAACACATAACGTGTACGAAGAATATGTAATACAATACATGAACTACACCTTCATTTATACTTAAGCCACCTCACATCAGGGAAATATAGGGTGCTCAATAGTGATTGATGAACGAGAGTTGAGATGGGAATTACCAGATTGGACTTCATACTTAACAGCTGTTTTGGTGGGCATGCTAAAAGCTATAGTATGTACAACATCTAAGTCAGCCGTACTTGCCATACACAACATATTCACTATAAATGAAATAGCGAAGAGCATATTGCAAAAGGTGGCAAGGCTAAGGAACTCAGGAACATCACTCAATTCCTATATATGCCAGATAAATTGAAACCGCCATATACCGTCAGCCAATCAGAAAATTTACAGTAATTAATACTTACCTAGTAGAAGATGTCATAAATTCCACTAGGAAACACATAAAAAACAAACGGCAAGAAATCTGCGAAGGTACCCAAACACAATTACGAGAAACTACCAAATGTACATCATGTAGGAAAAAACAGATAGTCTGGACACGAATCGCATTAGGACACCAAGGATAACCCATTCCCACCTTCTGCTAAACAGGAACTGTCCGTTATGCGCACAGTGTGGTGGACTCCTATCAGTGAAGCACGTTATTGTGGAATGCCCAGCATTTTCTCAATATAGAGAAATCTTTAAAATAGGAAAAAACCTTAGCCGAGAGCTGGAGAAAGACCATTACGCGAAACTTCTTGAATACCTGAATTCCATTAACTTCTTAGATATGATATAAGCAGAGCATGATGATTAGATATGATATAAGCAGAGCATGATGAGACAGGAATATCCAAATGATCTAGTAATCGAAGATGTCCCTACATGGCTACCACGGTGTATTAACTAAAAAAAAAAAATAATACTTTGTCTTTATTAGGCAACCAAGCATAGTAACATAAAGATACAATTACATTTAAATTAGATATGTACAATAAATGCTATTGAAAAAAAATGCCTAAACGTCGGAGTTCAAACGTGGATTACATATCCGTACCTGATCTTCCACTCAACCGCTAATACTATGTACGATAGTAACAACAATGATTATCTTTAGGTATGGCAGTTTAGATGTCACTATTATAACTACAAAGGAAATGAGTATAATGATATCTTAACAAAAGTTGAAGAGGATTAATGTAGGATTCCTAAATACAGGGTGTCCCATTTAAAAAGTAAAAAACAAAATTTGAATATTCCCAAGTTGCAGAGCCTGTAGAAAGCATCCTGTATAAGAAACCGACACTTAAGCACCCCTTTATCTTCTGTTGTGTCAGTTTTTGTTAAAATAATTAACGTGCTTTGAAAGTTATAGCGCATGTTATGGAACCACTTTTTTCTTCAAATTTAAACATTTTTCGACTTAAACAGGCAACGCCCCAAATTAATTTAAAACTAATTATCTTACCGTGGTGATTTTTATCGAGGAATTTCCAATATGCAATAATAAATTAAGGTGTTAAATAAAATTCAATCAAATTACCTTTTGGCCCATCTTTAGTGCATACACCCTTAATATGTAAAATATTTTAAAATGGTAGACCGCATGTTATCGTATTTATGACTTTAATATACAGTATTTCTTCATAATATTTGTAAAATAAGGAAGATAGTACTTTCCACAATTTATTGCGCAAATTACCCTGTATGATGTTATCTTATTCCTAAGGTTGCAATTATTATTACTTGGAATTCTAGATGGTAAGCTAAATTTTTCTCATATTACGAGTAACTAGATTTCGCAAGGTATTTTAAATATTGCCAATCAACTAGATTGACCTGATCTTTGTGCATAACTTTAGATATTCATCTTAAATCAATTGTATGTTATAGATTACCTGTCAAACATGGTCCTTTAAATTGATTATTCCGTTTTAGCGATTAAATTCACATCAATTTTTAACGTAAAGAATTACAATAATAGATCCACTTGTTATTTATTGTAAATAACATCAATGCTACTAATTCTGTGTATCTTTTATACCCCTTTAGTGTAGTCTTATAAATTAAATAGTCGTAGATAAATCATCAAATAATAAACCAGCACACCGATTTTAAAAGAAAAGCGTTGAGATGAGTTCAAACATTAGAAACTATTCAAATTGACAGATTCAGATAGTTTGATTTCATGCAGCTAATGTTAAAATGTGTAAAAGATGTCAGATTTACTACCTATAAATTAGGTGATTAGATTATGTTTAGAATTTAGCAGATACTTTGTATATAATAGAAATATATCCCTAATAATTGTAATAATAAAACGATTAAAGTTTTCAGAAACGGAATAGGGTTAAAAATGTCTTCCGTTGGAGAATGGTGTAATTAATGTACAGATGGTTAAGTTAATAATTAAGTTTTGTTTACTACTAGGTTCTATAACAGCATAATGAAATAGTGAGCAAGCCAATTAAGTAGATATTATGTTTATATAATGCTTAGTAGCTACAAGCTGCACCTTTAGCAGAGATTATTATAAATATTTTGCATTACAGTCATCCTACTTTCAGAGTCATTATCAATGACAATGTGTTCAACCTGAGAAGATTTCGTTTTGGATTATAAAAGGTTGGAGGTGTAAGCCTTTATAAGTATTTCTTACAATTTTCTTTTGCTTAAGTTATTTTGGTAAAATTTTCGATTAACATGTATCTACAATTGAATGTGAGACCTTCTCTGCTATTTAACGACATTCATATTTTTTTTTAATTTATCACATAATAATAAGACTAACACATTGTACGAGATAGTAGTCTTCGTAATAATGAAGAAAGTACATCTAATATGATGTAAGGTAGAAATTGTCAGTAGGCTGGAAACTTGGGACTTAATAATAATATAATTAAATTGTAACTAATCAGAGTCTTTAAAAAGCACGGTTTATAAATGCTTTCATGAAGTGAACATTTCAGCGAACTTTTGATGTGTGAGTATATTGATTCACTAACGAGGATATCTCTTCAGCAGATTTCTAGAACGGCTATAATCCGTGATTGACACAAAAGTAATACAGTCTCAAACAAAATTTAATCGCCAACTAATACTTTTATCATAAGCGAATCGAAGAGAAATTAAACTTAACACATCTTAGAACTAAACCTTTGTAGACCAAATCTTAACTGAAAGATATAAAAAATGAGTAAGGCCTTTGAATATAAACTTAATTTTTATTTACAGTGGTACTTTACAGATTAATTTAAAAATCTTTAGTTACACCTTTTTTTTTAATTTCGAAATTTGCACCTATAAGCATATGGTCGACAATTCTCAAGCAAACTGTTAATAAATATACTGACAGATTTTATAAGATAATACTCATTATTATAAGTAACCTAGTTTTGTAAATCAATACATCACAAACCTTCACTGTTAAAAAATATCTGGTGTGGAACAACACATGACTTTCCAACCTACAAAATGGAAATTAAAAGAAATGTAATAACTTTAATAATAATTGCTTTAGGATAAGTATGCAACTTATTTTTTAATGCCTTTATAATGAAAATAGGCAACCTTGTAAAAACAAAAACAATAATATATGTAACTATTCTGCATCCATCTAGAAGTAAAATAAGTGTACTGGCAGCCAACTCAAGCAAATTCCCTATCAATTACGTCAAGCATTCTAAAAGGTACACATTTTCAGCACTTTGAAATCCATATATACTATTTTCGATATGCGTGCGTCAGTGGGCGTGTATGAGGGGTGGGTGTGGGTGTGTGACTACGTGCGTGAGTGCTTGTGTGCGCGCGTGCGTGAGTGCGTGGGTGTTGGTGAGAACATGGGTGTGGGTGTGGGTTTGGGTATGTGTGGATGTGAATCTCAGTGTGTGTGAGTGTTTGTGTGTGTGTGTGTGTGTGTGCGTGTGTGTATTAGTGTGAGTGTCAGTGTGCGTGTGCGAGTGATTGTGTGACTGTGTATGTGTGTGATTGTGTTGTAACAACCCATTTTGAGTTGTATTAAAATATACCGTAATTTACGTTCTTCGTTCAGTTAGTTGTAAACATAAGAAAAAAAATTTAATTATTAATAATTTATAAGTATGTGGTAGGCAACATAATTTGCATTTTGGTGTAACTTAAGTGCATATATCTTCTTAAGGGTTTATTCTGCCACTTCTTCCAATTATTTTTTTTCTGCTCATATTCTCGCGCAATGCGTCATCATCCGCCTTCCGAAGCGTCCATTTTTTCATTTATTGATGGATGTTTGATGCAGGAAGCCATTTTTGGGTTTCCACCTAAATTTTGTGAAAAGTACCATTGATTTAATGGTAAGAGATATTTAACTCGTAATACCAAAATCTAAAACATTTGCTTTTTGTAGGCACTTTCATTTTTTTTACTTTGACATTTTAATTTTACCGCTTTTAATTGCACAATTAATTCTACTGTTACGTACGCTTTCATTTCATGACTCCAATTTTGCTTTTAATGCAGATCTAAATGTAGATCCCAATTTTTATCTGAACTTTCGAGAGAATGCAATAAACATTGGACTACCCAAATTTCTTGAAGAGCAATTTATAAGAAATAAAATTCCATTTTGGTGAGGTTCACAACATACAGCATTGTTATTTCAAGATATTGCGCAATATTGGTGCAAAGATGACATCACCTTTGGTTTACATTTCCGTAATCGTTTAGATACTAGAGGTTATTAAAATGTTTGGGTACAAAAATTTTACGAGCAGGTATTTATATCCATAATTTAGTAATTTAAGGCTATTACAATTAGTTTTTAAGATATATTTTATATAATTCTAAATTTAACTGTTAATAAACAGTTTGTATATTTTTTATTTTTTACATTTTGATAAATTTTTTATTGTAAACCTCGGTTTAGTTATTCCGAGCATAATTAAAGATAACTTGGCGGCCGAGATCATTTTATTAGTATTACATTGCAGTTTTTTCTATTGATGTTTAGTTGAAATAACAGCATACATTTGTGGTAATTAAGCAAATCAAAAGATTGAACCGGCCTATTTTAAACTACCGACTAGGACAAAGTTAGTTTAACGATTTGTTATGAGAACTTTTACTCTTATTTATTTCTGTATTAAATTGTTTAAAACACTATATTATAGTATGTGTGTGTGTGTGTTGGAGGCATGTCGTGCCTGTGAACGTGACGCGTGATCTTTGTCCGACGATAGACCTAAAAATACGTACCCGATTTTAGTGAAACTATATTTATAGTTACCTCCAAAATATCTTAGTTTTACCAAAATCTAGTGAAAACCTATTTACAAATAAAATATTTTATAAAGGGCGCTAAGGTACATTTTGTGAATATCTACAAAACTGCTAAATTCATTGATTGAAAGCTAATTCAATTTTAGATAAAGTAAACTTGTAAGTGAAGTGAAAAAGCGTTACAAAAATTAATATAAGCACCTGTATGAAGATTAGGTCAAACACAGGAAAAATTAACTTTCAATGTAGCCTTGATTATCATATTTGGCAAACGAGGATTATACGTAAGTATCTAAATTAAAATTAAAAAAAAAATTTAAATATTAAGCCAAATAATGGCCTATTGTGTTAAGTAAGGAAAAAGTGTTCAATAAATAAATAAATTTCGCCAGGTATAATGTACATATAATGTAAAAATATGTACGTATCGGAAATGCTTAAATCTTGCAGGTAGACCATAGTATAAGCGCAAGAGAGCTATGTGCTGGTCGCATCATATTCCTTAGCATTTATTTGTTACCCTACTGAAACCTTGTATAAAGAAAACGTCTAAAATTTTGAGATCTAAATTGCCACGATCCTGTAAGGTGCCAATTTGTAAACATATAACCAAGAGCATATCAAGTTACACAATACACACACGAACACGACACAGCGCGCACACACACAGACACACGACACACAGACACAGACACACAGACGACCAGACAACAGACACACAGACGCACAGAGACACAGACACACAGACACACAGACACACAGACACACAGACACACATACACACAGACACACAGACACACAGACACACAGACACACAGACAAACAGACACACAGACACAGACACACAGACACAGACACACAGACACACAGACACACAGACACAGACACAGACACACAGACACACAGACACACAGACACACAGACACACAGACACAGACACACAGACACACAGACACACAGACACACAGACACACAGACACACAGACACACAGACACACAGACACACAGACACACAGACACAGACACACAGACACACAGACACACAGACACACAGACACACAGACACACAGAACACAGACACACAGACACACAGACACACAGACACAAGGACACACAGACACACAGACACACAGACACAGGCACACAGACACGCAGACACACAGACACACGACACACGACACACGACACACGGACACACGGACACACGAAACAGACACACGAACACGGACACACGACACACAGACACAACAGACACAGACACACAGACACACAGACACACAGACACACAGACACACAGACACACAGACACACATACACACAGACACACAGACACACAGACACACAGACACACAGACACACAGACACACAGACACACAGACACACAGACACACAGACACACAGACACACAGACACAGAACACAGACACACAGCACACACAGACACACAAGACACACAGACACAGACACAGACACACAGACACACAGACACACAGACACACAGACACACAGACACACAGACAACAACACAGACACACAGACACACAGACACACAGACACAGCACAGACACACAGACACACAGACACACAGACACACAGACACACAGACACACAGACACACAGACACACAGACACACAGACACACAGACACACAGACACACAGACACACAGACACAAGCACACGACACAGACACACAGACACACAGACACACGACACAGACACACAGACACAGACACAGACACACACAGACACACAGACACACAGACACACAGACACAGGAACACACAGACACGACAGACACAGACACACAGACACACGACACACAGACACACAGACACACAGACACACAGACACAACAGACACACAGAACAGACACAGACACACAGACACAGAACACAGACACACAGACACAGACACAGACACACAGAACACACAGACACACAGACACACAGACACACACAGACACACAGACACACAGACACAAGACACAGACACACAGACACACAGACACACAGACACACAGACACACAGACACACAGACACACAGACACAGACACACAGACACAGACACACACACACAACAACACACAGACACAGACACACAGACACAGACACACAGACACAGACACACAGACAACACAGACACACAGACACACAGACACACAGACACACAGACACACAGAACACAGACACAAGACACACAGACACACAGACACACAGACACAGACACACAGACACACAGACACAGACACCAGACACAGACACAAACAGACACACAGACACAGACAGACACGACACAGACACACAGACACACAGAACACACAGACACACAGACCACAGACACACAGACACAGACACAGAACAGACACAGACACACAGACACAAGACAAGACACACAGCACACAGACACAGACACACAGACACCAGACACACAGACACACAGACACACAGACACACAGACACACAACACACAGACACACAGACACAGACACACAGACACACAGACACAAACACACAGACACAAGACACACAGACACACAGACACACAGACACACAGACACACAGACACACAACAGCACACACAGACACACAGACACACAGACACAGACACAGACACACAGACACACAGACACACAGACACACAGACACACAGACACACAGACACACAGACACACAGACACACAGACACACAGACACACAGACACACAGACACACAGACACACAGACACACAGACACACACGATACAGAACACACAGACACATAGACACACAAACACACGGACACACGGACACAGGGACACACAGGATACACGGACAACGGACACACGGACACACAGACACACAGACACAGACACAGACACACAGAACACAGACACAGAGCACACAGACACACAGACACAGACACAGAACACAGACACACAGACACACAGACACACAGACACACAGACACACGATACACAGACACACAGACACACAGACACACAGACAACAGACACAACAGACACACAGACACACAGACACACAGACACACAGACACAGACACACAGACACACAGACACACAGACACACAGACACACAGACACACAGACACACACAGACACACAGACACACGACACACAGACACACAGACACACAGACACACAGACACACAGACACACAGACACACAGACACACAGACACACAGACACACAGACACACAGACACACAGACACACAGAACACAGACACACAGACACACAACACAGACACACAGACACACAGACACACAGACACACAGACACACACAGACACACAGACACACAGACACACAGACACACAGACACACAGACACACAGACACAGACACACAGACACACAGACACACAGACACACAGACACACAGACACAGACACAGACACACGACACACAGACACACAGACACACGGACACACAGACACACAGACACACAGACACACAGACACAAGACACAGACACACGACACACAGACACACGACACACAGGACACACAGACACAGACACACAGACACACAGACACACAGACACACAGACACACAGCACACACAGACACACAGACACACAGACACACAGACACACAGACACACAGACACACACAGACACACAGACACACAGACACACAGACACACAGACACACAGACACACAGACACACAGACACACAGACACACAGACACACGACACAGACAACACAGACACACAGACACACAGACACACAGACACACAGACACACAGACACACAGACACACAGACACACAGACACACAGACACACACAGACACACAGACACACAGACACACAGACACACAAACACACAGACACACAGACACACAGACACACAGACACACAGACACACAGACACACAGACACACAGACACACAGACACACAGACACAGACACACAGACACACAGACACACAGACACACAGACACACAGACACACAGACACACAGACACAGACACAGACACACAGACACACAGACACACAGACACACAGACTATTTGTCACTATGAATAGTCAAATCCCATATGACTAGTTGGAGGAAATATATACAGGGCGTTTAAAAAATTAATCCTTTTCATTCTTATTTAAATATAATTTTGGAAGGTGGTAGTTATGCATACTCTATGCTAGCCGGGGAGGTACCACCACCCTTACCATGGGCTCCTTAATATTGGGTCTCCGATTTTCTGAGCTCGGTAAGGGCTGCATCATCCTTAATCTATTCTCATCCTTATTCTTCCTTCTCGCCCTCACTGTCTTCCTATCGGATTAAAATTCCAAATTAAAAATAAGATGGCTGTGGTTTCTAGGGTTATAAATTCCGGACGTAAAATCCTGCCCCACTCGGATGTCCGGGAGGGCAGGGCCCAAGCGACCTCGGTCATCGAAAGTATCAACTTTCTGATCCACTACTGCAACATCCGCGGTATCAGGTCTAATCTTAATGCTATTCACCAACATCTTGAACAATTACAACCTGATATATTGTTTCTATCTGAAACACAAGTCTCCTCTGAAAGCTCCGAGTCACCCGACTTGCAATTTCCTCAATACCATCTTCACTCTAACTTTCGATAAAAAGGAGGCGTATGTGGGTACATCAAGGACAGAATTGCTTGCAAGAGGGTTTCTTCCTTAGAAAATAAAAATTTTGACGTGATTTGGTTTAAACATTCTGGTCCTAATTTTGTGAAATTCTACTGTTGCATTTATAGGTCTCCTAATGACAGCAACTTTCAAGACTTCTTCGATTACCTTAGTATGAAAGTTGACTATCTCCTGTCTCAGTTTCCATCTTGCGATATCTCATTTGTAGGCGATTTCAATGTTCATAACTCTAATTGGCTTCAATTTTCATCTACTACAAATCCCGCAGGTCATAGTGCAGAAACATTTGCTATTTCATGTGATCTCACACAAATGATTTCTGAACCCACAAGAATCCCTGATAACCCTAACCATACTCCACATCTTCTAGATCTCTTTCTTACATCAAACCCTCTTGTTTATAAAACTTCCGTTCTTTCGCCTTTAGGTCTTTCCGACCATTGTCTAATAAAATCATTTCTACTGTACCTAATTCCACTGTTGTTTGCAAAACCGATAGAACCTTGTGGTGTTTTAAGTCAGCTCGATGGAGTGATTTACGGATTTCTTTGCAACCTTTCCATGGCGTGAATATTGTTTTAAGTCGTCCTCTTCTTCGGACATCGCTCTTTCAGTATCTGAAGTCATCCTCATGGGAATGGAGTTATACATTCCGAAAAACAGTACCGTGCAGGTCATTCACGTTCCCAACCCTGGTTCAATAAGGCTTGTTCTGATGCAATATCTTTAAAAATAAATGTTACATTAAATGGAAATCTAATAAATCGGTTGACAGTCATGTAGAATACGTTGGTGCTAGAAATATCTGCAAAAGTGTCATCACTAAAACTAAAAAGTTGTTCGAACAACGAAAATGCAATGAACTAGCTACATCTCCTTTAGGCAGTCGTAAATTTTGGTCTTTAGCAAAAGCCATTAGTAAAACTTTCGAACATCTTCATTTCCCCTGACATCTATTGACGGATCGGTAGTTGCTGATTCTGTAGACAAAGCCAACGTTTTGTGGATTTGTTTGCATCAAACTCGTGTCTCAATGATTCTGGAAAAGATGTGCCCCTAGTCAACTCTTCTTCATACGTTATGAAACAAATTCATTTTCGGTACAAGCTCTTGGAATAGATCATCAGTAGGCTTGATCTCAATAAGGCGACTGGCCCAGACGGTATCCCAGCTATTGTCTTAAAGAAATGTTCCCCGAACTAGTACCAGTCCTATCTAAGCTCTATACGATCTCTATATCTTCTGGGAATTCCTTCATCATGGAAGTTAGCAAATGTTCAACCTATTCCCAAAAAGGTGATAAGACCGATCCCTCAAATTACAGACCAATTGCCATCACTTCCATTTTGTCTAAAATCATGGAAAAGCCATCAATCAGCAACTGCTCACGTTCCTTGAAACTAACAAACTCCTTAGTGACCACCAATATGGGTTTAGGCAAAGTCGTTCAACAGGATCGATCTTCTTTCATATGTGACCCAAGTTTGGAACAATACAGTAGAGCAGTCCGGTGAAACAGTTGTAGTCGCTTTAGATATCTCAAAGGCATTTGACCAAGTTTGGCATAAGTGTTTACTTGACAAACTCGCCTCGTTTGGGTTAAATGATACGCTCATCAACTGGGTTTCTAGTTTCCTTGAAAAGACGAATACGTGTCGTAGTTGATGGCTTTTTTCAAAGAAGTTAGCATTAACGCGGGCGTACCACAGGGATCCGTTATAGCGCCTACACTTTTCTGCTGTACATAAACGACCTTATTTCTTCAACAGCTAACCCCATCCATTGCTTTGCTGACGATAGCACTCTTCACTGTAGTTCATCTCAGTCTGCTCATAGTGATAATCCACCTTCTATGTCAAATCAAGAAATTAAAGCTGAAATGGCAAATTCAATCAACAAAGACATTCAACGTATTCTCGAATGGGAAGCAATAATCTAGTTAAATTTAATGCTAACAAAACTCAGTGTTGCCTTATGTCCGCCAAAAAGATCGATCATTTCCTATTGGAAGTATGAATGGCTCAGTTCTTAAGTTTTCAGACTCTATTACTCTGTTGGGTATGACTGTATCTTCAAATCTCTCATGGGTTGACCATCTTCTGTCAGCTACCAAAACAGCTGCTCGTAAAATAGGCTTTATGTATAGATCTAAGCACTACTTTACCTCTCGACAACTCCTTCTGCTGTATAAGGCCCAAATTCGGCCTCATCTGGAATATAATTCTCACCTTTGGGTTAGTGCTCCCCAATACGCTCTCGATATCGTTGATCGTATTCAAAAGAGAGCGGTTAGGCTTATAAATGACCCGTCCTTAACTTCTCACATACAGTCCTTGAGCATAGAAGGATGGTTTCAGTTTTTTCTTTGTATTATCGTTATTACAACGGCTATTGTGCTGGTGAATTACATTCTTTGATACCATCTCCGGCTATCTTTGCGAGAAACACTCGGTTCGCTCATTCACATCATCAGTATGCAGTACAAATCTCCACTTGTCGTACCAAACGGGCGCAATCCACATTTTTCTGCACGGCTTCTAAGGTAGCTGTTCATAGGCATCTATTGGCAATTCATTATCCCTCTATCCATCCTCCTAAGTGTTCCTGAGTGCTTTAGCACGATAGGCCTTATTTAACCTGTCCAGGTCCACAATCATAAAAAAAAAAAAAAATTAACTTGCTTAGTTGAAATGGAACACCCTGCATATTTTTATTTCCATTAATGGAGAATTTAATTATCTTTTAAACTTTATTAGGTTTTCCTATACCTAAAATCAATGATTTTGCAGTTACTCCCATTTAATTGAAATATTTACATGAATTAATTATTCTATAAGGAGATCCAGGAGGAAAATAAACTATACGTGAGCTTTCTTCATTAAATGTTCAAATTGTTTCCCATATTCGGCGATACATAAACGTACTTTTTCTTCAAAGTTACTTCGCACATTTCCGAGTATTAGCGGAGTTACAATAGAAAAAGCGTGCCGGATACGTCCTAACATGTTCTCTTTTGTCATCGGGGAAGTAACGTAAACAACATCTTTGATGTAGCCCCATACACCACATACGCTCTATGACATTCAAGAGGACGTCTTATAATAATGCCGGTAGTTCTTCTTGGAGTAATTGTAAAAACTGCTGAGGATTTAAATGAACATCAACAAAATAATCGTTAATAATTACACCCCACACATTTAAAGACCACCTATGCTGCCGATCTATTGTTCCGTATAAATTATGATTATTAGGCTGTAATAATGAAAATGATGACGATTTACCAAACCATTATTATGGAATGTCGCTTCTTTCGAAAATGAAACGTAATCAAAAATGTTTATCACCACTAAACTTTTCTATTGCCCACAAACAAAATTCGATTCTTCGTGGGAAATCGGTTTCTTCTAAATATTGGTGCATTTGAATATGATACGGATGGTAGCGATACTTTTTAATATTCTATGAGCACTAGTTTTACCTATTCCTGTTTCGTTTTGAATTTCACTTAAACGGGTATTTGGGTTTTCAATAACGATTTGAAATGTTGAAAATTCGTTTTCTTCATTTCTGTAACTGGTCTCTTTTTGTACTTTTTCGTAACTTACTTTGCTGGTGTTTTTGAATCTCTGTAGAAGTCTTCCTAAAACAGCTTTATTAGGATGGTTGCGGTTTGGGTATTTCTGAGAGTAAATTCTTGTAGCTAACAGACAGTTTTCTTCGCATTCGCCGATCACTAAAACCACTTAGACCCGTTTTTGTATGAATACATTTTCATTTTCGCCTTTTTGTAATTACTGTAAGCACAGTTAAAGGCAGTATTACAATTTAAATACAGAATGCTAATGACAGGTTTGCAAATATCAATCCTAGAACAATCATTGCCTCCTGGATATATCCTTTTTTCAAAATACGTAATTCTTGTAAATATTTCAATTAAATGGGAATAACTGCAAAAGTATTGATTTTAGATATAGGAAAACCTAATACAGTTTGAAAGATAATTAAATTCTCCATTAATGGAATGAAAAATATACAGGGTGTTCCATTTGAACTAAGCAAGTTAATTATACTTACATAAGAATGTATAGAATTAACTTTTTTAAACACCCTGTATAGATTTCCTCCAACTAACCATATGGGATTTAATAGCTCATTATATTGACTATTCGTAGTAACCAATTGTTATTTTATCATTGTACGGTGTATCAATTGATAAAATTTACCTTACAATTTTGAAAAATCTCAAGTACTTCGAAAAGGGCAAGGTTTACGTATACACAGTATAACAGCAACTTAGGTTTATTTTACTCATACAATTCGAATATGCAAAAATATACAGGGTGTTCCATAAACAAAACATAACTTTAATGCACCACTATTTTTTGGTACACCCTGTACAAATGAAAATAATTTTAAAATGTGGGCATTATGATCCCATATCATGTTGCATTGAAAGAATTTTGAAAATCGGTGGCGTCTAAGCGTTACAGTCCTTGTCGTTCGCCGTGAAATACCCGGTACCTATAATTATTGATTTTTATAAATCTTGACGTAGTTAATTTAAAAGTAGAATGTCTCATCTTTAAGTTTAACTTACTACAAATTATAACAGAGGCAGTAACCTAGTATCAATAAAATCATCACGTACAGGGTGTTTATCGCCATTCCGCATTTCACTAGACAATAACGTGATTTGTTGTAATGAACCACCTGATATATTTTGTGAATGTAAGAAGCCGTATAACATACGCTTTCAAATAATTTATAGATGTGTCCTTTCCGGATAATTTAATTAAACATTTTGAGTATTGTTTTCAAAATTTCTAAAAAAACCATTATTAGTTGAGTTTTGGTTTTAAAAACGTAAGGGTTTCTTTAAATATATTTAGTACATTTTTTTAATCGGAAAGTTAGCAGCAATATGAGTGGCATCTAATATTAAGATGTGATTCCTACATTGTTTGCTTTTATTGGTTAGATATAGTTTCTAGACTTATTTCGCTATAGCAAGTAAGTCTTGATTATTACAATCGATAATTTAATTATTATCCGACTAATTAGTGGATTGAGAATGTTATAATAATGCCAGAAAATTGCTTGCATAAAGTCGATCATATTGAATAGTGACAGCCTGGCTTTGTAGTTTGTTTTTTATTGGCGAGACTTATTTCACTCATATTACAGTAGATTTCGTGCAATGCACTAATTGACAGTTAGTCCTTTCTTTTTATCGTTTAGTAGCTGTTCCCATGTGAATTGCTAGATTGTCATTTAACGAATCTAAATAATTTAGGAGACGGGGCAGTAAATTGCTTCCCTTTTCAGTCAGTCTAAGTTTAGATTTTGAGAGTCGAGTTTGAGTTTGAAAACAATTAAGATGCAGTTTACGAATTATTGTTGTCGGACCTTCAACGCCCCGACGGCGATTACGGTTAAGTGTTGGACACCCGTCCCGTCAATTTGGTACAGTATCGGTGCTATAAGTGTTATCAGTTCGCATTTATGCGGTTATTGATTACAGTTACACCCCAAACAAATTAGTTTATCGTTTGCGGTTTTATCGAGGAACTCAAGTTTAATAAATGAAGTCGGCGAACTCCAATTTGGCGTATTGTCGTTCAGTGAAAGCACCTTAACCTACATTTAACCGACGTCGGCTTTGTAGGCACCGTGTTTTAAAAATTTGTGTTAGAAACTTTTCTCGCATTTCTCTTCTCTTTGGCATACTGTCAGGTTGCGTTGACGCACCCTGTATGTAGGATGTTATAATGACGTGTATTACGTGTTTTGAGTACGGCTGTATTGAGTTTGAACAAAAAAAATTTTTTTTTGTGTATATGCATAATGTATGTGGGTGGGTGATACGCCACTGGAAATTTAGGAGAAATATTATTCTGTATGCAGATGCGTGTATTTGAATGTTATAGAGACTTTGGTGTTGGAATAATTAGATTCTGATGAATGTAAATGTGAAGAGAAATTTGTCGATGGGACGATAATGTTTGCTACTGTGTTGCTACTGTTTTGCTACCGTAAGAAATGGAATGTTGAGGTTAAATGAGTAATCTTTGCCAGAAGATGTGAGTGTATAAGTGTAGAATGTTTTAGAAAATATGTAGAGAAAGATTGGGTATGTTTAAGTGTTAATTTCAGAAAGTTTTCGTAATGTTGTGCAATTTGTTTTGAGAATACGTGTATGTATATGGGATTTGAGACCTTAGACGGTACTTATTTTTGCAAATGTTGCGGAAGGAGATCGAGCGCAGGTGGGAAATAAGCGTTGAAAGTTGTGTAATGGTCCAGAGTGGCCACTGATTGAATGTGATGGCGAGAAATGGTTTCTTCATAAAGTAATTGAAAAATTTGTAAGTAAAAACAAATATGGCGATGTATTGTAGTTATGAGCGTGGTTGTACAGATGGTAGTAACAGTCGGGACTATGAAATTTTGAATGAATACTATTGGAGAATATAGCGCGGAAGGAAGACATGTTTAATGATGGATGGCTGAAGGTATAAATAGGAAAGTCAGAGATTGACGGGGGGTTAGTTAGTTAGTTGGTTAGCTTAAGTTTTGGTTGTCGGTGAGAGACGCGCGCGAGGTGATGAGTTAAATTAGAATGGGTTGAGTTGGAGTTATATTTGTGAATAATATTGAAGGCAGTCACTGTTTAAACAACTGCGTAACCCGAAAGGGGATGAATCGTATAAGACATTCATAAATAAAACAATTAATTAAATTGGGATTGAAGATAAAATTAGTTTGTTTATTTTCAAGAAAGTAAAAAGTGCATAAGCAGATTTATAAAAGATAACAGTTATCACGTTATAGTGTTAAGTGCAGCGCGTGTTCTTGTAACGATATTTAGTTAAAATTATTTATGGACCACCTTTAAGTAAACGAAATTTTGTAGTAAATTAAGCCAATGTTAAGTATTTTATTGACATTAAAAGTTTATTTGTGTAAGGAAGGGCTATATTGTCCTAACGGTTGCTAGAAATTTTAAGAGGCAACCAAACGTGTACAGATTACTACGTGTTATTGGACTATTTGTGAGTACAGAAAGGAATAAGTGTTTGTGAAATTGTGAAGCACTGGTTATGTGCCTTCATGCAATTTAAGGATTACAAATGGACTACAAATAATTGATTTACGGGAAGAAAGAAGAAAGAAAAGCGCAGGATAAATGGACAATTTTAAGCAAGAATTATATTTAAGGACCTTGAAAATTCAGTTAAGCACGATTATCTTTTGTTTAGTTCATTTGCGTAATGTTGGGTAATTATTAATTAGTTTAGAAGCGAAAAGATAATCGTTCTCGAGTTATGTTGTTTTGGGTTGTATAGTAGTAAGAATTTTTGCAGAAAGTTATATTGACAGTGACGTGTGGTTTTGATTTTCAACCACGTTGTTGTGGTATATGTAAATATATTTGTGTTTGTTTCTTTGTCATTTGTTTATTATTTTATGCAGGACAATATATATATTTATCGTTATCTTTTTATTTTGTTGTTTATTTAGCCAGGTATGAGATACATTTGTGACGATTACTTAATTGGTGACCTAGTTTTTTTGACAAGTTAAAATGTAAACTTTGCATATTTTGGATTTTTAAGATTAATGAACAACCTGAAAGGTTATATTTGCCAGGTTGATTGCAAAAATTTTTATGTTAGTTTCATTAACGCAGTACACTAACGACGGATCAGCTGTTAATTAAAATTTCATTAAGTATAACTAAAAAAGTTGGAGTTTTGAGAACTTACCTATTTACGAATGTCAAATACGATTCAGAAGTGTTATAAAAAGTAAATTAAATTTAAAAGATATCGTTCATGTTAGGAATTTTAAAAATTAATTACCGATCATTGAATGAAGAATAGTTTATTCATTAATAAGTAGAAAATATAACTGTAGGTTACGTGAATGAATTTGAGTGATAAATTTTATTTTGGAAGTTTTGGTATACGAGGTGTATTCAAAAAGTTTTTAATAACCTGGGTAGTACTAAATATATTTGAGTTTGAGTTGAATTGTTTGGGACGAGTGTTTGTTTTAGAACCCTCGTGTGAGAGTTTACTGAGTAAGCACAATCCTACTTTCCACAATCAAGTAGGGTTAATTAACATCCAGCTTAAGACAATTATTTTAGCAAAGTTTCGATTGTGGTGGCGCCTAGAGACATATTTTCCCGGACTGAGCTGTTTGAGTATAGGTGTAAGGTGTTTGAGCGTATTAATCATTCATTTTACTTATTATTTCGACCACGCCCATCTCCATGTTAGCTGGCTTGGTAACCCGCTTACATTAGTAAGCATACACGACGCCTAGTGCGGTTTGGACGTATAACAATACTACTACTGTTAAATCTGCGACACAACATTTTTTTCAGATGTTAGGTCTGTACTTGCCCTTTGTGTATATATTTTTGATTACATTCTTTTAATTATAATATTGGTATTTGTAGTGCAATTTTAGGCATTTATTTACCTTTACCAAATTAAAAGCACGTTTAGCTTATTTCGACAAATTTTAGCGTTCCGTAATTAAATTAAGTTTGTTAATTTGTTTAGATGAATATTAAGTGACGTTTAATTACGTTAAAGGAAAATTGAATAATTACGCACCGTATTGACCAGTAATATTTTTTTTATTTGAGTAAATGATTTTACGTGAAGGTTTATATCATAGATAAAAAAAATACGCGTAGATGTGCTACATGAGCCCGACGTGACCTACACTATACTATGCCACGTAGTTCAAAAATTATATTGATGTACTTACAACTGTGCCGAATGTAGGATTAAGTGGAAGAACAACCCTCTAATTTAACTTCGCCCTTAATATATCTCTAAATTACATGTTAACCACCATAAAGTAAATAAAGGCCTTTATTATTATTATTATTTTATTATTATTATTATTATTATTATATATAATGAATTTTTGAGTATTAGTTTTCGCAACTTTTGTGGGTTTTGAAAAGCTTAAAATTTATTTTAGTGTAGGTGAGCTTTGCATAGAATTACTGGTAAGGTGAGTACTTTTCTTTCCGAGTGAACATTATGGCTTCCGGTTGTAACAAACTTCGAACGTGTTGTTAATTTCACCTCTCTGTAAGCAAATAACATGCATTTCGTGCCATATCGTGCTGCATATCATAGCTGCAGAAAACATAATTTACTTGTTTAAAGTGAAGCCTTCCACGCATATGGTTTGCACATTCAGTTTCAGACATGTTCATGCGCAAAGACCGTTTGGGGGAGTCGTTTTGGTGCGACATTGAAAGGTAGCAGAGCATCCATTTTTGCTCTGTTAAATATTTTTTATTAAAAGTGCTGTAAATTTTACGGTGAGTTTATTTGAAGTTATTTTACAATGTTTGAGACGTTTGCATTTCAGACACTTTTATTTTTACTGTCACTTTTACTTAATATTTTTTAATTTTTACTTTAACTTTACCTTTACTGTTATTTTCACACGTTTATACACTTCTACGCAATTAATTATTTTACCGTTAATCCAATTTACGGTATTAGTACGATTAATCAAGAGTGAGGTAGTCACCTTCGTTAATTGGAAGTGGACTTCTAAAACCCCTTAATCCTGCAAATTTATTCATTTGGGAATTATAAAGCATACAAATCCAGATTTATTTCAACCCTGAAGTAATATTATGCAACAATTTCCAAAACGCTGACCCAGCATGCAGCCATTTCGTTATCTACAGTGTAACCAAGAATAAGGTATTCTGATTCCATTAATTACTCATAATATTAATTATTCATTAGGTTATAACGTTACTAACATTAGCATTAAGGTATTTCCGTTCATAATTAAATATAGGTTGTGTAATAAAATTTGTTATTGTAGAAATTTTCTTTTAACTTTATTGTATAATTGTTTACTTGTTTATTCCATATTTAAAAACAAGTTGACGTCCGAGTATTTAACAATTAGTTTCCGGAAGAAGCAACCTGATTTTAAAGCGAACATATCTAGGTACATGTAAATATTTTTTGGTTAATAAGGCAGATCGATAATTTTCTGAACCTGGTCCACTTTAATCTACGATTGAGCATAAGGCACAAAATCTTCTAGTTATTAGCCAAACTGTTAAGCAGCTAAAATTTGTAGCCATGGGTGCAGAAGTATACTTATAGAACTGAAGGGTTGTATACGGTTAGGCCATTATTTTGAGATCTAGTTCATGACGTTTTTCTCGCTATAAATCTATTTAACAGATGGCGCCTTAGCGACATATTTTTCTGATTTTGACCTTGTTGAGGTGTAGCGAGTGCCCTTTTCGATTGATGAGTAAGAAACACGCCCGTACCATTGAGATATGTTGATAATATGCACTTTACTTTACGGGCTGATGTTCTAATGAGTGTCATGCCGTAACATAGTTTCAGGTGAAAGGCATACCATAGTTACAACTTTCTGTAAAGTTTCTGGCCTTTATTTTCACCAGCTTATGATCATTTTATGCTATTTTTCCTAAAGTACTAGTAAATCAAGCGTAGTTGAATTCGCTATTTCTTGTAGCACCCCTAGTGGATATGTTACTGCTACTCATATCACTACCACTTTAAAAATTTTGCCTCATTTTATGTATTCATAAAATTTAAGATGGATGTTGCTACGAAACAGATTTTGGCACAAAAAAGGTGTTTAAAAAAGTGGCATCTTTCACGCAGAAAAATTGTGATTGTGACTGGGAGGTTTTAACCCAACATAATCTAGTATAACCCAGCAGCGAGTAATGTAATTAGATCACTTTTGATGCGTGGTCAGTAGAATTGGACTAGTATACACGTTGAAAAGAGTAAGCTTTTTCATAGTAATAGCACCATGAATCTCTGAAAAGTCTAATTAGCACATACAGAGACACAGATAAATCAGAACAAGAAATTAAGTATTCAGTAACTAAAAATTCGTTTATTTAATAAGCATAAAACAGAAATCAGATTTCAAATTACTCAAATTATTGATTTCTTCAATAAGACACAAATTAATGTAAACTGAAGATTTCTACTTCGAATATTAATTGAGAAAACGAGACATCAAAAATTAGATTACCGACATTCTTATTCTGCAGGAAGCAGTAACACATCAATGTAATTAGTTATTTATAACATTGTTAACTCAAAGCAATAATTATAAGTAAAGCTAAGAGGGACGTAGACTGTTGAGCTGAAAGAGATAACTGTACAACTGATACAAAATGATTAATTTGCAATTACTGTTCAACACAATTTCCACGTGTGTAAGCAGGCAGTAGATTGGTGTATATAGTTAATTATCGTAAATTGATTACTTCGAAAACCAGTTGAACGATTGTAATTGTAGACTAACCTGTTTAGATGTCTACAATGAGAGATATGAAAGTCATAGCTAGTGTGTAGATAATAAAGTTTGTATTTACAGCAAGTGATCTTGAATGTAGACAAAGGATGACCATATAATTTCAGAGAGAATCACAGGGGTTAGTTTTTGAACATAACCATAATGTTGATACCATCAGTAGTACAGAGCTGGTATGGAAAAGTCCAGAAAAGTTGTAAAGCAATTCCATAAGTTTCATGTGTATTTAAAAAAATGAAATCAATTTAACGTGCACTATTGAACACATATGTTAACTCCTTGACATATGTAGTCCTTCTATCTAAATAGTGCGTTGGATTATATCCAATTAACTTGGGATATCTAATTACAAATTAAACAGAGAATTCCAAAGCACGTGTTTTTCAATTCAATGTCATTTTGAAGAGATTTTATATATTAGAGTCTAAGTCTACCACTGGATGTCATAAATTTTTATGAAATTTATGTAACTGTCATTAAGTTAATAAAATAATAATAAAATAAGAAAATAAAAATACATAGCGATGAGTTAAATAATTATTCATACCAACAAAATGCCATTAATTAGAGAATACATAATAAAAATGATATACAAAAATCAATGGCGTAACATATGAGTTTTACTTAAGGTCAAATTATGTGTATTACACAAAATTAAAAAAAAATTGTGAATGTAGCTAAAATAGCGAAATCAAAATTACGCACATCATAATTCATTTGTAATTTTACTATTCACAATAATATTGTGTAAAATATAGTATTAGATAATTTGAGTAAAAGATCGGAGAATAATTATCTTGAGTAAATGTTAGTTTATCTACTAGGTCCACCTCTCTAAACTCGATCGAACTTATTTCGAAATTATTGTGTGTATTTTAAATATAAATCAGTTTTACATCCAATTATTACATGCAATATGTAGAGTGTAGTTGTTTATTACTGTCACCGTACAGTGTGCTCCATTTTCGATGATATTTCTGGGTATCTCACTTACGAGTAAAGATACAGAGTTGCGATTTTCACAATACCATGCTACTTTTTTTGTGAGAATAACGCTGGTATAAACAAAACTTTCATAGCCCGCTTCATTTCTGAGATACAGGGCGAAATTGAAAATATTGGATTTTGGTACCCCCCTTGTATCTCCGTTATCCTTTAATGTATGGAAAAGGTAAACATTGATTCTTATAGAGTTTTTTACGTAGAATCTAGTGGCGTAGTCGTATTTTTGGTGTAAGCTGTCAATTTTTAGCTATAAATAAAACTTATGGTTTTTAACGGAACACCCTGTATATTTTTCTTGCGTTTGATTGGAAATTTTGTAAGCTTTACAATAATATATAATACATGATGTGTATTTTAAATAATAAACCTAAAATCTATGATTTCACAAAATCTGCGTAATAACAAAGTGTGTATTATATAGCATTAGAATTACTAGGTCGTGATTATTGGAACGATTAAATGATCATTTGATAAGCGCTTGTCAAGACCTGTCAGTTGTAAAATTTATATTCTCTGCGTAATATTTTATTCGTTACAATGGCTGAAAATGAAAATTATCAACATTTTGAAAAATATGACATGTTAGTCTGTTTTATAGAGAGCAATGAAAACTCCCGTGAGATTTCCCACTGTATTTCAACAGGTTCGTTTGAATACTTATTTATATTTTGACGTATGTGGACTTATTTTTTATTTAAATATCATTTGGATTTATAGATATTCAGAAAGAAGGCAACCTTGTTTTTAATGTTTTCTCGAATAAAATAAAAAATTGGTGGAACATGGATCTTTTGTCCAACTCCGAACATAAAAGTATAATAAGGAAAATCGCGATACGGATGAAGTCAACGTTTTAGCATGTATAGAGGCAACGCCTTCACAATCATGCACAGTTCTAGAGCAGGAGATTGGTGTTCCCAAAACTCTGGACCAAAGAATATTGACCAAATATAAATTTAAGCCATACAAGAATAAAATTGTTCACCATTTGCATCCTGGGGATGGAGAACGTCCTTTAGTGTTTTGCAACTGGTGTTCGGAACAAATTCGTATTGGTAAGAACTTTGCCAAATTTATAATATGGTCCGACGAGGCTCACTTTTCGAGTGCAGGTATCTTCAACAGGCATAATACTAGGCATTGGTCCCAAGAAAATCATCATGTGCTATTCGAAAGAGAGGAACAGGGTCGATTTGGATTTAGCGTTGCTTGTTTTATTTTGGGGCAACAAATAAAATACAGAATTTATGAAGGCAGGCTTACAGGGAACAGATATCTTGAAATTTTGCAAGATGTTATCCCTATGTTACTAGACAATGTTTCTTTAGCTCATCCTAACAGGATACATTTCCAACAGGATGGCGCGCCCGCACATAATCTTGTAATTGTTCGACCTTTTTTAGACGATTATTTCCGCAAAAGTGGATCGGTATACATGGACAAATTAGATTAGACGGTCACCTGACCTATCCATGCTAGATTTGTTCTTATAAGGTTTATAGTACGCGTCATCGGACAATAAATGAACTACTTAATACCATCAATGCGGCATTTTAAAACTTGCGAAGACGTTCCATAATTATTTTAAATGCTTTAAAAAGAATAACCACTGTATGTCAACATTGCGTTCGGGAAAATGGCAACCATTTTGAGCAGTTCTTGTAAGGTGAAAATCTATTAAGGGGTTACTATCGAGTTAATATTATGTTAAGTTTTTCAGTTTTATTTTGTCTTAAAATTGATTTAGCTTTTTTATAATTTCTATGATTGTAACTCACGACCTAGTAATTCTAATACTATATAATACACACTATGTTATTACGCAGATTTTGTGAAATCATAGATTTTAGGTTTATTATTTAAAATACACATCATGTATTATATATTTTTGTAAAGCTTACAAAATTTCCAATCAAACGCAAGAAAAATATACAGGGTGTTCCGTTAAAAAATCATAAGTTTTATTTATAGCTAAAAATTGACAGCTTTCACCAAAAATACGACTACGCCACTAGATTCTACCTAATAAACTGTATAAGAACCAATTTTTACCTTTGCCATACATTAAAGGATAACGGAGATACAAGGGGATCCCAAAATGCAATATTTTCAATTTCGCCCTGTATCTCAGAAATGTAGCGGGCTAAAAAGTTTTGTTTATACCAGCGTTCTTCTCACAAAAAAATAGCACGGTATTGTTAAACCGCAACTCTGTATCTTTACTCGTAAGTGAGATACCCCGAAATATCATCGAAAATGGAACACTCTGTACACACTGTATGTTTACGTTCAAATTACAGAACAATAATTTTACTCGTTAAAATTTCTACTGAATAAGTTCGTAATGTCGTCAATACTGGAAATTTGACTCGTGTTTTTTTTTAGTTTTAACCACAAATGCTGCTGGGCAACTGAACCCTACAACAACAGTTATTCTTTAAATTTCAAGTCCGCTTTTGTAAATGTTTGCGATTACATTAGTATTTCATAGAGCAGTGACTTAAAAAAAGACAGGAAAGCCCAAATAGTCACACGTAACACGTTTACACTATGAGCTCCGCCGATAAGATTAACCCATTTCGCTGATAACCCTATTCCTGCCGAAATTCTTAGTGTTGACGATACCATAAATCCTTTTAGGGAACGGCTGCTGTATCGTTTTTATATTTCTAGCAAAAGACACAGATCCAGCATTTTAGGATATACGTTTCGAATGCCTTCAGATGCTGGACAGTCATTTCTGGATGGGAGCAATGATTTAGCTGAAAAGTAATTGATCTAGTCGACTGCTACCTGGATGAAAGCAGAACTATTGTTACGGAAAAGTTTTATATTATCGATATCACTTGCTGACAAATTAGTGGTAATAGACACACATTTATTAGGTACACTGCGTAAAAATCCAAGTGTATTACAAACTGAAACTGTAAGAGCTAACTTTAAGAAAGGAGAGATCGTTGGACGGCAAAATCGGAGCAGATTTGTAATTGTCAGAATACTCGATCTACGCACTAAATACGGTATAGAATTCCAATATACAGGAAAAAAATAAAAAAGCGGAAGAAACAAGTAAATCAAAGGCAATTCTAGAATACAACGATGCAAAATAGCTCTAGAAAAAAGTCAGAGAAGCGTTAATTTTAGAAATGCTTAGTATTTACTGCACAGAAAACCACATTTGGGGGAAGTTGGGGAGAAGATTTTCGCCAACAGAAGAAGAGATGCTTAAGCTAAAAAAATAAATAAAACGAAAATAAACGAAAATAGTGGGATCAAAATACAAACTGTGCACTATGTATTTTTATATTACGTGCTTTACTTAAAGACAGAGTCCTGTACATTATTGACTAAGATAACCCTTACTCTATAATAAAATTGTGGAGTCGTTCTAAATAACCGAACCTGTTATAACAAGTGATTCCACAAAATCTGCAGCACTTCTCTATCAGTTTCCTTATTTAGCAATTCATGCCGAGTAATAGCTTTGTTTGTACGTGACAATGTGTGATATAACATACATTTTCAACAAAGGCTTCACTTCTACAATAAAACTAAGTACGACCTCATGAAGTAAAATTAAATTTCACCTCATCTATAACATGGGGCCTCCGAGGTAAAATCCATATGATTATCATCGCCACCTTTTTGATTTGATTTTTCATTATATTCTACTAATAATATTGTTCAAACTACATAGTTTACGCCACTTTATATAAACTTACATAAGATAACAGAAGTACAGAACTATACAAAGAAAAAATAATGATGACGCAATGAGTCGTAACAGTGGGTCAGGTGATACGGTAAATTCAAGCGTGATGGTTTTACCTGGACGATGCCGAATTGTTTAAGCATCCTGCA
This sequence comes from Vesta saturnalis, assembly GCA_036346205.1. NCBI lineage: Eukaryota > Metazoa > Arthropoda > Insecta > Coleoptera > Lampyridae > Vesta > Vesta saturnalis. Next base: position 2,598,865 of record JARFJB010000438.1, read on the forward strand.
ATACCTGGGATTGCATTTATCGTGTGTATCGTCGAACACAGCGGTGCCAGGGAACTACAGACAATTCCTTAACTGTGGGTCAAGTGCAAAATACTTAAGTATTAAATTATTTTTATTTCCTGGAAAAACCCTGGAATCAAGTCTACCAGAAACTAAATTCTAAACCCCGCTGGTCCTGTGCGTCAAATGCTAATAAGAGACACGTAACATACGATGTCAGTTAGCCTGCCTCAAATGAAATAAGGGCATTTGAGTGGAAATTATATCCAGAATTATTTAATAAATTTAAAACTTGAAAAATTGACCAAAAAAGAAATTACTTTGTACAGGAAATTTGTTTTATTACAAAATAAATTATGGATGGTGAATTTTATAAGAAAACATCCGTAGTAATTTACGTATATATTAAAGTAATTTTTTAAAGTTAATTAGAAAATTTTTAATTAAAAGTTCCATGTACTGGAAATTCTTAGAAATGGTAAATGTAAAAACATAAATTTCTACTTTTGTTGTGTAAATGAAATAATATTTGGTGTTTACGTAGTCAATGATACGTTAATAACAAAAAATGCAAGACTTCCTTAGCACTTCTTTTTTGATTTACTATTGGAGAAATAGTCAAAGATCAACGCTTACTTGTCTGCAACTTGAAGGGAAAATATGTTTTGCCTCCGTCATTTCCCAAGCAAGCGCTACATTTACCTAACGATATCAAAGGAATTTAACCTAACATAATTTACGCACGATTGCTCTCATTAATCTTTCAGAAGTTTCAAGCTATTTCCAAATTTATTTTTGTTAAGATTGCAATACAAGTATTAATTAAACAGTGAGGCTTAAGCTTAAGGGAAAAAAAATAATAGTTAAGCAAACACTGAAAATTTGATATTCTAATTTTCAATTTTCCAGATGACGTAATAATGAAGAGTGCAATTTCTGCTGATTCTGCTTTTGTATTGTTCACGTGTTTAAAAAGTTTTAACGGCATTCTTCAAAGGTACTGTTAGCTTCAGAATCAATAATTTCTAATGCCATTTTAGATTAACTGTAATGAAAATTTCTAAAATTATATTTTCATAACGCTGTGATTGGTAAAATTGTTTACTACTTACGAGTACAAATAAAGTGGGTTAAATGGGAACGAACAGTTGATAAAACACAAACTTGCACAAATTTTATCTGAAAGCTTTAGCTTGAAATGAAACACATTTTATTTATAAGAGTGCAAACTTAAGCTAAATTGATATTTATTAGCTTAGACATGTTAAGATAGAAAAGAAACAGCATTTCTCGCTTAGCTTCTATTTAATATTTATTTACTGTGATTTTCACAGTTGCAGTTCAACTTGGGGAAATTTAAGGTGAGATTTTTAAAATTCTTTCGTTAGAAAGTGTAATATTATTGTACTTACATGATGAGGGTAAGGAAGCGTACGTGGAACAACTGCATTTTTTGGTGGAGTATCTTAAAAAAATTAAACAATCTCTAACCACTTTTGAATTGTGTAAAAAAAGTAGTTGCTGTTTCCGATGCAGGAAACAACAGGGTTAAACTGCGCGCGATCGTAGTATTACCATTACATTATGAAAGTTTTCAAAGTGGTAGCCTATCCGATTGCGCATGCCTTCAATCCCTACGGAAATATCTATTTTGATAAGAAAAATTCTATTTCTCAAGTTTACAATTGAATATCATTTCAGAAAAAATACACATTAAATTATTCAATATATGCAAAAAATAAGCAAAGTGGTTAAAAACAGGTATTAATTTTATCAGGCTACCCGCAACTCGTCCTTTACATAATATAAATAAAGATCCAATTTTCTTGTCTAATGTGTTTATCACGATTTAATTTCATCTAAAAGAGCTTCTTCTATATAGAAATTCTCCATTTTAAAATATTTTCTCATTTATGTTTTTGACTTACCAAAGTTATCATGAATAGATTTTTGCTGAGATTAGAATTTCAATTAAGGTGAATAAAGACGATTATTTAATTATAAATTATTTAATCTAGATTTTTGTGGGTTATTTACTATTTAGTTTGATATCTTAATTTTGTTAAAGCAGACTTGTATACTTTATATTAAAATTTGTTTCTTTCCACTTCTTTTTATGTTTAGTCTTTTTCAATTTGTCCCTATCACCAACGTCCCAACTCTCCCTTTTGTAGCCAATGTCGTAACTATACATTAGGAAACCGTAACACAAAGTAAATTTTCTGGATGTCCTTTATAAAATTTTATTTGCAGCTCCACCTAAGTAAAGTTAGCTGTAAGCTTAAAACGGTGGTGAATCATATATAACCACAAAGATGAATTGAGATTGAGATTTTTAATTTTGGTAAAACTGCATTTAAATCAGCACAAAATCAGTGAGTGAGTGTACAGGGTCTTTCCTCATAATTAAACGGCTTCTAGAAACTTTGTTTTTGTAGATAGCAAAAAAAGTTTTATTCAAAAGTTTTAAGAATCGCGCCAAGTATCAGAATCTGTTATCAGAAAGAACGAATGACAAATAAGGTTTTTTCATCAAGTTAAGGTGACCACTTAATGCAAACTGGAAATACGTGACATGAACGCATAGTCCAAAGAGTCTGAGTGATACCAAATACTACTCAGTAAGGGTAAGGAATAGTAGAAATTTCTTTTAAATTAGATGTAACATTATGGGTCTGTAGTCTAAGTGACAAATGTAGGGGGTTGTTTATAGCAAGTTCTAGGCTTCCCATGTCATAATGCTAGTGTAAAAAAAAATTTTAAAAATCTATTTAATTTGGCATTTTACTTCGGTTTTTAATAGTATATACTTAGTTAAGACAGTGGTCAGCGAAACGTTGCTCATATGTACGGTGCGATCAAAAATACCCCATATACGTCTATACTAAATATAACCTCAAAATTGAAATTTGACGTTTAATGTTTCTCAGTGAAAAGAAACGGGGCGGCCGCTCTTATGAAACATGCCGTTAGTAACCATTTGGCGGAACACTTATGACAGTATACTAATACTAAACAGAATATAATTGTAGCGTTATTCATAATTTTTAATTGTTAGTAATAAAAAGGTGTAAGCTAAGTTATTGGGAACACAAAGCGGATGAGGATTTTGAGTTTTGGTAGGTATTTTAGGTGCCATCATCCCACGTTCACTCGTTCACCTAGGCATGATTAGTGAATTACTCCCCCGATCACAACCCCTGACAAACTATAAGGTCGCGGACCTGAATACTCCCAAACCAAACCAAACCCCTGCACACAGGACAGGTGTGCTAAGAAACCCTTCCGAAAGATCAAAAAGATAGAAGTGAAGGGCTCTGATGTTCGAGCAGGGATACACTCGAAGAAAGAAAAGCCATAGGTGAGTGTAACTCTAAATAGCCATTCGTGCAGAAGAAAACCCAACCAGCCACCCTAAAGAAGTAGTGCGTTACGACTACGGCGCTTAGGACTCCCTACCAGCGTAAGCATCTTACCATGAAACCCAACGTTAGTAAGAATGGGATCATTCCCGATTGACGTCGGACTGGAAGGTCCAGAAGATGTAGGAACGTTCGGCTTAGGGTCTTTGTCGTGGTAAACACCTAGAGACTTCTCCGTAAAGTCATACAATTCATAAGTCCAAGGAGACACTATGTGAGTTATGAGGCACGGATCCACCAACTTCGGTGCGAGCTTGACATTGAAGTGCCGAGACGCATCGGTGAGAACAAAGTTTTTTTTAAGACCAGGTCGCCTACTTTGTAACGAACGTGTCGGCGACGAAAGTTATAACGCTGTTAGACGCGTTTAGTAGACAGTTCCATACGTTTTAGAATGTCCAACCGAATTGACTCAGAACGGGTCGGAACACGTGGGAGGAGTATTGTCACTAGGGTCACGAGAATCAGAGTCAAAAGGTTCAGGAAAAAGGTCACCATACAGTATGTGTTCTCGTCCACAGAAAGTAAAAATGCGGAGAGTAACCAGTAATTTCGTGTTTCGGTGAGCGAATAGCGTTGATTAATACTGCCGTCCATGTTATTAACTTTAAAATGAATAACTACGGCAATGAAGAAAGAACTTTCAAAAAAGTTAATTGGTATGAATAAAAAAATTGAAACTAATTCAGTCAAAAGACGCAATTATGTAGTTTAAAATACTAAATTAAAAAATTAGAGTTTTGAATCTTTATAAAATCTAAAGAAAGACAAAGAAAAATAAAACAAACTCCCGTTTTGATACAAACAATAGCCCACTCTATTATAAAAACCTCTTCGAGCGTTTGCCAATTGTCTTTCGCTAATTACATAAAAAGATTCTCCCGAATGGGATTCGAACCCAAGTCCTCTATTTTTATGTATATAAAATTCTTCAATTTTATATTTTATAAGAAAAATCATGAATGCTAATTCAATAAAATGACCATATATATATATATATACAGGGTGATTTACAATAGGTGTACAAAACTTTGACATCGTGTTCGGGAAGTCATTTTAAGCAAAAAATGTTATATGAAGATAGGTCGTATTTATTGAACTACATCAGATTTAAATTTCGGCACGATGGTGCAACAATAGCGCGTATTTACGACTCAATGGTTCGCAGGTGTCATGCTTGCATTCGAACTCAAGGGGCGCATTTTCTACAACTGTTATAGACAATATTTTTCTTTCATAGTCATTTATTTTTCTTGTTACCCATTTTTAAAGTTTTAATTTTATTTTCTAGTTAAATAAAATTTCAAACATACGTAGTTCTGTAAATAAACAAAATATGACCTGTCTTCATATAACATTTTTTTCTTAAAATGACTTTCCGAACACGATGTCAAAGTTTTGTACACCTGTTATAAATCACCCTGTATATATAATATCTAATCCTTCATCCTCATTTACTGGGCCTGTCCATTTTTTTTCTTTCAGCATTTTACGTCGTCTAACTGGCGAAATTGGCGTATGTGGATGTATACGGCGGTATTCTGCCCTTGCTGCATTGGATTTTTTATTATTTTTGTAAAATAAATCGATTATTTTCCATTCCTCTTCTTCAGAATAAACCATGTTTCAAAATATTTTAAAGCATAAACGAACATTTAATTTGGTTTGAGAACATATGCAACAAATGTTTAATTCAACGCATTCATGGTTGCGTCAATTATTTTATGAGAATAGCAAACATAACTAAATGCTTTGGTTTGTTCATCATTAAATATTTAAAAAAATGGGTGAAGCAAATATAGACAAACTATATATTTTTGAAATAAAATTTTAACATCTGTTCATGTATGTAATAATATACAGGATGTTCCATTTGAAAAATATGTAGTTCGTTGAAAAAACCTTATTTGTTGTTGCATGATTGATAGATTCTGATAATTTGACACGATTCTTAAAACCTTTGTATAAAACTTTTTTCGCTATCTACGAAAACAAAGCCTCTAGGAGCTGTTTAATTATGAGGAGAGGCCCTGTACGTCTAAGTGCTAAAAAGTATAATTTTGACGGAAACAATAAACAAAATTTATTTGTAGACTTAAAAAGTTGTTAAAATGGTTGGTTTAAATAATCTCAAATACCATCAGTTTGTTCATGGTCCTTTAAGAAAGTTAACAACAGCCAGCAACCAACAATCGCCGATCTACGCAATCAAGATCTACATCTACAAAACAACAAGATCAGGATACAGTGCTATAGAATTTAAATCATTTTAACTAGAGAAGATCACCTTAACGTGCCCCAAATCAATTATGAACAATGTGAAAGAACGTATGAGATGTTATAAATTGAATCATGCACTTAAAAATTTGAGCCACAACGTTCAATTTCATAACATGGGAATTTTATTAACGCAAACTCATTGTAACGATCGTCTACCGCGACAAGTTATTAAAATATATCTTCGATTAAACAAGTTTTGGATAAAATGGTATGCATTAATTTTACTTTTAACTGTTATTACGGCTAGGTATTTCCTAGATTTTGAAGTAAATGCGGTACCAATTAAGTATGGTAAGTTACCACAACATTACGTTGATTTAACATATAGAAATGAAATTAAGATAAGATTAAGCATACACATTATATTTCCTTAAATATTAACGGAAAATTATTTCTTAGTTAGTTTAGTTATGATTTAAATAGATATTTAGATATTTAATTGGTATGTTAAGTTTTTACCTGTAAATAGGTTTTTCGCAACTTTGAACTTAAATTCTAATTTGATAAAACTTTTATAAATTTGTTTTGTGTGATTGTGACATATTTCATTGTTAGCCTTTCTCCGTTAGAGGGTGTTCTGTTTTGTCATTTTCAAGGCCCTTTAATAATATGTAATCTCTATCTCTACCAAAGTAAAATTACTATTAATAAAAAAATAATAACTAATATAGCAGGCTTATATTTACGTTTTCAAATTTTCAATTTTCAATATACAGTAGAACCTCGCATATCCGACCTCCGTCGTTACACTATGCTTTGTTTTTGTGTCACAAGCTGTCAGTTCAGCCGTGATTGTTGATGTGGAACGTGCTCTGACTATGTATGTATATGTAATCTTGTACTGTTTTATGTTTGTTAACGTCAATACATACTGTTTGTATTTTTCCCCATTATTTATTCACGACTACGGAATGTGAGGTGCTTTAATGTGAGGTTACGTGTGTGTCAATGGCTACTCAAAAACGCAAACGTGTTTTTGTTTCTTTGCAACATAAACTTGATGTGTTATAAAGATTGGACCATTGTGAGTTAAGCTAGTTTCTGAGTTGGGTGTAGGGGTGACTACGGTAAAAGACTGGAAAAAAAACCGTAAAGATCTGGAAGCATACTCAACGACAATTGAGACAGATGAATCCTTAAAAAGTAGAAAAATGTTGAAAAAAACAAAACTTGAACTTGTCGATGAAGCGTTATGGGTTTGGTTTTGTCAGGAAAGGCGCAAGGGAACACCATTGTCAGGCCCCATCGTAAAGGAAAAAGCCATAAAATTGTATGATACTTTGGGAGGTGATCTAGAAAAGTTTTGCCCTTGCGAAGGGTGGCTACATAAATGGAAGTTGCCTCATGGCATACGACATGTTACAATTGCGGGGGAAATACTCTCCGCTGATGATAATGCTGCCAAAGAATTTGTAGAAAAATTTGAGAAGTTGGTCACAGAACAGAAACTTGTACCCGAACAAGTCTACAATGTAGACGAAACGGGCCTAAATTACAAAATACTTCCCAAAACCACTCTTGCTGCACTGTGTTAGGAACAAAGCTTGCTAAAGGCAGACTCACAATTGCAATTTGTAGCAATGCCGCGGGAAGCCACAAAATGCCGTTGTTCGTCATAGGAAAATTTAGGAAGCCAAGAGCATTTAAAAATCTAAACATGGCAGCACTTTCAGTTTTCTATCGGAATCAATCGTCTGCTTGTCCCCGCAATAAAGAAACATTTAAAGTCTAAAAAATTATCCGCTCGTGCTGTTTTGCTCTTAGCTAACGCTCCCAGTCACCCCTCTGAATGTGAACTAAAGAAAGGAAACACCAATGTTTTATTTTTACCGCCCCATGTTACACCTATCGATCAGGGCGTCATTGAGTGGTTAAAGAGAAGATACAGAAGAAAATTTGGCCATCATTAAAACAAGAAGAACCTGAGACTGATCATGTGCCGACTTCGACAGAAGCAGAAGTTGAAACAGACAAAACAGAAACATTACAAAATCTGCAATTGTTTCAGCATGATCTACAGATGACAGGTGTAGAAGAGTGGCTTGTTGAAGCTGATGCTACGGAAGTTACCAATGCATATCTCAACGACGACCAAATCATTGCTGTTGTGCAGAACCAAGCCGTGGAAGAAGAAATTGACTCGGATGAAGACGAAACCACCAATGACAACGTAGTGAGTTATTCTGCTGCTATGGACGCCTTCGAGGTTGCGCTGAAATACATCGAGCAACATCCAAATGCAGCCCCAATGGATGTATTGTGGGCAAAAAGGTGGAGGGACACTTCCGCAAAGTCAAGATTGACAAAATTGACACAAAAATCCATTACTGAATTCTTTAAATAAGGTACATACGTGTATGTATGCTTAGATTTTATTCATCTTCTCATTTAATTTAAAAATAGTAAATGTTTGAAATGTATACAGCAACATTTTTACAAGTACATATTACAATAAAGTTGTATTACAGTACTGTTTTTCTACCTGGGAAAGACGTTTTTTCCTTCTTACCTTTTGGCCGTTCCGACCATGGGTCCGTTCCCGCCATGGTCGGATAGGAGAGGTTCTTCTGTATGTATATTTGAGGTCTTAATCATTTCTTAAAACTATCATTTACTGAAGATGAGAATTGCAACTGTTATCGAAATGTTTAAATCTGTAAAAAATTAATGAACGTATACGATTAAGTTATCCAAATTTAATTTATGAGTATTAACCGTGAAATGTTGTATTTTATATGAAGAAAATGTTGAAGAATTGAATGAAATAGTCATGTCTATAAGCATGATGTTAATAAATCAGGGAATGTAAACCAATTAAATAAAACTTACAAGGACACAAATAATACATTTACAGGGAAAACTCGAATCAAATAAAAGTGAATAAATAAACAACGGTCAATCCATGTGAATTAGAACGCAAGAAGTTAAACTTTGCGTATATGAAGCAGAGTTGCTCGATGTAACGTTCTGCAGGATAAAGTAGAAAAAATATAGGACATTTAAATAGATGAGGTAAAATTCTATGATCAATATTTACCGCAGAAAAGTACAACAGGTCAGGAGACTAATCATCCAAGAGCAAATGCAGTGCCAGAAGGAAAGTCATCCAGCGTAAACAACACCAACAATCTCGTCACCACACATAACAATTTCAACATTTCGAACCCGGTGTGAAAATTGGACATTTGATAACCTATTTTTGTGCATTCCTGCCAATAAAGCACTATCAGATGCACAGAATTCTCATTACTGCAAAATATTCTTAGACTAGGAATTTGTAAGGTTGATACTGTTACACAACCGAGCAAAATTACAAAACCGCATAAAAAATATTAAACGATCGCTTTAATAATATGTCTTATGTTGTGCAAACTACTCGAAAAAATTTTAGATTTCCCACAGATTGAAAAATATGAAACTCCTGGATAACCTAGACTTGTGTCAAGAAACCGAACGGCAGCTAATTGGACCAGTAGACTGTGTTTAGATGCGTTTCATCTGACACATAAAAGACAATAAAAATGAAAAACCTTAGGTAATAATCGAGATGGTATATGGTAGTAGAAGACGACCGTGTACCTAAATATTGGGAATTGAACAAAGTCAGTGTCCACAGCAGAGACCAATGGTGTGAAGAATCTTATAAGTACATATACTACTAAGGTATGAGGTTCCTGAGAAGCGCATGTGGTAAAACGAGAAGAGATAATATGAAGAATGGTCTATGATGAAGGAGTGTGGCGAGGAAAAGTCCGTGATAGATAGGTATAAAAGTAGTACACTACGTTGGCTTGGCCACATTGAGAGAATAAACAAAGATTAACGAAGCAAATATATGTGGGTGAAATTATAGGTAAGACAGGGCCTGGTAGTAGGCCGCGTACAACTTGGTTGAATGCAGTAGAATGTATGATAAAAGAAAGAAAGGTAAGAAGTTTTAAAAATAAAAGGGCATGCCAGGGACAATGTATGAATCTTGCCGTAGCTAGGAAGGTATTCAGAGATAGGAAAGCATGGAGAAAGATTGTGAAAGAAAAATAAATGAGAGGCAGGGATTGTTTTGCCTACCTCGCAAGAGAATGGCGTGAATGTTATATAATGTAATGTAATGTTAGTACATTAGGTCCTCTCAAAGGACTTGTCAAAGAAGGACAAGCACTATTAAAAAATAAGCAAGCGAATAAAAACAGCGAGATATTGTGATAAATCCATTTCTTTCTGATCTCCTTAACCAGTCATTCTTTAAGATTAATTCGGATGGAAGGAATAGAAAATGAAATGACGGACACACGGTTATTTTCCTCAGTCCATACATCACTTCCATACACATATTACTATGTGCAAAAACGGTATCAGTTCAATAAATACGTGCTCTATTTCAATCAAAGAAAATTTACGTTTATCTAGACCCAAACGCGGCGTTATTAACGATCGGCTTAAACAGTAGCAGTAGAATTTAAACTACTAGTATAATTAAATTCAAATTTATAACGAACGAGTACCTATCAATCTAAATTATATGAGTACTCTAGTTCAACTTTACCTAATGTCATAGTGTATTAAGAAATGTTACTTAGACAGATAGAATGTTGAACGAAAAAAATACTGTGCTTGTTGCTGTCTCCTATGTAGTCTTGCGTGAAATTATGGTGAGGACTTTTGGTAAAACCCAAAAGTAATGTTCCAGCTGTGAGTGGTATTACGTACATTCATTAAAATAAATTAATTAGATATATTTTATATCATAAATTATGAAATTAGTATTTATCACACCAAAACTGATAAATCCCTACAAAGAAACCACAAACATTTAGAATGACTACCTTGAGTTTAGTTAAATATTTTATTTAATTCAATTGATTCAAATTCTTAAAATACGGAAATCAGCTTAGAGCTTTCAACATATGGCAAAGTTGATGTAATGCATATCTGCAGTAGTTGGACAAAATATTTTTGTAAGTAAACATTTCGAGTTGCTTTTAGGCAACATTTTAAAATATTATAACAGTGTATATGAATCTGCAATTAAAACAAATTATTCGTTACATACATTATATTTTGTAAATCGTTGTCTTAATTATTTAAGGCTCTATATAATAGCTATGCTTTACTTTGACATCTGGTTACTATCATTTTTGCTTTAAATGCTGAATAGAGTTTGGTAATTTAAGTATCATATTTCAAAAATTTGTTTCATCTTAAACACTTGTAGTTACTTGTTTCATTAGTACAAAAAATATCAATTTTGGGAACGAGGAAAAATGTTGCTGGGCGACGGGAAGGGGAGTCCAGCAATCTTCCGGGTCCCGAAAATGCATTTTATTGTACGAATAAGAAATAAAAATTTTGCTCCAGCCACTTTGGTCTTTATATTCAGTCATTTACTTGCAGTTCACTATGTTTTTGGGAACCCCTTATTTATGTCGCTATCAGTATCAGTTATTAATAATACTCATTTTACACAAAATCAGTATTATTCTACTTTTTAGTGAAAAAAAAAATTTCCGTGTAGTTTTCAATTAATAGCAATCAGATTTTACCTCTGTAAATTTAATTCAAATGTGACAGATGTTAGTGAAGAAATATGAAGATACATGGTGCCACCGGTGACAGCAAAAATCGATTGGTGTTCATAGAAGATTTTCACTCGAAGCATTTAAATAAACTTACACTTGCTTCAAACGAAAATAAAAAGCAAAATTATATTGAATATTTTCCTCATGTATAATTTACTCCTATACAGCAATGTAACTTTGTTAGGATTACGGTGATAATCCCATTGAACGTTATGAATTACAGCGGTAATTTAATTGCAATGACGTCATACTCAACTACCATAGTAACAGAACTATTCTTGTCATGAACAAGACGCATTTGTCAAACACTGACAGCCACGTTAAAAAATTTAAGTTAAGTGTATTGTAAAAATGAAACGATTTTGTAAAATTTTAAAAAACCCAAAAAATCTTATGTGTGCAACACATGTCCTCATAATACAATGTAATTGATAATTTAAACATGCACAAGTAAAATTCATATAATTTGATATGTTTTATAACTAGTGTACTGTGTTTTTTTTTGCTACTAAAAATTTTGTACAGTTTTTCATATCATTAAATTGTTTTATTAAAAAAATCGTAAGACTTTGACAGAAACAATTAAATATGACGAAAAGGATTATTATTTAAATAATACCTGTAAAGCTTGATGTACTAAACAAAAATGATCATGATCGAAAAAGTTGATCAGAGAAAGTAAATAATCATAATCACCCAGTATACATTTATTTAGTTCTTAAATTGAAAACGTGTAAATATGTGCATAAAAGTACAATTTTTATAAACATATAATAAATCCACTTGTTACCCATATGTTTCTATTGATGCGGTTATCATTTTTACATTTATTCCACAGTAAACTTTCGTTGTTGCGAAAACAACAGTTGTTAACTATACTTAAGGGCGATCTTTGAGAGGTGTTGTTGCTTGGAGTTGTTGCTGGTGGAGTTTTAGAGGGAGTGTTTATAGGAATTGGTGGAAATATTTAAATAAACGATCAAGGTAAATGTTTCAATCTAAATTATTGAGATCACATCTACAAAACATTCTACGAACTGGTATATTTGAACAATTTCCATCATTATAATTGTTTATTATTAACTTACATTTTTTTATAAAATTGTGTGTTTTCTATAATAATTTTTTGAACATTTATTGTTTCACAGATGTGTTTCAAAATAAAACATTTATATTTCCTTCTTCAAGTATTTAAATACATTTATTGTAAGTATAAATTTTAAGATGTTAGAATATAATTCCTAAATGACATAAATTCTAATTAGAATTCTGACATTTTGAAATTTATCATAACGTGCAAAATGGTCAGAAATGGCTCAAAACGATTAAAAATGCAAAAAAAATTTCGAAAAATTTTTATCATAAATATCCTATAAATCATCTCAAATAGTTAGAAATGGCCTAAAACATGTAAAAATGTAAAAAAAAACATTTTTGACCTGAGTCAAAAAATTTGTTTTCCAAAAGGCGTCTCAAATGGCCAAAGATGGCTCAAAACGTGTAAAAATGAAAAAAAAAATTCGAAAATTTTTGACCAAAGGGCTAAAATTTTTCTTTATAAATCGTTTCAAATGGCCAGAAACGCCTTAAAACGTCTAATAAGATAAGATAAAAAAACCTCGTACATTATGCGTCTTGAACCCGAGACGCCGGAACATCAACCAAACGCGCTGCCAGTACGCTACCGGAGGAGTTCACAAACAAACGAAAAACTTGGTAGATATTCAATTGTAGAATGGTTTACTTAGTTGCCTACGTAAACACGTGTCGGTTGTCTTCGAATGGCCGTTCATATTTATACACTCTATAATAGCCGAAATCTGAAATCCCTCATTTTCACTGGACAGATTTCGCTCAAAAGTTCATTATTCCGTTTACTCATGGTTCCGAACCTGGGTACCAAATTTAATGTCGATCGGATTATCTTTGTGAACGCTATCGCGCTGGAACACATACAGACAGACAGACATACATTTAAAAACTTTCATGTTTGAACCTATTTTTTTCCAACTTATGGTAATGCAATTTTTAAGTATGAGCTCATTTTAAAGGAAATTTAATCCTCTTTAATAATACTTTCGTATTGTGAGGTAAAAGCTAAGCATTTCAATGTATTTCTATTTATTAATTATTTTATTACCTACGTTTTCCTTTGTTAGATTAGTTTTTTGTTTATATGTGTATTCGTACTTTTCTTTTAGCTATCTTCACACTCTTTCTGAAGTTTATAATTTTCGCATGCAAGCGCGAGTTCCCTATTCTGTTTTTTTTTCCTGATCTGCTGGTATATCTTTCAGGTGCTATCGTCAATTTTAGTTTACAACCACCGCGACCGTATCTATTCACGTCACAAAGTGTTGAAGATGGTTTAACCCTTTGAGCACCTTTAACGACACCGGCGTGGGAAAACAGCCGATCATACGCAAACCAGTCTTAATCAATTCAATCTCAACCAAGTCAATCAACCAAATCAATATAAATTCAATCTATCAATTAAATCATGACTTACAGCTTGCAGAACCCAGCTTACAATTCAAAAATACTGGTTTGGTTTAACTTACAGCTTGCTAAAACCAACCACAATTCAACAATACCAAATTAATTTAACTTAGTTGGCTATAAGTGTGGTGTAAATGAATAAATACATTGCGTAAGGTGTTACAATTAAAATATTTCACATACAAGATCTGTCTTAGCAGAAACACCTTTGTCAAAAAGGCCTTTGGATTCGAAAAAAAAACATCAGGCCATTAGCTATCGCAAACCCAATTAGTTAGTTAGAAGTGTGGTGTAAGTGAATAAGTACATTGCGTAAGGTGTTATAATTAAAATCGTTACGTACAAGATCTATCTTATCGGAAACACCTGTGGCAAAAAGGGCCTTAGATTCATAAACAGGCCCGAACGTCTTAAGTCGTTATTTAAAATGGAAAAAATGTCTGGGGCAAATAAGCAAGCCAACTTTCATTTGTAATCTCGATAATACACCTGCGATTTGTAACTAACAGATTTCGTCTCGTAAGACTATAGGCCAACGTGTTTTATTTTACCCAATGCTCATCATTATCATTACACGACCATAATAATAATATATCGGAAATTAACGTGTGGCCCCACTAACGAGTTTTGCATACAGCCATAACAAACCTATTACAGTTAAATTAGTAAAAACGTCTATGCAATGTTAAATTAGCAAAAATGCCTATACAATAACAAATATAACCAAGCTGTGTTATTTGTACCTAATATCAAAGTTCCTAAGTGTTTGTCCAATACAAACAGAATCACAGAATGTGCAGTTAAATTTATAGATACCCGGCGTCAAAATGTCATTGTTTGAATCTTTCGCATTAAATAAACATGTAAGAACATAGGTATGAGTTTTGAAAGCTACTTTGTAGTTCTTGTTCTTTTGTAATATGTGACCTACTTTTTCTGTATATTTACTCATATTTAGATTTCTCGTATTATCTCTGTTCTTACAGTATGAGATTGTACACAACCATACAGAGTATTTGAAGACTTATGACCATTTTTATTTGGAAATCCCTATGAACTAAACGCTAGGTATATGGAGAAGTAATAAATAAATAATTGTTTATTTTACATAATAAGGTAAACAATATGCTCTAGTATTAAATCTAACTGTAACAAAAATTATCGACGAATGTGTGTATACAGGGTGAGGCAAAAAAGAGAATTAAGATTTTCTCAATTTATTTTATTTTCTCAAAAGATTATATTTTTTATACGATTTGATTTTTATTAAGCATTCCCTATACCTAAATTTATTACTTTCCCAGAAATTTTTAATTTTCTTCAAATTTTAGGAAAACCCTAAATTTGCATGACTAAAAATAATTTAAACTTGTATAATAATGTCACAAAATTATT
The DNA here is from genome assembly GCA_036346205.1 of Vesta saturnalis. NCBI lineage: Eukaryota > Metazoa > Arthropoda > Insecta > Coleoptera > Lampyridae > Vesta > Vesta saturnalis. The sequence goes on from JARFJB010000438.1 coordinate 2,614,037, forward strand.
TTTATACAATAAACAATTAAAATACAACATAAACCATGACAATATGTAATGCAGGTAGGTAATTTCTGGATTTAAGCGGAATATTTCGTACGTATCACAAAATAAGTTTAAAGTAAATATTCAAAATGTCCACCTACAATGTCTATGCAAGTTTGTATTCGATTTTCCAATGAGTTGGTTACGTTTCTTAATATTTCTACATCAATACTATTAAAAGCTTCTTTTATGCTATTTTTCATATCATCTGGTGTTGTTGGTGATTTGTGGTACACTCGGTTTTTTATGTATCCCCACATGCAGAAATCAATCTTTGACAACTCCGGTGATTGAGCTGGCCATGCAGTTGATCCTGCTCTGCCTACCCACCTCGCAGGAAATTAATGATTTAGATGGTTGTGAATTGCGGTAGTGCGATGAACTGTAGCACCATCGTGTAAAAACCACATTCCTTGTCGAGTATTCAGTGGAACATGTTGAAGTAACGATGGCAAATGATTATTTAGAAAATTTAGGTATACACCACCAGTCACACGGCCGTCAAAAAAATGTGGACCAATTACATAGTCCCCAAAAATATCACCCCAAACATTGATAGGCCACCTAGTTTGACCATGATTATTACTACAGTTAGGATTTCTTGTTGCATAGTGATGAAAATTATGCCTATTCACTGTTCCATTTTCGTGAAATAGTAGCCTCATCTCCAAAAATCACAAAATCGAAAAGAAATCGGTTACCACGGATTTGCTGCTGAGCCCATTCACAAAAAAACTAATCTGCGAGGATAATCATCGTCTCCAAATTTTTGATGTAATTGTATGTGGCAGGGGTGAATTTTATGTTTGTGAAGTATGTTTACGTCTGAGGTTTGTGGGGATGCTCAGTAACGGCTAGCAGTACATCATATTCCTTTTCTTCGGTTATAACATTTTTATTCCTTTCATGTTTGTCATATACTACTGATCCAGTACGAACAAAACGATCCATTAATCTTTAAAACGCTTTTGTTTTTTGGGCACATCCGTTCAGGATATCGCTGTTCTGCATGCAAGTAGACAATTTCTCGAACTTTCCCCTAATACCCAAATCATACCTATTAGTTATTCTACAGAAAAAGAAGGTAATAATATGAAAACTGTCATTTTTTCAAGCCTACCTGTTTTGTTTTCTTTGTTTAATCTAGAAATTGCCTACCTTCATTGCATATTGTTATGGTTTATGTTATGTTCTAAATTTTTGTTATATAAAAATAATTTTGTTACATTATTATCCTAGATTAAATTATTTTTAGTCACACAAATTTAAGGTATTCCTACAATATATAAAATATAAATAAATTAAACACTTCTGGGAAAGTAATGAATGTTGGACATAGAACATTACAAATCTCGCATCATCAGGGAGCCTATCCAAATCACATAGACAACCTCAATACCAGGGACGATGGATCAAGATTACCGACAATATGGAAACCAATTCTAATGGATAAACACATAAAAACTACACATTCGAACAGGACAACAAACGATAGCGGAAGTGAAAGTGCAAGGAAAGAAAACAACAAAAAAGAAAATAGAGAAAGTGAAAGCGCAACAAAGGGACCAAAAACACGCAATCAAGCACGTAACCAGCGACTCGAAATACTATGTAACACAGAACCTCAACCAAAAGGAGCCAGTTCAATACGAGCAACATGAAGCAGCAGCCACAAGTTGAACGTATCCTGAAGATGGCAAATGGGCTCTTGTCGAAACGTCGAGTAAATAGTCTCTTAGAGACTACTACAACACCAACGCGGGCCAGCACCCGAAACACCAATTCAACATGTGTATATATATATATATATATATATATATATATATATATATATATATATATATATATATGTCTGAAAAACATTTACTAGAAAATAATCACCTTATAACTATACTAAACAACATTAAATCTTTACATTTTTGTAATAAAACAGACGAATTAGACGTTTTGAAAGTATTCGAAATTTATAAACACAAAGACAAAATACTTTTAATGAACGAACAGGTTGATGTTAATAGACTCAATTTATATATTTTAAATATAGAATTATAGTTTTCATCAAGTTTGTTATTTTACCCTAATGATTTGTTACCATAACTTTCTTTCCCTTGATAATGATAAATGTTGTATTGAAACAAATAATTATATAAAAAAAACTGTGGAATTATATTGTGTTTAAAACATTAGTGTTATAATATTTATTACTTTGCACTTTTTCGATTAAAAGGGCGTAGTATCGTAATTCGTCAAAATCACATTTAATAGAAATCATAATCAAAAGCAACATTTCATTTTAATTTGAAGACAAAATATCTATATATGTTTCTCATACGTGACACAAACTTAATCCAGTTATAAAATCAATAATATATCGCAACAATTACAATGATTACAAGAGGAATGAAATACAAATTACAGAATGTTATTGTTTGCATTAGTTTATAAAGTGTAAAAACATTACTGCAAAAACAGAGAACGATATATAATTAAACATATAAACAAAGGGTTTTTTAATCTATCAACTTAAATTTGGTCCATCATAAGCCCACGTAGCCCATATATCTTTCATCAGGGTTTTGTTGAGTATAAGAAACTTGGCATTATGAGAGCTCAGCATTTCTTAGTAATGATGTATCACTGACAAATATCAAACCAGATGATACTTCTTTTTTAAACCCATACAAAATCTAAACAAAATCTATTCAGTTACGCAAATTAGTATATTAATAATTTATAACAGCATAAAGCTGTATATACTCGTAGATTGAAGTGCAATAAAACTGTTCCAATACGAATGAAGTGAGTGGGTGATACGCACACAAATATAAGAAGCTAAAGTTTTTAGCCAATGCAAATGTCCAGTATTACTAAAATAATAGCTAGGAGGTATTTGAGAAGTTTAAAATGATTGGCTGTCATGTGACCAAGATTTGTTAAAGAATTACCGGTAATTTTCGCAAATTACAAAATTTTTATTACTAGCGTACACTGAAATGCCGTGTAAACTCGCGTATTTGGATTGATTGTCGCATAATTTCGGGAAAGTAGTTGTAAGCCTTACAAAATTTACTGCATCTAACGTTTTTCTTTTTTAAGTAAGTAATGAAATTAGTAAGCTTCTGATTCAAATTGCCCGGTTTAAATTAGAAATGCAAAATTCAGATATGATTTATACGTTTTTAATTGATCGTGTAGTCAGTTTACTGGTTGTTGAGAATTATTATCTCATGTAAATAGTAAATAATATGTAGTTTAAGTAACATATCTTTTGCTTTTAGAATTTGTAAAATTAGGTAGAAATAGTTTTTTTGTATAATTGAATTAAGATATCTAAGTAAATCTCTCAAAGAAAACGAAAAAAATATAATTTTAAAAACACAATATGTGGTGGTAATTTACATACTTATGAAGCAAATTATGGAATGCCTGCCTCTCCTCTCGAGTCGCTGAGCACTGTTTATCTTATTCTTATAATCAAACAGCGCCCAACATAAGCAAATGTACTGACTCATCCATCATTAATAGAAATTACCATTACATTCGACCATCCTGAAAAACAAGGCTGTCCTCAGCCACCTAACTCACCATATTCCAGTTAACCACTTCAAAAGAGGGATGTCTTCACAATCATTACATTAATGACATACCAGACACCAGTGAACCATGCTAAAACATATAACACACAGGTCGACCATTTGTCGATAAAACATAATATACATATCGACCATTCGCCGATAGTAACATAATAATAAGGATCCCTCTTATAGCGCTACATATAAACCCACCAACATATGGCGAGTGAAATGCCGAACATATTTCAGCTCTTAAACTAAGTTGAACATTTTTCAACACATTAAACATTATAAAATATTATCTTTTGGGGTTTTTAATGGTTAAATTATACATCTAAACGTTTCATAACACTTACAGTTATCTTCGTCAGTATGTTTGTTAAAATTGTTAAAGATGTAAACAATTTTGTCAAATTTGAAAATTCAAACATAAACATAAGCCTGCTATTAATATAACAGTTTGAGAAACGTATAAAGCCAACTATAAAATTGTAGTAAGGAATAACTAGGTCATTAAAATTACAAAGAACGTTCTGCATTGTGCTTTTCATTGTTAATAACACTTCCAATTATTGATAAAGATATCTCTTGTTAGATTTAACTGGTTAATTTATTTGATGTAATGTTTGGATTTGTGAATGCTTCATCATTTTCAAATTGAAGTTTTCACAACTTTACACTTACATCATAACTCGATTAAATTTTGTTAAATGTGTTTTTGGCTGACAAATTTCATTGTTAGCTTTCGTCGTAGAGAGTGTTCTGGTTTGTCATCTTTGAGGCAGTTTAACAATATTTAATTTTAATGACCTAGTTATTCTTTACTAAAATTTTATAGTTGGCTTTATGTTTCAAACTGTATATTAATAGCAGGTTATGTTTTAATTTTTCAAATTTGACAAAATGTTACTACATTACAATTAACAAACATTACTACGACGAAGATAACTGTGTATCGAAACGTTTAGATTGTATATTAAAGTACACCATTAAAAACCCAAAAGATAAGTATTTTATATGAGTGTTAATGGTGAAAGTTTACATTTTCATACATTAAACATCAATTTCATATGCTGAACATTTTTAGCAGCTAAACATGAAATTCATAGCTGAACATTTTTCAGCACTTTAAACTTCAATTCCATCAGCTATACACATTTCAGCATCAAGATAAAAACTAAATTATGGTATTACCTAAAAATAAACTTATTAAAATGTAGACATAATCACACCTTAAATATAGATCATGAGGCCAAACACAAAACAGTAACTTTATGTTATCACTTTCAGAAGTTGGATTTTCTTTTCACAAGACCCATGGCTTTAACTTATCAACTGCCACTACCGTTCTAAACTTTCTATGTCCTTCCGGTAGATCTTCCACTTCATATCTATAGGTAAAAAGAACTTGTTTTATTTTGAAAGGACCCTTAAACTTGGGTAGCAACTTGCGACTATTCCCAGTAGCTGGAGCACCTGTACTTAAAACCATTACCACATCATCAACTACATAGGTTTTAGCCTTTGATCGAGCTTTGTCAAACCTTGCTTTCTGAACTGCTTGTTCAGCTGTTAGTCGAGCACTTATCTTCTTAAGAAGGTTTTGTATACTTAAATTTTCATTAACTCCATTGATAATGCGACCATCGGCCAAGTCGCCCATTATAGCCTGCCAAGGCTTCCATAGGTGAAACCCTGCTGACATTTAATTGGCACTTTGAATTGGTTTCACATGTTTGTCCCATTCATTCTCAGGTTTTCCTGCAGCCGTAACTGCTAATGCATTTAAAATGGTACGGTTATATCGCTCGCATTGCCCATTAGTGCGAGGAGTCGCTACTGCATTTAAAATGTGGTTTATGTTATAATTTTTTCCAAAACTTTCAAACGTTTAGGACGTATATGCTGTACTTCTATCCGAAATTAAACGGCAAGTCGTGCCAAACAAATACATTACACTTTGTAAAGTCTTAATAACATAACGAGCTTTGTATCCTTTACTGCTTCAACAATTAAAATTTAGTAAAAGCGCCGATCAATAAAGAAAGTATTTGTGACCACGTGTACTTGTAACAAAGGGACCAAGATGGTCAACATGCAAGGTATGAAAAGGTGCCACTCGAACTTTTATAATAAGAAAAATGTAGTCTTCTACATACTTTCTCACAAACTTATTCATTTTTCCAAACCAATACTTATCTTTAATTTCACTTAACGTTTTAACTACGCCAAAATGACACATATCATTATGGTTGAACCGACAAATATGCCACCGTACACCTTTAGGAACCAAGACAAGTTTTCAAAATTTCGCAAATATTTGCCAATCGACCATGATCTAATTGGGCTGCTTTGACCCAATCCGCTTCGGTTAAATCAAACTGGTTGATTTCTATCTTATAGACCGGATTTCGACTCAAGGCATCTACATGAGCCATTTTAGCGCCAGGACGATACTCAACATTAACGTTATAGTCCCAACACTTCTAACCACTAACGCGCTACACGAAGAATCAAAGAATGCATTACAGTCTGTAAATACTTGAAATTCAATACCCAGTCAATAAGATCGAAAATGGCGTAACGCCAACACAACAGCCAATGTCTCTAATTCATAAGAATGGTACATTCTTTGTTCCACGGTAGTTTGTTTACTGTAATAGGCCACAACATGCGGGTATCCTTTTTGAATCTAAATGAGAATTGCACCAAAACCAATAGAACTGGGATCTGTATGTAATTCAGCTGGATCAAAAATACATAATATCGGTCGATTTGTTAAAAGACTCTTTAATTTTTGTACTGCATTTTTTGTTCATTGTTCCAATACCATTTAACACTCTCTTCTTGTCAATCGAGTTAAAGGTTCTACTATAGTGGCATAATTTTCAACAAATTTACGAAAATATCCAGTTAAGCCCAAAAATTGTCGTACCTCTTTGACATTCTACGGATCTTTTATTTCTGCAACAACTTTTATCTTAACCGCACCAGGTCGTACTCCCTGAGCACTACTTTCGTATCCCAAATAATTGATATTGTAAAAAAATGAGGATTTGCTAAGTTTAAGCGTCAACTGATGTTGCTTAAAAACCGTTAATACTTTATCAAGCCGTTCTATTGCTTCTTCAAACGTTCGACATGGTATAATTACGTCGTCGATGTTAGGAAAAGCTATACTATTTTTCAAAGAAGCTAATGCGTTGTTCATTAATCGTTGAAAAACAGTTGGAACATTCGATAGACCAAAAGGCATCCTCAAAAATTCATAATCTGAATCAGGAGCTATAAACGCTGTCTTTTCGATAGAACTTTCAGCCATAAGTACTTGATAATACCATTGATTAATTTAATCAATGATAATACCCTGAAGCTAAATCTAGTCCTATAAAATACTTATTATCTCCACCTAACTTATTAATTTGATCTTCAATAAGGGGTAAAGGGTATTTATTTATCTTTAACAGTAATTGCATTCTGCCTCCTATAGTCAACACACATACGATAATCTCCTGTTTTCTTTCTTATTAATAACACCGAACTAGCATATGGTTATTTAGATTCACGAATAATTGAATTTCGTAAAAATTCGTCAATCATTACCGTCAACCGTTCCCTATCGATACGATCTATACACAGTTGGTTCGTTTCTCGTACATTTAATAGACATTTCAGTAGCCGTTGTTTTGCCTAATTGCGATAGATCGGTAGCAATGCATTCACGAAACGCTAACAATAATTGAAAAACTGCTTGTTGATGTCGTGTTATCGGTCCAAATCATAATTTATCAATTTGCAATTTATCGTCTATAAAAACTTTTACATTGTTTATCTCAACCTTTTTCAGCGGCGGCAAGGCTTTTAGAAAAATTAGATCCCTAATTTTTGAGAAATATAATATGCCGCTGATTTAAATAATCAGTGCCGATTATTAAATCTTGCGTCATTTGTTTTCATTCAAATAATTTCCTGTACTTTAGCTGTCACCTCTTGAACTTTAATGTTAATTCCAGCGGATAATTTACTTTCTACCATGCTACCCATAAAACATCGCAAAACGGTCAATCTATTCACCAACGATTCTTTTATTAGTGTTTTTCCACTACCGGTGTCGAGAAGAGCTTTAACTTTTGTACTACCTATAAGTACCGTCTTTAAATACGGGTTTTTGCAAACTACCACCTCGGATTTTACGTTAACTTCACTTGAACTTGTGCGTTTTATCAATGCTTTGGAAAATTTGCAACTCTCAGTTTTAGGACCGAATTTTTTACAAAGTTTACATTTTAACCCTTTCACCACTGAATATGTAATATCAGTATTTAATAGTCCATATAAGACTAAACAGTGATAATTTATATTCCTAGATAATTAATGTCCTATAAATTATCCTGGGATTGTATGTCCCTACAGAGTTCTTTGGTAGAACTACATGCCCCAATAGTAATGAAATAAGAGTGGGATTATTTCAGAGACACATTTATTTTACTATGGATTGAAAGGCAAGAAACAGTTTTTACATAATGATAAGTTACATGCCGTACATATTGTTTTTGTTCTGGTTTCAGTCCCATTACGGCTTCAGCGGTGGCATCGTCTTCTGGAAGTTACTTCATTCGGAAGGTGATCACCAACATTGATCATGGATTTTTGGCGTCTAGTTCTGGGACCTGTTTTCGCACTAAGACGTCATTTGAGTTTGGCATTTGCTCTCCCTGTTTCAACCATTTGTTGTGCTAGTGGCACCTGAGATGAAAGGTATCCTTTCATGATTCATTTGCTCAAAAATTATCCAAGAGTTGATAGCCGCTGACTTCAGAAGTCTATAAAATACTTTGCGCCACCATTTTGTTGACTTACGATCAAGATCGTATGTAGTAACTTTTTGATCGGAGAGATCAACGTCTCCCTTGTTCTCGTTATAAAAAACAATAGCTGATGAACAGGGTATTTAAATTTTCTCGCCTGTTTTAGAAGTTCTTTATGTAGTATCAGTTGTATCCTTCCATTTTGCGGAAATAACTCCTTGCCGGCTTCCTAGAAAATCTGAGTCACCTCCAGACATAGGATGTGGTGTAAATAAAGGTATATTTTTACGACCTTGGATATAAGTTCCCATACATGCAAATGATAACTCATGCATTAGTTTTACTGTTGTACAAAATTTATCAATGCAAAGGCAGACATCAGGGGACCTAACAGTATTTGATAACTTTTTTACTACTCGTTCGTCAAGGATACCTGTAAAGACTGAACCATCTTTTCCAGTATAGATATCTAAATCATAGATATATCCAGTATTTGAATCTGATCTCTGCCATATTTTTATCCCCCTTTTCACAGACTTTAGCGGGAGATATTGTTTGAGACTAGATCGTCCATTGAATTCGTTTCATCTATGGCCTGGTGAGAACAGTCAGTTCTGGCTTCTTTCAAAGTTTTTTCCAAATAGGACACAACGTCAACTATATATAGTAAGTTTTTGGACTGTTTTCTGCTTTGCTTGGGTTGGCATTATGCATTTTTGATAAAATAAGGGTACAACGATCTCTACTGACTGAACGTTTCATAAAATAATTTGATAAAGATTCGTTGGATGACCAATAATTATAAAAATTATGCACTCTATTATAACTCATTACCAAAGTACATCCCACAATAAGCATAATTTCATGCAAATCAGTCTCTGGAATCTTTTTTTTTTATTTGCGCTAAACCTTGATTGGTACAGTCAGCTGTATCTACGTATCAATAAACTCATTGGAAATAATTTTAGAAATATATCCAATTCTTTAGCTGATCGGTCTTCGTTTAGTAAAACTATGCCCTCTTTTTTGGGTGGAATTTGTTTTTTTGGCACAAAATTGTTTGGAGGAGAGTACCGAACGATAGTGTCTGGATTATCTGAAAGGTTTGGAGCTTGCCCATCTGGTTCTCCGATGTTTGTTCAACATCTTCACCTGCGGTTTCTGAATCGTGATCAGCTTCCAACTCACTTTGAATGCATTTGCAACCAGACATTTCCTCATCCTTTGTTTGTACGTAATCACTATCTTCATCCGAGCAAGCATATGGATCGCTGTCTAAATCTGAGGCATCCGAGAGATCACTCAAGTGAGCAGCAATATTTTTCATCTCCTTTGGAGTTAACTTGCGTTTAGCCATTCTGAAAATAATACACAACTTGGTAAATATTTTCATTACGACAGGGACATATTATCCCATTCATAATTACGGATGGGACATATAATTCCAACAATATTTTTACACAAAGCAAACGGCCATACGATCGAAGAACAATTGTAACTATTCTGACCTGGATGTAATATTATTTGTTGTATCGTATTTAATCACGTTTAACTGTGTTTTCAACTAAAATACTAAGTAAGAAGACAAAAATTGAAGATGCGATCGAACACGTGCTAGATTTCTGACTCACTACTTGAAATTGTAAACAAACTTAATAAAGGTTTGGAGCAATCTCTCACGTAATGACTTGCAGTTATAACAGCGAACATTAGTGAGTTTTTTATTAATTTCTCCTTGTTTTAACATTGCGTACTTTTCGAAGATGTTTTCAATTTTTCGCTTTGTTGCAATGCTCTCAAATTAGAGGGTAATGAACCGACACTTATCTTACGTAAATAAGTAGCAAGGTCGTCAATCGAGTTAAAAGCAGCAGATCTTAAAGATAATTTTAAGGCGGTGTCATCAATTCCTTCAATAACACTTTCGATTAAATATGACAGGAATTTTTAATTTTAGTTTATTCAGTTTTGCGACTTTTTCGAAACAATAATCGCCTAAATTTTGTTTATTTGTTGGTGTGTAATTAGCAGCTTCGACTAAAGTCAACCAACACGAACCGACGTTGGAAAAGTTTTCTTTAGGATTCTGCAACGAATCGTACCATATACGGGCGTTTTCTCTTAAGCGGCCGCTGACCAGCCGAATAACGACATTATCGTTCCATTTGTGGAAAGTAATTAAACAATCAACTTTGCTTACCCACTCATCAACATCTTGCTTGTCGTTATCAGGATCTAAAACTGGAATCGGTGCTTCATCCACTGTCACTTTCAGTCCTATAGTAGCCGTCCCTTGCTTCAGTGAAGCTTTCGTAATTTCCTCGTAGCGCTACCCCATAGAACTTGAACTAGAAGAAGTACTGGAGGTTGAAGTGGCACTTTCACTAGAATCTGAACTGCTTGACGACGCCCTTTCGCGGCATTGTTTATACACGTTAATAATTGTTTTTGTTTACACCACTTCTAACAAAAAGGTCACAAGTTATCCACAAAGGGCACAAGCAAATCCCACTTCTGAATTTGTAAATAAATCTCTCAATAAAAAAAACGAAAAAATATATTAATTTTAAAAACACAGTATGTGATGGTAATTTACGTCTGTCTTCTTATGGAATGCCTGCCTGATGAATCAGCCTCTCCTCTCGAGTCGCTGAGCATTGCTTATCTTATTCTTATCATCAAACGGCGCCTAGCATAAATAAATGTACTGACTTATCCATCATTAATAGAAATTACCATTACAGATATTAGGAATAAGGAATATTGTGTAGGTTTTTCAAGTTATAAAATTTAAACATAGTTGTTGTCTTATAAATGAAAAAAAGGGTGGTGTCATCGTTGGTAATACGGCGTCTTAAAGTCGGGAATATGTAGTCTACCAGCTTAAGCTTAATTAGTTAGTTATAGGGGTAAAACGAGTAATTTATGTGGGCCATTAGTTGCACCCAAGTAATAACACTTTATATGAAACCACTGCGACGAACCGTAGAACTTGCCGATACCGTTATTTCAGAAAAGGGCGAATTCTTACGAGTAGTTACGGAAGTCTTTCGTACCTGGAAAATTTACATGATTGTCGTATAAGGCAAGTATCCACGATGAAACGAAAATTTCGTGAACATTTTATCTTATGAGACATTTATTTCGTGGCGGATTTTCACAATGAGAGATAAATGTCTTCACTCACAACTTTTCGCCAGCACTTGACATTTTTCTTGCATGAAACACGGTGTACAATATCCTGCTGTTTCCACAGTGATATAAATATACGGGCGCATTTGTAGAAGTGATGGTTACAAAAAAAGATAGAAGAAAAGCTGCGACTTATTATTTTATAGCTTCCAAAAAAAATTTTGGGTCCGCGATTGAATTAAGCAAAGAGAAGATCACAATTTAATAAAAAATCTATTAGAAAAATTAAAGCTGGAAGATCAGGAATATTACAAGGACTTTCCCAGGATGTCTGCAGCCGACTTTCAGTATTTACGTGAAAAAATAAAGTTTGTAATAGAAAAACAGAATACACTTATGAGAAATGCAATTCCTGTAGTTCAGCGATTAGCATGCATCCTTTGGTTTTTAGCAACAGGTGTAATTGTTATTTTCGACTAGTTGACATTTAACTTTAGGGGAAAGCTACCACTCGCTTATGTACTTATTTTATATATATATGTATGTACTATATCGAGAATACCTACAAGTAAGTTTAATAAATGTTGTTTATTATGAAAGTTGTATTTTACATATTAAAGTAATTAGATCCACCTGTCTCGTAAAACCTTACAGGATTTATGTCATCATTCCCATCACCAGCACTGTCTTCTATCGGAGCTTCATTAACAGGTTTTGGTAATGGAGGATCATTTAGACAACTAGATTTAAATTGTGTTGGCTTATTAACAGACGTCTGCAATTGCGAAGAAATATTATTTTGCACAACTTTATTAACAAACATCTGTGGTTGGGATGAAATATCGTTTTGTAGTTGTAGATTTATACCTGTCATTCATTTTTAAAATAATTCGCTGTATTTCTCGTTTTTCAAATCAGGGGCTTTTAAATGTATATTTTGCAATTCATCGGCTACATAGTCTCCAAAGATTTCGAAGGAACCCGCAGTCTTCGACATAACTCCAAGACATCGATCCAGCAAAGTTTGTTGTTCTTGGTTTTTTTTTTCTTTTTTTCAAGCTGGAAGTTGGAGTTGTATCGTGAGACGTAGATGCTGACGGTATGTACTCACGTGATGTAGAAGCCACCGGAGTGTTGCAACGTGAAGTATCTGAAGTTGAAGAGTCCCGCAAAACTTGATTACTTTCTTGACTTTCTGACAAATTATCGTCAGTCGCATCTTCTTCGTTTGTCTAAAAACAAAACATTGTTTGAAAAATGAACAGTGGTTCCTTATTTACATTACCCTTTTTTTTTATTTGCAGACCCCAAACACTGAAGAAGAATGGCTAAAAGTTTAATAGTAGTTTGAGGAGAAATGCAACTTTCCGAATTGCTTAGGTGCCCTTGAAGGTAAGTATATACATATTAAAGCACCTAAACATAGCGGCAGTCTGTTTATAATTACAAATGCATGCATAGTATTTTTCTCATGGCGATGGCCGACGCGGATTATAAATTTTTATATATTAATTGGCCGAATATTTTATGGAGGCGTTTTTAATACGTATTCCTTGGCAAAAAAATTAGATAATAATAGCCTAAATGTTCCAAAACCTAGGCCACTTCCAGGACGTGTTAAGGCTGTTCCATTCGTTATTGTAGCAGACGATGCTTTTGCCACGAAACCATACATTATGAAGCCTTATGCGTTTAGAAATATGAATGGCGGACAAAGAGTGTTTAATTATCGACTGTCACGTGCACGTCGAATAATTGAGAATTATTTTGGTATAACATCAGCTAGGTTCCGTGTATTAAGAAAAACAATTGAGTTGGAACTAGAAAAAGTTTCCATGATTGTGTCGGCAATGTGCGTTTTGCATAATTTTTTAATAACCCGTTCTCAAAGACTTTACGCAGTTTTTGGCAGTTTTGATATTGAAGATCAACAAAATGGTATTATTCAACCAGGTGGATGGTGACAGGAAACTCAAGGTTTACTACCACTACAAGTTAATAGAAACCTTAGAGGAAATATGGATGCCAAAGGAGTACAAGTAGAATTAACGCAATATTTCAAGAGGAAGGTGCAGTTCCATGGCATATTATATATATATATATATATATATATATATATATATATACACACACACAAGTCGTATTTAAAATAAATTTGACATAATTTTGATTCTTTTTTTTATTGTTCTTTTCAAGGCACACTATTTTTTGCGGGAGCATCAGACGTTCTTTACTTACCATTTGGAAGCTGTTCATGGATTACAGCTAATTTATCTCAAAAACTATGCATTTTTCGAAAAAAAAGCAGAAGACAAAAAAGTTCCTAAATCAAATGGGCAATCTAAATTTTTGAGTTAGAGGCGTCGCATGAAAAAGTTCGAGGGGAATAAAGGGTCTACCACCCTAGAAAATGTACTACCCTGTAGATATTGATAAACGTTAAACTACTCTTAATATTGAGTTTAAGGAGTGTAATATGTGTACTAAATTTGGATTTATTATTTTAAATAGTTTTGAAGATAAATTAAAAGAACTGAAAAAAAATTTAAACTTTGAAACCCTGTATCTCCAAAACTAAGCGTTTGGCAACCTATGTTTATATGAACTTTTTGTCTTAATTTTGAAAGCTCTATCGACTATTAAAGTCCTGCTACAGAAAACTGGAATACCCTGTATAAGGCTCAAATTCGATCTCACCTGGAATACAATTCCCACCTCTGGGTTAATGCTTCACAATACGCCCTTGATATGGTAAACCGCATCCAAAAAAGAGCTTATAAATGATCCGTCTCTGACTTCTGACCTACAGCCTCTTGAGCATAGAAGAATAATTTCGATTCTTTCCTTGTTCTATCGCTATTACCATGGCAAGTGTGCCTCCGAAATAAACTCCTTAATACCTTCGCAAACCATCTTTGCTAGGAACACTCGGTTTGTCCATTCACACCATAGTTACGGACTCAAAATTCCATCTCGTATCACACTAAACGGGCTCTATATTTTTCCACACGCGATCAAATTGTGCAATGCACTACCCAGTTCCTGCCTTCCTCCAAACGTTGACTTAGCCTGTTGGGGAATACTGTAAGTAAAAAAAAATTTCCGATATCCCCATAGTGAGAATCCTTATTTGCTTTCATATTTTCTCTATTTAAACATTCTTATAGCTTAACCAAATTGCATGCCAATTGACTTGAAATAAATGGCAAATGATACAGTGGCAAATATGTTGCAGAGTACTAAGAAATGTAACAGTGCACGAATTGCTACTAAGACATTCTGTAATTAGTAAAACAAAAATTCTTTTATAATAGGAATTCATCTATTTGGATGGAATCGTGCTAGATGTAAAATTTGTGCTTTGAGGCTCTAGATTGTTTTGATTCTCATTATAGGACGGTACTCTTCACACAATGAGTCGTTTGCGAGCGAAGCAGCACAAAAAGTCAAAAAACCTCATTTAATTATATAGTTTAGATGGAGTTTGGTATATAACATTTAATTGAATGTTTGAATAAGTTAAACCAAAGAGAGTATACATTCATATTTTTTATGATTGTTAAATTGATTAGATTTACGTAGAAAAATTACTTTTTTGGATATTTCATATGAGCCGAAATATGAAAAAAAAAAAAAATAATCGACCTTGTGTGATAAACTTTGTCCTCTATACATACTTCTATAAATTTTTAAAAGAAAAGGATTAAAACGTTTAATCGATTTTTTACGAGGTAATATTAAAACTGGGTATACTTTTTTAAAATACTTGCATTCCTCTCGAGATTAATATTAATCTCATCAGACTATAAGCAGAAATCTCAAACGTTGTATGTTAGATTATCGGTATTACGTGATTTATTGAAATACATTAAGCTTTACTCTTAACAAGTTAGATGATCATGATTCTGTTGTTCCTGTAATTATACGTTTGAAACAGTTAGGAAATACAGGGTACAGAGAACAGATAGAATGTGGTACATTTATATATAATTGGTTTTGTTTGTCTGATATTGCATATTTTACTCTTAATATATTGTCAAATAAATACTGGAAGTATGAATTTTTTAGCAATCATTGTTATTTAGGGTTTTACTGTCACACAGGACTTGTAGTAATGTTTTGCATTAATAGCCACTTATATATAATAAGTAGTTATATCATGAGAGCTACGAATTGTGCTGGTTAAAAATGTCATTACTTATGTTTTTTAAGTTTTCTTTGAAAAATGGCTCAGAATTAATAATCCAAATCATACGCCTTATACTAAATTAAAAAAATATTTGTTACACTACTTTGCAAAGTGCAGGTCGTAGGTTCAAATCCTACTCGAGATAAACTTCCTATTTATGTATTTAATAAAATTAATAATAATTTTTAATTACTTATTTACGTATTAACTTATTCGTTCATAACAAAGTAATAATAAAAAATGTGATAAATTTTCCAAAAAACTTCTACCGGGTGAGTACACGATAGAGTACAGTAAACTGGTGCTTTATGGGTAAATTTTGGCAATAAAAAGTATTTATCGTATTATATCGCTGTTAAGTGTGTGCATTTTAAAATTATTCTTGACCATACAGAGTGTTCCAAAAAAGCATGGCAAGACAAAGTTAATATTTTTTTATGGAACACCCTGTATGTCATTCGATTTTTGGATTGTGCGTGTAATTATAAAACTTTATTTGTATAGGTTTCATGCATGTAAAAGTTACGGTTTTTGAAATAATTCGAATTTTACCCACAAAATCGCATTTACCTATCTCTCACTGTTTTTGAGTTATTTTGGTTTTTCTATATATTTCAATATTTCAATGGTTTTTCTTATGGTTATTCGCAGTAGCCATGAAAACAATTTTCCACATGACAAATATTTGACCTGTCAAACTGTTGTTGCATTTTGGTAGCCCTTTATTCTTGTGAAAGTTTTGTGTGATCAATAGTAAAATAATGGATTTCTCTAAAAGTTGAATCAATTGATATGGTTTATGTGTTAGGAGAGGCTCAAAAAATTGTCTTCTTGCTCAAAGGCCAATCCACTCGGCTCAGTTTGGAAAATTTGATGGAGAGATTGGATTCTATGAGCAGTGCGGATTATGTAAAACGCAAAATGGCGAATAGAAATACCAGTAACCAAAAAAAAAAGAACTTGAGATTCTGCCTCATATTAAAGAAAACCCGCATATCAGTAGTCGTTAGATAGCAATATCATGTGAAACGTGACAATCAACTATCAATCGAACAACTAGAGAATGTAAGTATCAACCTTATCATATTAAAGTACACCAGAAACTACGCAATGATGACTTCAAAAGACGAGTAAACCTTTGCCAGTGGATAATTTTTCAACTTGAGATTAATCCAAACTTTTTATCTAATATTATCTTTTCTGACGAGACTACGTTTAAAAGTAATCGTATTGTAAGTAGTAATAATATGCACTATACGCTTTAGACGATCTATTTCGGATCCAAGGAATGCAAAACCAAAACCACTGGTCCATAAATGTATCTACCTTCAACTCCTCCAAGAAGTTTTACTTAACCCCCTCTCATCTGCTTAGTAATGATGAACGACAGAATGTGTGACTGCAACAGGATGTACCACTTCGCCCTATCACTGCGAGGTACGTGAATTTTTAAATGAAAATTATCCTGGAAAATAGGTTTTGTCCTGTGGCCCCCCAGATCGTGATGTCTTTACTCTATTAGATTGCTTCTTGTGGGGATATATTGAAGAACGTGTATATGTCACACTTCTCACTACAAATGAAGATATGGAAGATAGGATACGTGGAACGATATCACTGGAAATGCTGGGAAACGTGAGGAAAAGCATAATAAAACGACTAATATGTGCATTCAGCAAGAGGGATACCTTATCAAACATATCCTAAGAACTCATTAGTAACTGTTGAATTATTCAATGACTTGAGAATATTCGTTCATTTATAAGTTCTTGTGGTAGCGTAATATATTTACTACCGAAGTTAATTTATACCTATGTTGGTGTTTAGTATCTCATGCAATTTAGTCTTCCTTGTTTTCAAATTTTATGGCTACTGTTAATAATCACAAGAAAACCATTGACATATAGAATTATATAGAAAAATCAAAATAACTCAAAAACAGTGAGAGATAGGTATTGGACATACTTATGAAGAATTGTGTGCTTTTGATTCTCTATAAGACAGCGCAAAAATATGCAAGATTGTGTATTTGAGGAAAGTGATATTTTTGAATTTCAAGTTTCGCAGGTTTGAACATATATTTTGAACACCCTGTAGCATTTATCTCCAATATTTCTTCTTCAGAGCATAGACTTAAGCTTGGTCTTTCGTTGGTCCAAACATAAGATGGTACGTAATATTAAAGTTATACCTGTAATCGCGATTTATTAGATAAAATTCCAATTATTTCAAAAACTGCAACTTTTACTTGGATAAAACCTACATAAATAAATTTTTCTTTTTCTCCTTTTTTGGAACACTCTGCATATTCAAGAATTGTTTTAAAATGCGCACACTTACGAGCCATATAATGTGATAAATTCATTTTATTGGTAAAGTTTATCCCTAAAGCATCAGTTTACTTTACTCTATCGTTGACTCACCCCTTACTAACTTCTGAAAGTAAACGTGCAACAGAAATATCTAAAACGTACACTCATGTATTTTCCTGTCTAAACTTAAAAGTCAACGTTCATAATATAGCAAAACAAAAGCATAGATAATATAGTCTTTAAATTGAATGATTTTCAATTTGAGCTAATCGCTTATATCTACATTGCACAATACAGTGTATGTCTTTGTCGTTATAACACATGGCATTTAAGCTCTAAAGTTATAATTATCCAGTTTTTGTCATCGCGGGCGGTGAATTAAGAAAGGCACTCTTCGTTACGGGTCTTGTAATTGAGTTATACCTGCAACAAAAATAGATAGGACTAGGTACGTCATGTTGGAGCACAATGAAAATAATTCCACTTAAAATACTAAATCAGTAACGCTAGAACTGCTATGTTTATTTTTAAAACTATACAAATACATTTATAACATTGTATTAAATGATTTATAATTCTAATAGGTACATTATTGCTTACCAACCGCTGACCCTTACTTATATTATACTCGCTAAGTTATCATTTTCATATATAATACCATAAGTGCAAGGAAGTGTTAGACACTTTTGAGAAATTATACAATAATTTCCTTCGCACGAATGGTATTCAATTAGAGAATTGCATTTCAAAAAACTAGAAATTGCATGTTCAATTAAGCTGTCATTTAGATTGTTATATTTAATTTTTCATATTTGACAGGACCAGCAGGACCAGGAATTATCCAGAAAAAAATGCAGTGATTGGTTTAAAATCACAGAAATGCAATTCTCTGCAAATACATAAATTTGAAGTTTAAAAATACTTTAATACAACGTTTTAACTATTTAGAAACTATTAAAATGTAACATAACGTGAAATATGTACATATACAAAAATAATATTTATTCTTCATCCAGGTCTTCTGAATGACTATCATTGACCCAAATTATTGATGGTTCTATCGTTCAGACATAATTTTTTCAGTATGCAAAATAGCTTTTTTCCACATCTCACTATCACATGCTTTCAATGACCCTTCCAATATTTGCATTACAATCGGAGTAATCAGTTCTATCTATGTGCTATGTGCTATGTGCTTCCCACATACTGTATGAAATGCCCGTGTTCGCGAATGATGTTGTCCACGACGTATTTTGATTTTCATATTTATGCTGTTTATCAAGATCCAAAAGATCTATTTTAAAATCTGTGTCCGAAAAGAGATATTTTTCATTTTTAACCACCTTTGCAACTCTTCCTTTTTCCATGAACCAGATGATAGTTTTTCTGCAACAGGTAAGTTATATGATGCGTTGTCCATAACAATTAAAAGTGGTTCTTGTAGATTAGGTAATAGTTGATCAACTAGCCATGTTTTCGTGGTAATCAAACAGTTTGGAGTCCTCTGCTATTTTCAATGGTATCATCTTGATTTCTGGTGTATAATATGATGACCCTTTTATCATTAGAAGAATAATTTGCATTTTTTTACACTATTTGGTGTATCTTTTCGTGCAGATGCCACATTCCCTTTCTTGGACAGCGCTCGCCGATTGCAATTTTTTTTATATTGAAAATACAAACGTACAGACGCAACCAAGTATAAATTCAATTCGTGTAGAATTTACATTAAATAGGTACGCTTCCACTAATTACCTTCCAATAACATTGAAATATTGCCTAAATATATACTTTGTATTTTATAATAATAAACTTATAATTAATAACATATTTACGAGTAGAAATGTGAAAAGTGTTTACCGCGTTTACAATTTTGAAGTAATGAACTTTTATGATTGGTTATTTGATCATGGCTGAAACTGACGGAATCATTAATCAGTCTTGGATGAGATGTAGAAGAAGACTCAAGTTTTGTTACGGCGTTCGCCGCGTACGCGAAGTGATTTGAAGTGATAGAATTGGATCTAGTGTTTCTGGTTAGTGCTGATCCTTAATTCTCTTATCGCATTTCTTTGCGGGTTTTTGTAATTTGTTAGTTACGTTTGCGTACATAGCTAACCCCTAACGGATGAAGGACCTGCTGTAAATAGGTCGCTTAAATAAGTTTAAGTAACTTTAGTTTTAATACATTTGTATGTAAACAGTTAATGGACAAAGGACGTAGTGTAAATAAGATTCATGTGCAGTTATAGCAAACCAGATATACCGTAGTTAATCAACTTTTGTTATTCAACTCAGTAAAAAACGATTGAAAAGCAGTCGTCGACTTTTGTTTACGAATCTAGAGAGCGGTTTTGCACCAAACCGTCAGCTGGACGGTCATCCACCGGGAAGCTATCTTATACCGCAGAAAAAAAGGGAAGAGAGAACCCAGGTGGTCAATTGAGGTTCTGCGAGCAAGGTAAATTATCAATATACTTTTGAGTTGGTTGGCAAACTTTAATAAAGTGTGTTTTTCTTTTGTTCTTCAATTGTATTTGTCGAACGGGTGAATACGCTTTTTGTTTAAATTTTACTTAGTAACCGTCAGATGTTTAATTGAGTTTTATAAAGTGTGTCCATCCCGAGAATTAATTATATCATGTTATGTGTTATTTTGATTTTATTCAATTTGCTGTACGTATTGCCGAACTTGTGAAATTCTTACGATCGGTGTTAATAAGAGTTATTTTGGTATTGTGTAAAATTAAGATGCAATATATTATTTTAGGAACTGAGCTTGCAAGCGTCAATCCCTGTTATTCATTAGGTATATAATTGAGTGTTTTTATTTAACTTCCGCATTAACATACTGACTATTGATTATATTCATGTGTAATTTTATGATAATATATGAATAGTGTTAATGAACTGTGTATTATTTTCGCTACGATGTATAATATTTTGTGACTCCGACCCCTTTACTGCTGCTTTAATAATATTTACATATGATCGAAATTTAAGGATTAAATATGCATTTACATCCAAGTTACCAAACAGTTTATTTAGTGTATGAGAATTCTAAAAGTGACGATATTCGATTACTTTTAAATATTTTAGTAGAAGCTTTAACATAATAGTTAGGTAAGATTTCTATATTAGGTAATTAATCACTTTAATTTGGTAGATATAACTGCATTTGAAAATAAGTTTTAAGATGTACCTTAACATAATTGTAAAGTAAAAAGATCGTTAACCTGTAAGCTGGCTTATTTGCACGCCAATGTTTGTTTTGCGAGTGTTCGCAATTGTTTTGGATATTTACATGAATCAACTTAGCGGCTGTATTCACCGGTTTATCTGGTTTGAGACAAATAAAGGTAAGCAAGTTGCTTTGTTTGTTTGGGAATTTAGCTGTGAACTTTTATTTAGGTATTACGGCCCCTATTTTGACGTTTATTAAATTATAGGACCTTTGCAATTATTTGATAGCGTTTTGTTTATTGTTGTGTTGTGACGAATATTTATTTTAAATTGAATAATTAATTACCGTATTGACCAGTTATCTTTGGTTATTTGGGCCAACAGTTTTACATTGAAGTTTACCGAAATGTATAAGGGATTTTGAGTTTGGTTAGCGCAATTTTTCGAATTTTAAATGAAGCGAAAACTTGGTTGATGCATTGATCTCAAATAAAAACTGATTACTTTTAAAAATTTTTAGGTGTGAAATTTTCTTACTGAATCTCCCATGTGTTAATTACCGGAAATAATCCAAACACTAGGGAGATTACAAGTGAGAATAATCTCTACATCTTTTTCAGTTGTAATTCAGAAAGTATTACATGTAATTCAGGTTAGTAACTTGTAATTCAGAAAGTGTAATTTGTAATTCAGAAGGTATAGCTTGTAATTCTGATTAATAAAATGATATTGCATACAAAATTATGTATACAGTAGGAATCGTTATAATATGTATTCGTATCAATCATAACAGCATATGTAAAGAAACCAGAATTGATTGGTAAACATAATTTTATAACATTTTTCATAGAATCAACCAGCATATTAAATTCTGTGCATAACTTTAAAATATCTATTGGCCTGCTGGCATATCCTGCAATGCCAAAGCTGGACCTGATGAATCGTGGTATGTTGTGCAGCCCAGGTACAGTCACCACCAACTACTGTATCCTTTGCCTGGTCGTTATTTTCCAACACCCGGGTCTGCAACTTGGAGATTCCAGAGATTAACTTTTACATGGCACTTAATTTTAGACCATATTAACTTGATTGGGTTCAACATTGGAGAGTATGGACTCAAACGTAAAAGACTTGCTCCAGTTTCATCTACAACTTCTTCTAATCCTGAGTGGAAATGTGCATTATCGCACACAAGAACTAAATCGACCAACTGATTTCCTTGATCTTGCCACTGCTTCAATAATCCCAAGCATTCGACGAATCACGTTTAAAAGAGCCTCTCTTTCTTTCCATGCCTACAACACCCGCTGCCGATATTGTCCCGATTAGATTATCGTTTGGTCCTCTGGCAGAAGGAAGTTTTTGGACGGCTCTGCTTCCCTTTCGGGCGCGTCCTCTTGTACGACGGCAAAAAAGATTAAAGTTCGTCTCATCCATCCAAATAATCTGTTTGCCATCACCAATACACTGATTAAGTGGTCGGACATACTCTCTTGTTTCATTTTATTTTCTACGTTGTTCATTGTTATTGCTTGATTGTGAACCTGTTTCACTGTAATTAGACTACCTTCTAAGTAGTTTCCTATCGTATTAACGAATAATACTTTGCAAAAATGCTCATTTATGTTTATCTGTAATTTTTTTAACACAAATCCGCTATTATCTTCCACCCAAGAGATAATAATATCAATCTCTACTTCTGTAGGAATTTTAGGCTTTCTGCCTCCTTTTCGCAACGTCCAAATTGTACCCAAGTGTGTGCAGTCTTGTATTGTATTCCCAACGATTCAGCTAAGGCTATCCAGCCTTTGTTGGTGCATGCTACCACCCTACTCCTATCCTGGGTATTATGCTTTTTATACCTGGAAAAATAAGGCAGGAGATCTTTTGTAAATAAAGCAATAAAATTTGAATGATCACATTTACCTTTTTCTTTTAACTTCCACAATGCCAGTTAAAAGTGTTCTGCAGAGTGGACAGATCACATCTGGTACATTTCCTAACGATTGCGCACACCTTTCATGAAGTAGATGGCGACATGGTTGAATTATCTTGATAATTCATATTTAAGTACGAAAACACCCATTACAACATATATCTTTTAGACTGAATTTATTTGTCGTTTGTTTCGATTGCCGTTTTTCGCAGCATGATATGACGCTGGCCTAGAACTGCAAGGTTCTATGTTACAATTTTGGTGCTTTCAGACTTATTAATGCACCGAAGTTCCATGTTCTATTTGAAACTTTTCTGTGTATGTTACAACCATGTATCCCTAATAATAAAAGTTCTATGCCCACACTAACAAAGTGGTATGGTCTAAAAATTTTTCACATGAGCTACGTAGGTTTATGTATTATACAGGACTATGAGGAATATTCAAACTAACATAGTTTTAGAAAAAGGTTATATGTTCGCACATAGAACTTTGTGACGTTTAAATTTGTTAGGGACTATCTAAACAGTTTGCACATACAACTTTGTTGTGCATGTGTTGGGTTGAAAGTAAATGGTTCCTTTTAGCCAAAAATAAAGTTATATAAACATAAAAATGAGTGACACTGAACATGAAGAAGACGTCTTTTATCAAGGTGGCTATGATTCTGATAGAGATCCAGAATATGTTCTTGATAATCCGGAAAATAGGTAAACGAGGAACATTGAGGTTATGTCATGCCGGTTTGCATAATTTTCTTATTAAAAAATAAATAATTGAATGTAATTAGGATAACATAGTGTTCTGTTTGTGCACACCGGCATTAAGAAAAATTTGGTTAACCTACTAGTTTGCTAATATTTATTTCTAGTGGAAACGATACATCAACAGAGGACCACGACTCTGCAATATTGAACAATAACACGTTGCCCATTCATTGAATCTTGACTCTGTGGAATCAGAAGGTAAAATGTTTACTGTATTTCTTTTTCATAACAAATAAGGTTAATTTTTATAATATTGTTGCGGTCTACAATACTGAAGAACTTCTTCAGAGTTCAGGATTGCCAGTCAAAACAAGTCGCAAACTTACAAGAGAAACACAAAGATGTCCAAAAGAGTGGAAAAGAATTGAAAGAAGAGACCAGCGAGAACGAGAACAAATAAGATTGTTCCACCCAAAGCAATAAAAAACTTGAAAGATTGTTCAAAATGTATTTACAAGAAATGTGGCCAAATAATTTCTCAGAGTGAGCGAGAAGAATTGTTCAACGAATATTAAAAATTAAATAATTTAACCAAAAAAATGTTTTTGAACGCAAGTATCGCAGTTATTGTAACCTGAAAGAAGGAGAAAAGGAAATTAAAATCAAAATTCAAAGAAGAAAAAGTCATATAAGTATTTTTTAGTTGTCAAGGGAAGGACGGTTCAGGTTTGTAAGCAATACTTCCTAGAAACTTTGCCAATTAGCCAAAAAACTGTGTATAATACTATCGACAAACGAAATGCAAATACAAACACACCACATGAAAGCAAGCAAGGAAAACACATTAAAACTAAAATCTCAGATGAACCGATTCAAATGAGTCAAGAATCACATCAACTCATTCAGCAAGGTAGAATCTCATTACTGCTGTGTTGATAGTAACAGGGAATATCGGCAAAGTGGATTGCCGCTTACTAAAATGTATGATATGTATGTACAACACAAATGATTGAAAATGATCTGCCAAGAGTAAAACTATCACAGTACCGGAGTATATTCTGCGATCACTTCAATATTTATTTTCACAAACCACAAAAGGATAGGTCTGCGAGATGCACAAATTAGAAACTGTCGAAGGAAGAGAAGAAGGGACAGACGAGAAGTATTTGGCCCACATTAAGCAGAAGGAAGCAGCAAGAATCAATAGGAACAGTGAGAGAAGACAAGGTATTGCAAGTGGTAACTTTTGATTTAGAAAATGTGCTATCGTGTCCCAAAGCTAAAGTTTCTTCATTTTATTATCGAAGTAAATTGTCAGTTTACAATCTCACAGCTCATTTTTCATTAACTGGCCTTACTGCGCCTTGTGGGCAGAAACTCTCATGGGTAGAATAGGCAATGACGTTGCGAGTGCTCTTGTGAAGATTTTAGATTAAATTCACAAAGATCATCCAGACTTCAAAGAATTGGATTTGTGGAGCGATAGTTGCGTTCCACAAAATGGAAATTCTGTAATTCCTTATGCAATAGGTCACTTTTTAAAACTTACTGGCATAGAAAATGTAGCAATGAAATATTCCGCGCCTGGACATTCCTGCGTACAGGAAATTGATTCGGTCCACAGCTCAATTGAAAGAGGTCTTAGTAAAGTCCAGTACTACTCCCCTGTGTCTCTTCTAGGAATTTTTCTTAACGTAAACAGGCGAAAACCTTTCAAAGTCATTCAAATGCAACGCAATGACTTCTTAGAGTACCAGAGGATCGCTAACTGTTTTTAATTACACTAATGTCCCTTACACAAAAGCTTCAATTCTATAATACAAAAGAGGAGTTTTCAGTGTAAACTACAAAAAGTATCACGATGACAAGGATTTTTTATCAATTGACATCAAAAGAAGTACTCGTACTACAAAACAAATTTTACCTACTTTGTTTTCCGATCCAAAAGTAATTTAAAAATTGATTTTCCCGCAAATGAGATTGAGGAAATAAAAAAGATGCTACTGTTTATGGCGAAACAAGACCAACAGGATTTTTTATCAATTGACATCAAAAGAAGTACTCGTACTACAAAACAAATTTTAACTACTTTGTTTCCCGATCCAAAAGTAAGTAATTTAAAAATTGATCCCAAAAATATCGGATCCTGAACCTGGGACTTTTAGCTTCAAGGCTACAAGAATAGTAAAAAAGTCCAGTATTCGACAAGCTATAAATACACTTTAATTATCTTAATCAGGTGCTACTTTTGTTGGTATTTTTGAAGAATATAATCAGTTTTTTTCTTATACAGGGTAATCAAATTACACTCCGGAGTTCGATAACTCCGTTAGAGTGTTAGGAAAAAAAGTTTTAAATAAAAGTTATTCATACAGTCAAGTTTAACTTAACTTAATTTAACCTTTACGCCATTCCCTTGTTTAGTAGGCAAAAAATCCCTGCCTCTTATTTAGTTTTCATTTACAATCTTTCTCTGTGCTTTCCTATCTCCGCATAACTCCATAGCTTCCGCAAGATTCATACATTGTCTCTGACATGCCCTTTTATTTTTAAAACTACTTATCTTTCTTTCCTTTATCATACATTCTGCTACATTCAGCCGTTTTACGCGGCCTACCAGGCCCAGCCTTTCCTCTAACCTCACCCACACATATTTGCTTCGTTAATCTTGGGTTGTTCATCCTCTCAATGTGACCAAACCAACGTAATGTACTACTTTTATATCCATCCATCATCGTCTTTTCCTCGCCACACTCCGTCATTACGCATGCATTCTTTATCTTGTCCCTTCTGGTTTTACCACACGCGCTTCTCAGGAATCTTATACCCATGGCATCTATTTTTCTTTCTTGCTTTTTTTGACATACAATGTCTCACTTCTATACTATATTGACGGGACAAACACGCCATTATAGATTGCTCGTTTCGCAGCTAGACTCAAGCTTTTGTTTCTCATTATCGTCCACATACTTCCAATCACTTTCCTTCCAGCATTGACCCTTCGTCCAATCCCGCCCTCCATTGTATCATCTGCAGTAAACATTCTATCCAGATATACCAGCTCGTCCACTTGCCCCACAGTTTCATCTTGCAGAGTAAATACTCTACTCTCCTTTCCACCTTCCCGATTGAACACCACAATCTTAGTTCTGTTCACGTTTACCTTTAGCTCCATGCTCTCACAGACTGTATCAAACTTCTTCAGAGCGGTTTGTAGCTCATCTGTACTGTCACTTAATAAGACTGTGTCATCTGCATATACCAGAAGTCGTACGTCACCAATCATTACACCATTTGTATCGGTACATGATTGTCTAACACATTTATCCATGTATACATTGTACAACCACGGTGACATCACACAGCCTTGTCGCACTCCTTGCTCAATATTAAGGTATTCACTCACACCTCTCCTCACCCTAACTCATGCCCGACTACCGTTGCATACTGCCCTTATTCCATTTATTAGCCCTTTATTTACGCCATATTCATTTAATATTTCCCACAGCTTCTCCCTATTCACTCTGTCTTATGCTTTCTCCAGATTTACAAACGCACAGTACAACTTTCTTTTTAACTTTAAACTCTTTTCGATCACCTACTGGAGAGCAACCATCTAATCCACACATCCTCTCTCTGGTATGAAGCCACCCTGCACATTCGAAATCTTAGTCGTTTCTCGTACTCTACCAATCAGCATTCTTCAGTGGTATAATGATCGTGCTCTTCCAATCCCTCGGCACTTTTTCACACATACGGCATACATTGAATAATTCACACAATCTTCGTATAAGCTTTGCACCCCCATATTTTAGCATTTCACCAGTGATTTCGTTTACACTTGTTCCCTTGCCGTTTTTCAACGTTCCTACCGTTTTCTCTACCTCATTTATCCCAATATCGTCCACTACTGTACAGCTTTCCGAAATATTATTGCCAGCATTTCCTCACTCCACAATCGTCCCATACTTCTTCGTTGCGCGTATTCATCACTCCTACAGCGTTTTGTTTTGTGCCACGTTTTGAATTTTTGACCCATTTCCAGAAGAGTTTTTTGTTTCCCTCAAAATCATTCTGCATTTTCTCTTCTTCCACAGCCATTCACTTCCTGTTTGCATATTCTTACTGCCTCCTTCGCTTTTTTGTTTCTTAATCTGCACACCTCATACAATCGCTTTTTCTCAATCTCATTTTTTACAGCAATCATTGCCATGTACGCATCTTTTTTCTTGTATACTGCCGTTTTTTCCACTCATTCTACCAAGCACATTTTTTCTGTCTACCTTCCGCCCTTCCACATATCCGCACGGCACAATTGACAGCACAGTTTTTCTAGCTTATCCATGCACTTTCAACGTTAGTATCTTTTATTTGTACGTTCCTCACTGTTTCATTCACATTCAACTCTTTACTCACAGCATCTGTGCATTTCATTCTCGCACCATTATCCACTAGTTTGTCTACCTTAATTCTGGACGTTCGCATCATGTTTTCTTTCCTTCTCCTGGTTCACTTTTGCCCTAAACACACTCTCGATATAACCAAAAGGTTGTCCGATCCACACTCCGATCCGCGCATTACTTTTGTATCTTTCACCAGGTTTTTAAGCCGTTCATCATACACTATCAAGCCTATCATACTTTTAGATTCACTTCTTTGCCATGTATACATATGCACATTTTTATGTTTAAACCATGTAGTGGATACAAACAGGGTTCTCTCGGCAGGGGTGTTCACCATTCTCATTGACTCTTTGGTCTCCGAACTTTCCTAGAACGCGTTCAGTATGTTCTCTCTGTATACCTACCCATCCGCTTATATCCCCCACTATCATAACTCTGTCGTTTGGCTTTCATATGTTCAATACGTTCTCTACTTCATTCCAGAAGTTCTCACGCTCCTGGTCTCTTTCTCCATTCACCGGCGCAGAGCATGCAATAAGAAAAATTCTTCGAAACTCCACTTTCATTCTAACCATATTACCCGGGGAGATACCAATTCGTACTGTTTCACACATATTTTCGCTCTTTCACTTACGATCACCTCAAGTCCGTCTGCGCCATGCACTTCAGTCTCAACTCCTGACCATAGTACTAGGTTGCCATCCTCCATCTCCACAGCATCCTTTCCTTTGCGCTTTGTCTCCGATACACACAGAATATCAAGGCGTCTTTCGTACATTACACACGCAATTTCAAATTTTTTACCATGCACACCTCTAACATTCCACGTACCTACTCGTCATTCATTCCTTGCACAGTCGTCAGCAACGGGGCCTGTCTGTTTCGACCTTGACCGCCCCTTGTAGCCAGGTCGATCCGGGGTAATGGTACTGTTCTCTTGAGTAATACCATAGTGAGCAGACTGGTTACTGGCCAAGACTTGCCTCGGACGATGTAACATTCCCTACTAACGGTATAGTCCTACTATCGGACAACTATTTTCCTACTGCCTCGACACGTAAGGAAGTAAAAAGTAGAAATATAGACAGAGGCAAGAGAGATATAAATAATAGAGTGTATACTTACTGTAGGGATATCTAAATATAGATTTTTCACTTACATCACCACGTTTCAACCAAATTGCTCCCTACGTGATTCATGGCTCTCGCGTGTTACCTTACTTGCTGTTATTTATTTGTGACCAAATGATTCAATTATTTTTAATTTAGCTTTCCGAGTTATAATTATTTCTTTGTTATTTAATTTAATATTTACCTATCAAATCTGTTTTACTATTGTCGCGAACCTTACAAACTTAAACGTTTCCATCCTCTAAGCTTTTTTTTTTATTCAATTGAAGGGTAACAATAAATACCGATAATGGCACTGTTAGCTTTCCCAATATTAATTGTTTACTTTTAGCAATCATTAATTACAATTAAAATCAAACATAGTAACAAAGGTAAAAGTTAGCTTAAATTTTGAATTTGCAATCAAGGAAAAATATTGTATAAGACAATATGCAACACACTGTTATAATTAAACTTAGAATCACATATAGTACCAAAAATAAAAACTTGAAAACAAAGAGAAAAATGTTCAATAACCTACCACTTAATACGGATCTGCCCTGTATAGTCACATCCTTTGTATTTATATTTGACAAAATTCTACTGTTTAGATTATTATTATTTTTGTTTATTAGTAATATTCAAACCGATAAAATCTATTCTGTACCTTTCTACTTATATTTAGATTAGATTGCGACTTGCTAGAAAAGAAATTATTTAATTACTTGCATTTAGAATTTCGATTACAAATTAGAGCCCGTTATTTGTTTATTTTATCTATTTATTTGCTTTTTTTACTCTGGATTACGGATTCGATCTAGTTATTTATTTTTATCATTTAAGCTAATAAAATTGTTCCTATGACAATGCTTACATTTGGATTTATTATAGAAAGGGGTTCATTACAAGGATGAATCACATCTGGTATTTGCTGCACATTTTAAATTTATTTAATAATATACAGGGTATTTCCTAAAGTCACAGCATATCAAATTTGTGTTTTTTAATGGAACAACCTGTATATTATGCCAATTTCAATTAGGCTCATTTTGCCTATTCCAATGATAAAGGTTTTTACTAGGTTCTACATGGTACTTTTAAAGATATGGTCATTTTTATGCGAAAATCGTAATGGAATCGTCACCCAATATTATTTAAAATAAACAATTGAGGGCTAATCTCTCATGGAAAAAATATGTTAGTGATGGTCTGGTTTTGTTAAAACTTATATTTTGTACAGGGTGATCAAAAACTCACACCCATGATTATCGCGGTTGCTTTAAATGGAACACCCTCTATTCTATATCATCTATGAAAAGTACATAAGAAATAATTTTACATGCCAGCGATGAGTTAACCAAAATTATTAGTTTCTCAATTTCAATTGATGCTTAACTGAATTACTGAATTACAAATTACGCTTTCTTAATTATAAGTTACTAATCTGAATTACAAGTGACACTTTCTAAATTACAATTGACTATTCTGAATTGCAAGTTGCACTTTCTGAAATACATCTATTGAATTACAACAAGCATAGAAGCACCATACATTTTCTTAAAATAATTTTTGCTAACTGCTGTGGATTTTGTATAATTCGGACACGAAATATCGCAATATTCCAAATTAAATTAACACTTATACATCTAAGTCGGAACTTAGCAACTTGATAAAAATATTTTAAGCCGGAATTTAATACAGTCTGACTTAAAATTCGTTATATTTTAAAAATCTCAGTTCAAAGTCAGTTACCACATTCTCAAATAGACTCTTGGCTTATAAAATACTGAGTTTAAACACAAAAAGAATTTAATGAAAATATCAGCTTTTTACGCTCTCGTGCTGAGACGAATTTTTACAATTTTCGGCACTCTGAGGATAGGTAGAACTGTATCCAATACTTTTGATTTACGAAAAACAATGCTTTATACACACTTTAAGATTAAACAGAAATGAAGTTTGTTTAATAAAAAATGCCTTTATCGACCTATATAGCTGGTATTAATTAAACATTAATGTTGTTTACATTAATATTATAGTATAACGTTGCTTTATTATTAAAGGAATAAGTTGTATGTATACTGTTTGTTGTAAGTATAAAAAGAAGGATTAGTAATATGTCTAATACAGTTTACGATGCACATCATTCGACTAGGATAATGTACATGTAACCAACCGCATCAATTAATCTCCACATCAATCACTTCTGATAAACTCCACTATGACTTTATTGTAAATAATTCTTATGTATATACCCTTAATAACGAAAAGAGATAATATTGTTGGCAAAAGAGTAAAAATACATTTCAAATTTATGTTTTGTCACATACTTTCTGTTGAATCGGCTGAATGAAAAAATGTATTCAATTGTGTATAAAACCTGATAGCAAATTTGTTTCGCTGTGTAGAAATTTTCACGAGATAAGATTTGAAGTATGAAAATAGATATAAAAATATAAATATTATGAAAAGTTTATTCCATTCAGATTATAGGCAGGTATGTTACTTTCTATATTATTTAAGCCCACTTTGAGATTTGAATTATTGTTTGTAGGGCGAAGGAAATATTTTATAGATGCTATTCAGTTGACCGTTCCAAATAAGTTTTTTTGTTTGTTCAAATGTTCGTTTTATAAAGAACTATTTTTTCACTTAACCTAAGAAAATATTGTTAGTGAGATAAGTTTATAAAATGAAATTTCAAATCCTATTAGTAAAAAACACCCGACATTACGAAATAATTTGAAAGAGCACTTAAAATTATAGATACGATAATGGAAGGAAATATTAATGTATTATGAATGTATTTTTTGCAATAAGTTATTAATGTGCGACTTTCACACTTTCTGCAGTGCTGGCGATATGCCGGTGCTCCTGCGTCGGGCGGCAAATTTTAAGGACGGTATTTTGACTGTCAGAATTTTTGAGACATATTTTATTTAGGAGTATATGTAAGAAAAAGCGCATCCTCCTAAATCTTCTTAAACTTAAAAAATTACATACAGATATACTTTAGATACATGGCAGTTGAAAAATAACTGATTTGCATAGAATGATTGGTACATCATCGTCTATATAAGAATCAGAGAGTACTATGCTTTCAACGATGTGGATTCTAAGGACCCGCAATACTCCTACCCTATCGAGGACAGCAGAATTGAGCCACGTACAACAATGTTACATTTCAATACATATTACCTTATTAAAAATTATTATTAATTTTATTAAATACATAAATAAAAAGTTTACCTCGAGTATGATTTGAACCTACGACCTGTACTTTGCTAGAGTACCGCGCTACCAACTGCGCCACCCAGGTTCAAGCCCCAATCGATGTAAATTTTGTCTTTATGTATGTAGAACTGATGTAAATTCTAAATGTAATGAGTTTGAACTTATTCGTTCATAACAAAAACTTATAACAATATTACCTTATTGTTCATGCTATACTATTAATCTGTAGATGAAAGTGATAACATGGACTCGCAAAAAAATTATAGTGAGAAACACTATGAAAGAGGCCACTCCTCTCGTTTCCAAGAATGTTTTGGAAAGTTTTGAAATTTATAAACATTGAAATATCTGGTTTCAGATCCCCTTAAGGTGATGAAGCACAACTGTATAAGGTAGATCTTTAATTCGTATCTCTGTTTTTATTTGTGTTTTTCCATACACCTGGAAGTAAATGACTTATCACTTACGCATAATGCATCTTATTGCACTGATAATGAATGTAATTAATATTGTTAAATGTGTTTTGGCATTTTCATGATGATAGTCTACGATTACGTTCTGCATGCAATCCAAACATTGTTTAATAACATTTTTCCTCGAAACAGTCTTATTTTTCCCTTTCAACCTACATATACGTATGTAGGTATAGAAGGTTAAGCAATCGACTTTTTTCTCACTAACTCCAAATCGACATATTACAACGTTTGGCAACGTTTCACCAAGATCGCCCATGATCATGTGTAACGTGTGTCTGGATGTATGTTAGTATCCGCAATAACTCCATAACGACAATATGTACGTACGTTTGATTTCGTTTCACCTCGAGCTGATCAGATTTTGGAAGAAATTCAGCTGCGGGATGGGACGGTTTATTAGGAGCAGTTTTTGGATTTTATCAAATATTTCTGAAACAGCTGTATATTTCAATTATATAAAAATACCAACACATAGACCTTAGATATATTGATTATGTTCTATGTAAAGTTTTGATACGACGCGTAATTTAGCGGTAAAAGAAATTCCTAAGGTAGAGTTAGTCCAAATTTTTTCAATATCGATTAATTTTATACGAAAATGTGTAGATATGTTTTTTAAAGAAAATTTAATTTTACATAACTTTTCTTTATACGGTCTCTTAATATAAAGCAACCTGAGTCTAAAAATTAATTAAACAGGATTGAAAATGCTTAAATTGTACTATGCGTATTTTTAACGTCTATCTGACATAAAATATTAAACGTCCATCTGACAGAGTGTTGTTTCGGTTTTTGCAATGTTTCTTATTTTCGTTATAAACGTATTAAAAAGAAGGTTGCACAATTGCCCTAAAATATTATTATTAAAGCTTTTTCATTTCCTTTAATTTCTACTTTGTAGGTTGGAATGTCGTGTGTTGTTCCACACCAGATATTTTAATGTACCATGCGTATGTTTAGATTGGTGGTTGACTTTACCATTGATAGATAGTTGGTTGTCGTGGGTGTTAACAGCAAAAATGGCGAGTACGTGATTAACTACTTACCGACGTTAAATAAAAATAAGTGTGTTTAGTCTATTCATTTGTATCTGTGGAAACCATAACTACGGGACAATGTACGCATCTTAACTCAAAGAATTAAAAAAAGACATTGGATGAAAAATAGTAATATAACCTACTAATGATTTAGTTGTTAATTATTACCAAATGTTATAATTTTTTAAAGCTCTTTGAGAATGGTAGATGCGTCTGCTACGTCTTAAGAAGAGCTGTAGGCGATGTAGTATACAAATTAACTAATGTTTTGTATATTACACCGTAGATACTTAGACAAGTCAATTTTCACTAAATTGTCATATTTCCATCTGAATAGTTTGGGAATCCTGTACTTGAGACAACCTGTATTTAGTATATTTCAAATAATTGTATTAAATGAAAACTGATGTTCGTGATATTTATATATGTTACTTAACAGATCCTTCAAGTAATTAATAAGTTATTTCTTAATTTGAAGAGAAAAGTTATTCAGAACATATTGACCAACTAAAACGATAGTATACCTTACTGTCAATTTCCTTTTCATATTACTTTGTTCTTTTTTATAACAATTTTAAGCTTGAGAGGCAGATAGGGATCACAAAGCTATTTATTTTTGTCAAAAAATTTATAGAAACCAACAGTGTGTTCAAACCTGAGGCATTCAAAATCTTTCACAATAAATAACGAAAAATCCTATTTCTAACCCTGTCATATCACCAATATTAATGTAGGGTTGTGAAAGATACTACCTACTTGTGTCAATTTATACGAATTTATACCATGTACGGCTATGGATACTATCAATCCATACTATTGCAAATATGTTCACTTAGAGTTAACATTTAAATATATTAACCTTTTTTTAAGTACATAGAGAAGTTCCTTTGGATCTGGAAAGACAGTAAAATAAGAATGTTTGTAATATGCTGTTTATTATAATCTTTATGCATGAGAACTTTACATACGCAACTTATCAAGAGGTATCGAATATTTACACTGTTTCATGTTTTGCATTATTTTGCTTGGTAAACTAACTGCTTTTCCGCAACGATTCACGTTTTATAAAAGTACTAGTTCAACAAATTTCAAATAAAAACTTTTTAGCATAAGATGCCGTTTATGTAATACAGCGATAATAAAATACTTTATTGAATATATCTTACTGTTTTAATGTTTTCCATCTTTATAACATATTAGACAAAAAAACTTCTTTTCATATTTTGAATAATCAATAAACAAAAATCCTTAACTTAGCGAAATTGATCTCTAGTTTTATTATTCACGTCTTTGAAATTGTGTAAGAGTTAATTTATTTCATTCATAAAGAAGTTCATCAGACTCAGTATATATTTTGAACATATTTGTAGACCTCTCTAAAACACAACTGATTTCTTAATAAAACACACACACACACACACACACACACACACACACACACACACACACACACACACACACACACACACACACACACACACACACACACACACACACACAACACACACGACACACACACACACGCCACGACACAGCACACACGACCACCACGTACACACACACACACACCACGCACGCACGTACACACGCACACAACACAACACACACACAACACACACACACACCACACCACACAACACGCACACACGCACTACACACACACACACACACACGACACACACACACACACACAAAGAAGTCAGCACACAAACACACACACACACACACAACACATGACACATCTATACACACACACTACACGACACAGCAATTACACACACACACACCACACAATCACATCACCACACACAACACAACATCACAACACACACACACACACACATCACATACCATCACACACACACACACACACACACACACACACACACATAATTACAACAACATACATACACACACATACACACACACAACACACACACACACATACACACACTAAACAACACACACACACACTACACACACACATATCAACACACACACACACACACACACACACTTACACACAACACACACACACACACACACACACAAACACACATCACTACACACATACATCACATACACACATACACACACACACACACACACTACACACACACACACACATTATCACACATATCACATACACACACACACACACACACACACTACACACACAACACAACACACACACACACATACATCACACACACACACACACACACACACACACACACATCACACACACACAACACACACACACACACACACACACACACACACACACACACAACACACACACACATTTCACACATACACACACATACAGCAACGACACACACACACTACACACAATCACACTACATTAAACACAACTAAAAGCTCTACAACACACCTAAAATGTTTATACTATCGTAATATACTAAACATGTCAAAAATGAATCACACAATTATATGATACCAACAGCTGTAAATATGATTTCTAAGTTTACTCATCAACTATCACAAGGACACATTCAAATTCACACACTACAAACATCACAATGTCGACACATAAACATTTCAACACACATTCGACTACACACATAAATGACATCTACAACACACAATCAACATATTGTCTAAAATTGTTTTACAGAATTTAAGAATTGTTTACTAAGTGTTTGAAACGATAGGTCTGAAAATATTGATACAATCACATGAATTGTGTTAATTGAGTGGTTTTGAAGTTAGCAGTTAAGTTGTTCTTTATTTAAATTTGATTTACATAGATAAACATGCCGAAAAGTAGGAGAATATCAAGAAGAATAAAACCTGTGACGAATTATTTAGAAAGTGTTTTTCAATCACATAACTGACCTCTATTTCTTCCTAAAGTAAATTAAAACAATAGAAATTTTAAAATTTCAAGAACAACTTCATTAGACATTGGCAATTGGAAATGATAAATAGGAGATGAGATTGCAAATTCATTGAAAGCTGGTTCTACATAATGGTAAGGTAGAGCTTCAAGTTTGACTAATTGTTTTGCAAATAGAGTATCGAACCAAGTTAAAACGGCTAAAACTCCCATGAGGAAAAATCCTAGATTGAAGTATGGTTTTGAACGGAATTAACAGAATGCGAAATTTTTTCAAGGGTACAAATTTATTCAAAAGACTCTAAAAATGTATAAAATCAATGTCAAGAATTAAAGAGTGGCAACAAGAGAGATGTTCAGATTATTAGTGTTCTTGGAAAAGCGCGTATCTTTCAAACGGTATAGTTTTTACTTCAAGATTTAACAAATAATTGCAAAGTTTTTCAAGAACAAATTCAAAACCATCGAGAAAATTGTGAAATTAACAATTTAGGGATATGGAGTTTCTGATTCAATAACAAAGACCAATTATTTTGGAAGGGATTAAGGTTTATGGAAGTTCAAAATAACGAAAAAATCTACCAGAAAAAGATGATTCGCCAAGCAGTATGGAAAGATCCAACCAAATAAGGAAGGTAATTGGACTTAAAAATTGTCATGGAAAACCTGTTGAAAACATGACGATAATGAAAGTCTATTTAGTCAAATTTTAAAATAACATTTAGGAACCCAATAAAGGAATCGAGAAAAAGATGTTTAAGCATAATGTTTCACTCTTAAGTTCCCAACCAGGACTGTTCCAAGGTGATAATTATGGTTAATGCAAATTAAATTTTGGAAATAAAATCTACCATACAGAGCATTTTCACTAAACAGTATTGGAATTATAAACCCAATTTAGGATTTGTAAACCCTGAGTGTTAGAAAATTGTCCACGTCTAGCCCAAAACCTTCGATTTTTAATAATTTATTTGAAGATTTCCCAAAAAACATTTTAAATTTGACATGAGCAAGGAGTAATATGTATGTCGTTCAATCTTGGGCATTATCAAATTAAATTTTAAAATACAATATTTCTGGATAAATATAAAATATTAAAAATTATTCAATACTATTTAAGATAAATATTTAATAAAATTATCAAGTTAATTAAAGAATTAGACAAAAAAAGTTGGATGTGAGTACTGAGGCTAGGTAGTATTTTATTGGAGGACATTCACTAAACATTGATTTTAAATGAAATTTTTTTTACATTTTTAAATTTGACAATTTGAAGGTTAAAATTTCATTTAATTATATTATAATATCATAATCAATATATGTATATATTATAATTTTTCAAAGTATTGATTAAATTGTTGTTAAATATTTTAAAATAAACAAAATTTATTTTAACAATTTTCTTATAGGTTTTTAAAATAACCAAATAAGTAAAGCAGTTTTGGAATCGGGCTTTGAATTAATTGATTCAAATTCTTTAACCGCAATCTACTTTTTGATTTTATTTGATTCAATATTTATCTATTTTAAGTATAAATATTGTTTACTAAATTTACTTTAATTTGATACTGAGAATTATCATTAAGGGACATCTGTGATACTATCTCAGTACATCTGATTTTTAATTTTATACTTTTTCAAATATTTGATAAATAATTTAATTATATTAATTTTAAAAAATTTTGAGAGGTATAATAATTTATTAAGAGTTTGTATTTCAAATTTCAAACCAAAAATGGTGTTGTACCGAAATTTTTTCTATTCCTGATATAACTTATGGTAAATTTATCGCTGAGTGGTAATTATTGTTATGTAAAAATTTCGTTTTCAGGTATATGTATATATTTTTAAAGGAACCAATATTTAAGCACATATTTCTGTTGATAACACTTCAGGTAACCCAAATAAATTGGTTAAATTTATGAAAATATAAATAAATTGGTTGAAATTAATAAAATTTAAGGTATTTTATTTTGGTTTTATACCCTTAAATATTTTAGTTTTTTAGTAATCAAACCAATACTGAAAATTAATTTTTTTAAATAAATTCGAATGAAATGATATTGTATTTAGTTTAATTTCATTTCAGAGTTAAATGTCTTAATAAATTAAGACAATTTGGATTGGTCCATTTTCATGCGCCACAAGGGCGCCTGAAGTGTTAATAACGAAAAGTGGTTAAGGTTGTGAAAATAGATTGAAATGGAGGGTGTTATTTGTAGATGCGTAAAGTATACGTTTTAGATACCTTAAATTGTTCATCAAGTAGAAAAGTACAACGTTTTAACAGAGCTTTGTTACGAAGAATGGGTTATAAATTAAAAATTGTGAGAGTTATGGTTTATAGTTTTTGCCCATTTAGTTAAACAAAACATAGTGATAGGCAGGAGCGAACCTTTGTATACTGTTCAATAGTTACAATTATAAAAGTAAAACATAGGTTATCAAAAGTTAAAATAAATAAACTCAATTATTTAACTAGCACTATCCTTTTTTCAGTCCTAAAAATTTAGAACTCAAGAAAAGGATATGCGGTCCGAGGTATAACATTATTGTCAACGTGGAAGGTAATGACGTTCAAACTATAAAGAATTTTATAATAATGGGTTTTAAATAAGCTTTAGAAAAGTTAGGAACAAACTCAGGTGACGTTAGACGAATAAGAATTAGGTATACTGAGGACAATGAAACAAAGTATAAATTACCAAACCCTGTTATACGAAAGGTCAGTTCAAAATCTTTTCCAAAATTTATTGAAAACAGTATACTTAGTAATGTTTCAAACTTTAAACAATCCAAAATTTAATTCATTACAGGATAGGGGAAATTATAAGTTAATTGTAAAAATTGTAAAAATATTTGGGCAACCTAAACGACATCAAAATTCGCTTTAAAGAATTTACTTTAAAATAACGTTGGAATTGCTTACCCAACATATATTTGTAAAATCATTATATATGAATTAATCAAAATGTATAATAAGGAACTTTTTAAAAAGTTTAGAAGAATTTAATACAAACAAATTCTAAAGTAATAATGAATATGCCTTTAGGTATAGAATCATTAAACTTTAGAAATTTACTTTACTTTACCAGTTACAAACTTATCCTATGTAGTTAATACAATTTCTTAGTCACCCTGATACGCTAGAAACGTTAAAATAATTTTAATTTTGAAGGTACTAGTGAAATTTATTTGTTAAATAAATTAAAAAATTGAAATATTTCTTAATCATTTCAAACAATTTTGCAGTTAATGACATGGAAGCCTTTAAAAATTAATGAAAAATTTGGAGTAAACTTAATCAAAATTAATAGTATTTATCGAAAGAAGTCTTAACTTTAACTTTATAATTAATACTGAAAATTAATTGTAATTCCATTGAAGTAATTAAATAAACCTGAACGTTCAAGGGATACCAGTCCGGATTAATCGAAATTATGAAGAATAAAATAACTAAACGGCTAATAGAATCCATTTGAACGTTAAATAAAATTAAATTAACACTGAAAAATAACGCAATTATAAACGTAATACATTATTTCTTA
This sequence comes from Vesta saturnalis, assembly GCA_036346205.1. Classification (NCBI taxonomy): domain Eukaryota; kingdom Metazoa; phylum Arthropoda; class Insecta; order Coleoptera; family Lampyridae; genus Vesta; species Vesta saturnalis. Next base: position 2,654,579 of record JARFJB010000438.1, read on the forward strand.
GCCTTTTCTTAGTTTAACCATCTTATTTCGAAATAAGATGCATTCCAAGTAATTGAAAAGGAAAATATTAAAAGCAAAACACATTCTAAGCATACATTTAATATAAAATAACCTAACAAAAACGGCCCATACATCCAAATCCACATGTTTAGGATGCAAGTAGAAAATCAAGACATGACCTAAGTAAAACTTACGGAAATCATTAGACGCTCTGGTACTGTAACCAAAGTAACACATTGAAAGTGCTTCAACCTATATTATAACAACAAGGAACTAACATTGCATTCTATAAATAACGTAACTTGTCATTTCCGACATTCATTCTATTTCACGCAGAAAGGGAATAAAATCAACGCATGAAGCATCGATTGCAAGAGTCAAGCAATTCACCTAACTAGAACGCAACGCATACACGAACCACACACACCACCCACAACGGCAACCTAGCACACAATGTAGCAATGCATCTGAACCACGGTCCACAACACAAGCGCAACGTACATCTCATAACTATCACAACTGCAGCGAACACATACACACAGGCACACACACAATACACACACACACCACACATCACCGCACATATCATTAATGCAGCTAAAGTTCGACTGCGGAAGGGTCAGCGGTGGTTAGTTCGTAAGTTAATTGAAATTCGTACGAGTAGGTAAATGATTATACAAAAACATAATTATAATATTTAATTAAATACATAAATTACAATCACACAAGCAACTATCACCACACAACGCACATACCAACACTACCATCCACAAACGCAGTACCCACCAGCGCAGCTACACAACCACACACACACCACACACACACCACACACACACACACACACACACACACGCATACAGCACATCGCACACATGATTATGGTGCTGTACAGGTTCGAGCAGAGAGTGTACGGTTGTCACATTTGTCTAAGTTCACTCACAAAGCTGGATGATGAGAGCATAACACATTCATACCACACACACACAATTATTTAATTAGTTAATACATACAAACACAGCAACACACACGCAACCACACCACACCACGCACGCACACGCACACGACACACACCACGCGCATACACACGCACGCACGCACAACGCACGCACCCACGCACCCAGACACACAGCACACACACAGCAAGCACCACAACACACACAACTTACACAAATCTACACACACACACACACACACACACACAACACACAACACACAAAACACACACGACACCACACACACACACACCACACAACACACACGTACACACACGCACACGATAGCAACGGCACATCACTCGCACAACATGTAAACGAACGCGACGCGCACCAATTCGCATAAACGCACTCCAGCGCACCATGATCTGCAACGCATGATCACGACAGCAACATCAGACGTTAAAAAAACATAACATCACACAAACACTACATACCATACAGAACGACAAACCACACAACCACAATACGGCACCATGCACGTCGGAATTGTATTGTTATTGGTGCAAAGTTGTCTCAGAGGAGAAGGTTAGGGTGTCTTACTTTCTTCTAAGTTTTATTATAAATTCTGAGACGATGTATAAAAATTAATAAGGAAATAATTATAATTAAATACTAAACGGAGCAATGCTCAACGCAGAACCATCACACGAAAATTTAAATTACAATTTTAAAATGATTATAGGGTGTATTGCTTTCGGTATGTACGTTTGAAAAATAAATAACGGACCAAGTATTATTTGAATTATCGTTTTATTCTAAGTGACCTTCAATTTTGTAATGTTTTCTACGTTAAAAATTCGTTTTATTATTTATTTTAAATTTTGACATTTTGAAAAATTTCGTTAAAAACCCGTTATTTATTTTACTATATTTTTTGGAATACAAATTTTAAAATAAGGTTATTGACAAATACTTTTAATACTTTGGCTACCATTTCTGCTTCTATATTCCCAATTAGATAACCTCTCACAAATTTAGTTAACCCACATTATGTATATATAGGGTGTCCACAAACTTTTTTCGCAAAAGAAAACTACAGATTCGGGAGCTGATTTTATATCAATTTAACGTAAATTACCTTAATTAAAAAATACTAAGAGAGCTTTTGGAAGATGGCGCCCTAACATCGGTTTAATTCAAATATCTTCAAAATGGTTTCCCTTTAAATGACAGCGTTCTGTACATTTATTTAGTGGAATATGCCCAATCGTATGGCGTAAATATGATTTTTTAGTTGTACTCAAAAGCGGCTAGTTTGGGCGGGGCATTGGACAGTTATTCATAAGTTTCTTTGTTTTTCAAAATTTCGCAATGTTAACATAAAATTTAAAAAATTTCGATTTTGTTATAAAAGAATGATACTCTTGTCTGAAGTCGCTACGACGCACCGTTTTCGAAATAAATCGATTTGAACTTTTCATGTGTTAATCATACTTGTACAAAATTAACTAACGAATTCATTTACAATTATGAAAGATGGCTATGGAAAATAAACAAAATAACAAATGATTGAACGGTCCGGTCCGGTTGCTTGGCCAGCAAGGTCTTCAAATTTAAATCCTTGCAATTTTTGTGAAACACGCGATCAGCTTTGGAGAAGAATTCAGGATGCCTGCGACGAATTTGGGAAAATAGGGGAATTTTTGCAAAAATCTTTACATAAATGAATACATTTGTACATAGAAACAGACGGTCATCATGTGGAGCATCTTTTGTAGATTTAGTTTTGTGTTTCATGCTTTCAGTTGTCATTTTGATTTTTTTTTTATTATTAATTGTATCAGCAACATTTTTTTGTATTAAAAACGATTATTTTTTACCCGAGTTTATTTCTTACTTTCTAAAGCAAAATTAATTTATGACATGAGAGCAATTTGACGTTCACGCAATTGTTATTTTGTTTATTTTCCATAGCCATCTTTCATAATTGTAAACGAATTCGTTAGTTAATTTTATAAAAGTATGATTGACACATGAAAAGTGCAAATCGAATTATTTCGAAAACGGTGTGTCGTAGCAACTTCAGACAAGAGTATCATTCTTTTATGAAAAAATCGAATTTCTTTAAAATTGAGAAATTTTGAAAAACAAAAACTTATGATGTGGAAAGAGTTTGTTGACACCCTGTATATATATGTAACACAAACATTCAGTTCACAGTAGAAGAAGAAACGAACAATAGTGTTCCCTTCCTTGATACTAAACTTATCAGAACTGAAAATAATACAATAATATTAGATTGGTATAACAAAGCATCCAGTTCTGGTAGGTACATCAATTATTTCTCACATCACACTGAGAAAATAAAACTGAACATAGTATTGAAGTTAAAAAACAGAATTACCAAAATCTGTCATCCAACACTAAGGAACAATAATCTAAAAAGTTATATGCCTTACTTATCCACCAGAAATTAAAAAAAAATTTTTTTTCTACCCCTGACGTACAAACAGAAGGAGACAATAATATTGACAGTCAACATAATATAAATAATAACTCAAACAATCTAAACATCAATAGAATATATAGATCATTTCCATACCTTACAGAAGTTATTCCAAAAATTATAAATATTCTAAAGGAAGAAGAAAATATCGTAACAGCGTCTCGCCTTACAAAAGAGATTGGTAATCTCTTCTCACAATTAAAAGATAAAGTTGAAACTAAAGATAAAACGAATGTAGTTGACAAAATTGATTGTAATAACTGCCATCTAAAATAAATAGGTAGCACATCTAGTAACTTAAAGTATAGGCTAATCTCCCATCGTAGCGATAGAGTTAGAAAGCATGCATGCGCCCTTTCACAACACACAAATGAGACAGGACACCATCTTGACTTTAATAACTTTAAAATTCTTGAAATTGAAACTAATTCGTTGAAAAGGTCCTTCTTAGAAATGGCTCATAAACATTGTGAGCATAACTCTGTGAATAAAAGAACTGATATTCAAAACGTTAATGTAATTTATTTAAACATATTATATTTAGATAACCAACGTCCGTTAAATAAACAATTAAGGCAGTCTACTTACAACAACTCTATTTCTCTGTCCATTTCACTTTCACTTGTTTTTTCTTTTTTTTCTTACAATAATTTTGAGACAATACAAACAATCTAGGCTAACCATTGAGGTAACTTGGCAGCTTAAATATTAATGTTCTTTCAATATTTTCTAACTAATCTTTTTATTATCAATGTTTGCAAGTTTTAAAGTGGCAACCTCATATAGTGTACGTCCTCAATCTTTATATTTTATATAACTTATAATAATTTAATACTCATTGTAGAATTTTGACAGACGGGAAGAATAAAGAATTCCGAAGCTCTCAAATTTTTCGTTTTATTTTCTTGATGTAATTGTGCTTGACGTATTTTGCTTTTTTGTGTTTTTCTTTGTATGTTGATTTAATGCTGTTTACCATGTTGTGGGAAGACTTTGTGTATCGTCTCGGGTGTTGAGGTTGTCTGGACGCTTTTCAATTTCTGTTACTTCCCTTATAATTAGTCATCTTGTACGTTTTATGTTGGCAATTAGTCTAGTATTTTTAAAGTCAATAGTGTGTGATGTATTTTAGACATGCTGCGCCAAGGATGACGTCTTCTGGTCTTTCTTCACCGCATTTTGGTGTTTCCCTATTCTTACTTGAATTATCCTATTTTTTGTCCAATGTAAGAACTTTCGCAATCTTTACATCTTTACTCTTTGGTTTTCCAGGTGAATTTTGGTTTTTGGGTATGTAAGTGATTGCTGATTTTCTTCTCTGTGTTCTGCTTATTTTATCTGTCGTACCTCTCACATACGGTAAAAAAGCAGCCGGTGTGTACTCTTTGGTTTCGTCTTTGTCGGTTGATTTTTTGGGTCCGTATGCTTTCTGAGTGTTGTATTCCGAAAAACCGTTTTGTCTTAAAGCCTGGTGAAGTTTTTTTGTTTCTTCCAGTCGATTGTCGTCGTCTGCCAGTTTCTGAGATCTAGTTAACAGTGTTTTTACAACTGACTGCAGTTGTGCAGGATGGTGATGAGGACTGGCGTTTAGGTATCGATTTGTATGTGTCTTCTTTAGATACACTGCGCGTCCCAAACTTCCCTCTTTTTCCCTAGTCACAAATACATCTAGGAAAGGTAACGTTTCGTTTCCCTCTAACTCCATCGTGAATTTTATTTTGTTGTGTCCGTTGCTTAGATGTTTTAAAAATCCTTCTATTTTCTATCTTCTATGTCTTCAGGTAACGAATCTGTCATTGATGTATCGCAGCCATAAATGTGGTTTGTGTGTAGCTGTTTCGATAATTTTTGTTTCTATTTCTTCCATAGACAACATTTGCCTCGATCGGCTGAATAGATTATGGTACCAGGAAGGTGCTCCCCCACATAATGCCAGAAGCGTGGTTGATTCTTTATCAGAAATGTTTCCGGGGAAATTAATTGCTAATACTGGTGATGTAAGATGGACAGCCAGGTCACCCGACCTTTCCCCACTCGATTATTTTTTGTGGGGTGCCATGAAAGATTACGTTTACAAAACCACACTCGGTAACATAGATGAGTTGCGAAGAAAAATGATCAATACGTTGAGAACGAACATAAGAAGAAGGGACGTGTTAATAGCTATTCAGAACTTAAAAAAACGAATTCGTTTATGCTTGGAAGTAGATGGTCAAATATTCGAACACCTTTCATGACGATTCTTACTATCTTTTGTATTGTATAATTTTCTAAGTTACATGTTACGAAAATGTGTTTTGTAAAATGTAAGTGAACTAAGTTAAAATCTTGGTTAAAATAATCTGTCATATTTAACAATTTTCCCTACAAATAGCTCGATTAAATATTGTCTGGATTTATTGCCAAAAGTCTTTAAAACTTATACGAGTCTTTCAACGTTGTAAAATACGAAACAAATTAAATACAGTGCCATATTTACTTAAATCAATAATAACTGGAAAATATAACCGAAAAACTTTTAAAACCATTAAGTGTCATATGTGATCGTATTGCTAATAAAAAGTTGCTTTAGAATCCAATTTAAAAAACGCAGGGCCGTATTTAAAAAAAAATTAAGTTCACGATGGTTGCGGAAAAGTGAAACGTCGGATTTGAAATATAACACAACTGTGTAGAGTGGAAAAGTGGCAACGAAAAATTGTTTTTTGTTTTTAATGATCTCTTAGAAATGATTGGGGATATCAAGACTAATTTTTATTTTAAGAGAAATCAGTGGAGTATCATCAATGTCTGCCAAAATAGGCAGGCCTAATTTTGTACGAACGCCACTGATGAAAATAAAAAAAATGTGGTACATTAAAAAATGTCTCTTGATACATAGTACATGTATGCCAAATTTCGTTAAAATAACTAAAGTGGTATTACAGATATTAATAAATGATTTATTTGTCAAAACTTTACCACCCTGTATCTCAAAAGTTAAGACGTGTAGGACATACGTTCATATGAAGTTTTCTTCTTAAAATGGATCCAAAAATCGACCCTTAAATATATATATATATATATATATATATATATATATATATATATATATATATATATATATATATATATATATATATATATATATATATATATATATATATATATATATATATATATATGTATATATATACTTGTGCAGTTGAGACCGAAATGCTTTTCCTCCACTGTTATAGTTTATAGCGTTCCCACTTGCTCTCAAGAGCTGATTTTTTTGTTATAAATTGATTTTGACTTTATAGGGCTGTTCTATGATACGTGTACCTTATTTATTTTTTTGTTAATGAAACTTGTTTTCTGTCTCTTTCTCTCTTTTCCCCTGTTACCACTAACCACCCGATGCTATACCATAAAGGTTGAGTTAGGGTCAGCCATTTATGTGATCTGTGCTTACAACACCTCAGTTTGTTATGTCAGCTCTCAATTTTATAGGTTAATACCTTAGAAAAATGACTTTTGTAATTGTTACTTTTAATACATAAAGAGAAAAGTGGTATATAACTAAATATATAAACTTTTTATTTATGTATTTAATTTGACATTTGTCAACAAATATTTCAAAATTTAATTTTTTCTAATTTTATGTGAACGATTCATTATTACCATAACACGTGCTGTACCTTTGGTGCTCAGCCATTTATCTCGGCTACGCCTCGGTTAAAAGAACAGCCTCGCACCAAGAAATGTGTAAACAGCGCACTAGTTGCGAAATCTACTATTAATGGTTTATGTTCAATTAATGGATGTTTACGAATGAGAAACAAGTAAAAGTAAATTACTTGATTGAATTTATTAAATATAATTACAAAGCTCTATAAAGCAAGTTCAAACTTTCAATCATTGGACTCCAGGAAAATGTAATTTAAATAATCACTATATCCAATGCAGATCTGCAGGTCTACGTTTCACTATTTTGCAGTAAATAAATGAGTTCTAAAATCACTGCTTTTGTACCAACTGGAATTCCAAAAAGCTTTTAGACAACTTGTAAGAAACGTAAGTTCTACTTAGTATAAGACGTGATTCAATCCTTTCCCTTTGTAGCTTCCGTTTAGAAATATACATTAGGCGTAAAATACATTTCTAACTCGAAACATTTTATGAGGTTTTGTAAATATCAAGTTTTCCGAAGATAAAAAATCCTTCATAGATTTGCTGGTGTGGATAATTTCAATATACTGGTCATGAAAATTGTAAAATGCAGATATGCAGAAGTAATAAAATGCATAGTAAAACGTATATGTATGGACATATTTATATAACACAAACATTTTGCTCTGCTGACTTTCAATGTATACGTATCCAACGTATCGCGTACGTAAAAAAATAAAACTTGAAACGTTTGGGAGATTTTATTGATAATATGTTGAGTGTTTTATATGTATATGATGCATGTGTTGTCAACTTTATGGAAACGCACCATAACTTTTAAAGTTTTACGTATACTTTTACAAAAACTATCAAACAAATTCATATTTCTTAATTTACCAATTTTAAGACACTATAAAATAAATCTGGTTTAAAATAATAATTTAGACAGTAATATAAATTTATTGACTTTCCGTTACGCACTACATAATACAGTTTAATTTGATTAGAGAGTCAAAAGACGCAAGCATGACATTACAGCGTTGTTAGTACACAATACATACCGTGAAGACTAATTAAACTATCAATAAAATAATAATAATTACAAATAAAAGAAACAAATAAATAATAATAATAATAGTAATGATAATAAAAGGAGTTACAAAATAGACCCACAAAAGCAATCCTTTTTAAAAACAACCATGAACACGTGGACAACAACAATTCAAGTTAACACAGACCGAAAACAAATTCAAATAAAAAATATCAAAATTCAAACAGGAATATTCCAAGGAGATTCACTCAGCGCCTTATGGATCTGTATGTACCTTAACCCACTATCAAACTCAGTCAACACACGATTCGGATTTAAAATAAAACACCATACATGTATGACATTAAACTCTTTGCTCAAGAGGAAACTCAGATACAATCACAGAATCTCAGAAAAGTTCACGAAGGATATCCAAATGGAATTTGACATCAGAAAATGCAAAATGTAAACGTTTATAGAGGGAAATACAAACAATAAAACACAACTAAAATATTAAATAATGAAACACTCGAGAACATGTAGCCAGATGAAACAGAAATATTTAGGTTTTGAACAAAATACGATCATAAATCATTCACAAATCAAGCAAAAACTGAAAGATAAATATAAACACCGGGTCGCGCTGATACTTAAGTCAAAACTTAACTCAAAGTATACCGCCAAAGCCATCAATGCATATACTATCCCCGTGCTTACTTACTCATTTGGAATCATGAAATGGTCAGACACAGATCTAGAAGAATCTAATCGACTCACCAGGAGTGAACTAATCAAACAGCGCAAATTACACCCGAACTCATGTATATAAAGAGTAACAATTAATAGAAAATAAGCAGGTAGGGGATTAATAGACTTGAAAATACTTCATCTCAATCAAATTGAACGTTTAAAAACCTACTTCAGAGGCAAAACGAATCCACTACATCAAGCAATAATAAAAGCAGACAAAAAATATACCCCACTCAATCTCTGCAAAAATTAAACTCTCCAAGACACACACCCTGACACAATAAAACAAAAGAAAAGCACTTGGGAAAGGCAGGCGCTACACGGACAGCACTACAACTTAATGCAAAGTCCCCTCATTGATAGACAACTTTCATACAAATGGCTACAAATAGATTACTTTTAGCCATCCAAGACAAAGTTATAGCCACAAAGAACTACGGAAAGTACATTACAAAATAATGCATAGACGCAGATTTATGCAGAAAATACCACCAACTCCCAGAAACCATAGACCACATTACAAGAGGCTGCAAAATTTTAGCTGGAACATATTACACTGATAGACAGCAGCAAAGCTATCCACGAAGGGTTGCCCTCAAACATAAACTTACTCAAACAGAAACACCATACTACAAATATACACCAAAAGCAATACTTAAAAATGAAAATTTTAAATTATACTGGGACAGGACAATACATACCGGCAAAACAATCTTATGTAACAGAACAGATATTACCCTTTTAGATAAAACAAAAAAAAACATATTTCATAGATATCTCCATACCTTATGATACCAATGTGATACCCATGGAAATTTAAAAAAATCGAGAAATACAAACCTCTAGCTATAGGCACTAAACAGATTTGGAAACAGGATAAAATTTCAATAATACCAGTAGTAATGTCAGTGGTTGGAGTTACTACTAAAACTTTCATGCAAAACCTAAAAATAATCGACGTTCATGCAACAAACATACAGAAAGCGGTTATACTAGAAACAACTTGCATAGTCAGAAAATTTTTGCAATAGAAAGATTATGTGACTTGGCCTAGACCCGCCACAGGGTTGTGTAAAAACCAACACGCTGAGACACTAGAAAAAAAAGTGATAGTAATAATATTCTTTAGAATGGTGAATATAAAATTACTGTTAAAAACAGGACAACTAAAGCAACTAACTAATATACTAGATGAATATAATATTCTAATCCTGGCCCTCGAAGGAATAAGATTCACATAAGATATAATGGAATCGGAAGGATATAGGACCTTAAAAGGTAAAAGGGGCCTAAACCTAATGGGAAAATGTATTCCACACCTAGGAAACGGATTTATTGTGAACAAGAAAATAATCAACTCTATAACAGACTTCTAGTCACCAAATGAAATGATTCACAATAATGATACTACGATGTACAAACAAAACCTATACTCTAATAAACTACCATGAAGACAACAAAAGGAACTCTGAAAAAGTTGAAAATTACTGAGAATCCCTGGAACATGAACTCCCAAAGATCCCAAAAGATCTTACTAGGCGACTTCAACGCAAAGATTGGGAATTAAAGAAAACACAAAAAGACCGTAAGAGAATACCCTGCCCACAAAAGAACCAACAACACTTACCCAAAAAAAAAACATGGAAATCACCAAACCACAGCTTGGGAGAATTTCAGGTTGAATAACCAGACGGACATTATGAAAGTAAAGGTTCGGAAAGGTGCAAACATAGAAATAGACCATTACCTAACAACACTAAACATGAAATTTATCCCCCAAAAAAGACACAAAAAAGTTTTTAAAATTCAGAGGATCAACACAGACGTACTAAACAGACAAACACGAATTCCAGGGCAAATTAGGTATACCATCACAGGATTGGGATGAAATCAAAACGAAAATCGTCAAAACTTCGATAGAAATAGCCCCGCTTAAGAAACAAAGAAAACACAGATGTTGAAATGAACAGCGCAAAAAGACCCTTGAAGTTAGAATTAAAACCTGGAAAAATGGCACTCAGCTGAAGAGAATGAAGACTATGTCCTATTTAAAGAACAGAGAAAACAAACAGCAAAAACAATAAGAACAAATAAGAAACCCAACTGCAACAAATAGATAAAGACTTTGAAAAAAAAACACACGAACATTCTATAAAATCTTTAAATAAAACCTTCAAGGATATCGACCTCAAAATATTTACAATCTACTTCAAAAAAATATTAAACTGTGAAACAAAATTCCCAAAACAAAATTTGAACACTTCAAGCCACCAAACCTAGCAGATTATTAGAGAACTAAAAAATGATAAAGCCCCTGGAGAGAATTAAATAATAACAGAAATGTGGAAAAACGTAGATACCAAGACAGTCAAAAGCCTACATAAAATAATAGAAAATATCTGGGAAACGGAGGAAATACCAGAAGATTGAAAAACAGCTATGATTCACCCAATACACAAAAAAAAGAGATAAAACAGATGCAAACAATTATAGACGAATTTCACTCCTATAAGTAACATATAAAATCTTATCCAAAGCATTACAAAACAGATTAGGGGCCTAATTGGACCCACTATTAGGTGACTACCAGGGAGGATTCAGGAAAGGAAGATCCTGTGCTGAACACATATTAAACCTGAAATTCATAATAAGGTACAGCAGACTGAGAGCAAAAGACATACATGTGACATTTGTGGACTTCAAAAAGGCATACGATTTTATAGATAGAGAGACACTGTTCAATATGTTGGAAGAATTCGGAGTCGATGACAAATCAATTGCAACCACAAAAAAACTCTAACACCAGGTCAAAAGTAAAACTTATACGAGAGATCTCAGAAACCTTGGTGATCAAAATAGGAGTAAGACAGAGAGATGGTCCGTCCCCATTGCTCTTCAACTGCGTGCTAGAAAACGCAATGAGAGAGTGGAGGAAAAGAATGGAAAAAGAAGGAATTCTTAAAATAAGAATAGGAAGAAAAAAAATAACTTAGAACTTGACTGTCTGGCTGTTGCAGACGATCTAGCAATACTAGCGGAAAACACGGATGATGCAAAAACACAAATAAATATACTGAAAGAGAGCAGAAAAGACTGGATCGCAAATACTATATGAAAAGACAATAGAAAGACAATAGAAATGATACACAAAGACAAATCACAACCAAGTATTGGAAAAATCAAGTTCAAATACTTTGAAGAATTAATTCAACCAAACGCCCTAATAAAAGCAAGAAAAATGAAGCTGACATTCCAGTTGACAAATAATGTATAATAAGAAGTCCATAGCTTTAAATACAAAACTGAGAAACTATAATACAGTTATTAAACCAGATGGCCTATATGTCTCAGAATGCCTTGAACTGAACATAACTAAACAACCAGACGAGATAGAAAAGAAGAAAAGACAAAATTTTACGGAAAATCCTGGACCAAAATGTGAAGATGGAAAATGGAAACTGATGAGTAACAAGGAGATATACACAAAACCAAAAAAAAGTAACACACGCACGAGGAGAAGAAGATTGTCTTTCTACGGAAACATTAAAAGAATGAGTGAAGGACGACTAACAAAGAGAATATTCAATTACTCGAACAGAAACCCCAATACAGTTACAAATGACATAGATCAAGGAAGTCATAAAAGACGTATAAAAATAGATGGAAAGAGGTGGAGAGAAGAGAAGAATTCAGCGAGAATATCAGAAGATTCAAGAATTTTCAAGAAAACGCAAAAAAGAAGACTGGAGCATGGACTGAATAAAGAAAACAACAACTTGGAGAAAGAATGAAGGAATACCGGAAGACAAGAAAGAAGGGTGGTCCATAGTCGGCCAAAATCGAAAAAAATAACCCTCCTATGGGTCCACCTTGCAGTGGTGAGAGGAATTATTACCTGAGGGGGTCAGTAGCTCTATCTATCAAAAGCATCAGTTTTTACAAGAGAAAGCCGAGGCGGGCCGGAGCAACAGGACCCGGGTTGGAACCGCCATATGCCTTTCACGAAACCCCAATACGTAGATGACACTAGATTTTTGGATTTCATCTAAAGACGAAGAAGCTATTATCTGAAGTAGTGACTGTTTGCAAATTAATTTAAAAAAAAAGATTTCAGATAGACCTTTTGTGTAAGCAGTACTAGCTGAAAAACAATATGTTGAAAGACATAACCAGGTAGCTAACATCGTTTACCAAGAACTAAGGAACATACACATGAAGTATAAAGATGTTGTGTGGTACTGCAAATACGTACCACCAATATATGTGTGGATAAAAATGTTTGCCTATATTGGAACCGGAAAATACAAAGTGATAAGAAAATAGACAGTAACATACCGGATATAGTACTAACTCTAAAACAACAAAAACACGCGTACGTTGTAAATATATCAATACCGATGGTGGAAAATATACAGAAAAATATGTGGAAAAATAACAGCTTGCTGATGAAATTAGGCACATGTGGGATATGAATAATATAATCCCAATAATTTTAGTAAGCACTGGGGAAACACCTAAAAAACCATTTCAAAACCTCGTAAAATTGTAATTAAAGAAATGTTTATCCGTACCAATGCAAAGGGTTGTGATATTACCAACGTCTAGCATTATTCGCGAGTCCTAGGAGAAGAAAACTACTAGTTGGAACGCCTATAACAGAATCTAGAATCTGTCCAATTAGCTCTGTTCGGTAAATGTTGTGGTATTAATTATCCACAAGCTGTTATAACTTGCTTGTCTCTCAGGGACCGCATTTATGACATCACCTGTATGAAACAGAGAATTTAATTAAGATAAACATAAATATACTACAGAAGCTAAAAGGATAACTTATATTAAGATTATTAATCAAAATAACAAAAGGACTTGGGAAGAAATTGCCATTGAAGAATTAAAAGGACGAGCTAATAAAACACAACATTTGTAATCTGCTGGTTTAGATATGATACCGAATTATTGGATTAAGAACTCATAAATATTCAGCTAAGGAATATCACATACCATAAAAATCCTCACTTAATTCCAAATTTATGGGAAAAAGCGATTCTAGTTCTGAAGGGAGCTTCCGCCAAGGTGATGAGGACTCCGAGGACAACGCTCTTCCACCATTCCCTTTCACTCCAACTCCCGGAGTAAGGGCAACAATAGATGAGAATGCTCACCTCTCGAATATTTCAAAATATTTTTTGATGATGCATTGCCAGGAAAACGAATAAAAATCGCAGATCAAGCAAATGGATAGATGTTGCTGACGATGAGATGAAATGTTTTATAGAAATTTGTTATTACAAGGTATAATCAATTTACCTGAATTATTACAAGGTATAATCAATTTACCTGAATCAGAGTGGTGCTGGTCCAAGCGCGAATCATTCACGTTAATGAAATATTGGCATTTTTCTTATACCTGCAGCTTCAACCAAGATACACATCCATGTCCCATACGAAAGTTATGTGAAGTTGTAGAAGATCTACGGCACAAGTTCAGCTCAGCCATAATTCAGAACAATGCAAGTGTGGATGAAAGTTTGCTATTATTCAAAGGCAGACTCGGTTGGAAACAATACATTGCAATGAAACGATCCAAAATCGGAATAAAATTATTTGTTTTATGCGAGTCTAAATCAGGATATATTTGGAATTTTCTCGTGTGTTAGGAAGAGTACGTCAAAAATGAATAAGTTTTAAAACTATCTCATGTGTACCAAAACAGTTTTGCATGGCATTTAGAATCCTTTTCTTTTGAAAATGAAATAAAAGCTTTTGGTTTGTTTATCAAATTTTGGTGAAAGTTGAAAAAATAAGATTTGACTGACGTTATTGGTATGGATATTTAGTAAAACCCTTTTACTAATTTGGCTGGGAATAGAACAGTTTTTATGTAACTTGATGTTTTTGTTATTTTGAATTGTGGTGAATTTTGTTAAATGGATTCGAGATTGCAACATTCGATAAGACTTTTTGGTTTTAAACGAAGAGTTTGGATTCTATAGACGTTATTTTAAGGTTCATTATGGCTAAGTTTCGTTATCATAGGCGTACCACCTTACACGAGGGAACGCAATTTCGATGGGTGATGCAATTTTGTTCAGTTCAATTCGCTTCGGTGATGCAATTTTGTTCAGTTCAATTCGCTTCGGCGCAATTTAAAATTTGAAGTAGTAAATTCTTGTCATTGGTTAAATTAAAATGTAAGGGGACAGAAGTAAGATGGCGAGATCTGAACAATGCTTAAGTCAGTCCAGCCCAAGATGTAGATCAGGACTCACCCTTTGTTTGCGGCGCTGTCGCACACACGAGGATTTGTTGATTTGGTGGTAGTGAACTATTTACGCCCATTTCGGGGGCTTAGTGAAGACACCGTGGAAATCTTTCCTTTACCCTTAAATTTGGTGGATAATATAGTAACTTCGTTCCTCCCGAAACAGTTTATCGTATCGTTCTCGTCCAGGTCATTGGGGTTAGTGTTGAATAAGTGCCGTCCTTAATTCCTTCTACGGTTCCATCGCATCTTGTGTGCGGATCAAAGTAATGTAGCTCAGGCGTGTTCGGGTGACCACATAACAGATAATTTCGCTGTAAATAAATAAGCTTTTGAATATTTTAAATTAATAAATGTTATTCAGGACCTGTATATAGTAGAGTAAAGTAATAAAATTTTAGAGAAGCATAAATACTAGTGTAAGGGACAACCAGTTGTAATATCAATCAAAACGTAACTTGAAGGAGAAGTATTTACAAGTTAAGTCATATTTGACGTTCTAACGCAGTTTCTACATCAATCATATGGCCGAGGCCGTCGCTGAGGTCATCCTCTGAGTCTAGCCCAGAGGTCTCTATAACAACGGGGCTGTTCTAAAGTTAAGGGAAACAATTTTGGTGCATTTATTTTTACTGTAGTTGACAGATTTTAATAAATTTTTGTGTGTATTTCATTTTGTTGTGTTGTATGTACGAACGGTTGAATACGCTATTCTTTTGAGATTAATTTTTCCTATTTTTTTCATCGTTTAAACTGTAATACAAGTGTATTCATCCGTATTATACTCCAAATATTTTTATTTTGTACTGACGAATTTATATCGAAATTGTAGGACGAAGGCGTTATGAGAGCGCAAGCTATTTCTTAAAACGATCTGTTCTTTTGTCATATGAATGATATTTACAATAATTTTAATAAAGCCCATACTGAAACTAGCTAGTATCACAGCCTATAAGTAAACTTGGTGATTTAATTTGAATTGTATGATTTGATTATCTAACAATTGTGTTGACATCTTGATGGTGTTTTTTTTAAATATTATTCAAAATACGTATCTCTAGGTTAATGTACTTATTGTGTTTTTAAGTGTAAACCGCACTATACTTACGCGAATAGTAGGTGTTTTTTTGAGATTGAGTCATTGAATTAACGTCATTATTTTTGTGTTTATTTGAAGTAAAGTAATTACGTTCGAAAGCTAAATAACTTAGTATTGATTTATAACGCAATACTTAAAGGTTGATGGGTTAATGCATCATATGATTTTCTTGAATTTTAGCATATTTATGACGACGAATTGATTTAATTACGACTGGTTGTAAATTGATTTCCGTTCTTGGAAGAATAATTTTATGCAATATCAGATTTATTAAGTAAAATAGAGTAACATAATTATGAAGTAAGAAGGTCATGGACCGATCAGCTATTTTTTATTGAGTGAGTAGTCGCAATTTTTTTTAAGTAATTTTTATAGGAATCGACCTACCAATTGTAGACCCCATTGATGGCCTGATTTGCTAAACAGGTAAGAGAATTTGCTTATTTGTTACGGGGAAGCGGTGCATTTTTTCCCGAATTTAGGAACTACATCTCGATTTCGACGTCTATTAAATTTTAGGACTTTACAAATTTTCGATGGCGTTCAGTTTTGTGGGGACGCATTTTTATTTCGTTTTAAATTGAATAATTAATTACCACATTGATCAGTTTTTTTAGATATTTGAGCCAATGATTTAGCGCTGGGTTTATCGGAATATTTAATGTGTTTTTTTAGTTTTATTTTCGCAATTTTGCGACTTTTATATGAAACTTAAGATTTTATTGAGATTTAGATATTTAGATATTTTTGAAGTAGAATTTTCAGAGATGCGGGTTTTATTTTTGAGTGAACAGGTGGCGCCTTTTTGACATTTTTACTCGATTTTGATGTTTTTTGGAGGTGACGAGTGCCATTTTGCAGCATTAAGAACCCCACCCACACCACTGAGCTATGCTGTACACGCAATTGATTTGCGGACTGGATGCTCTAATGAATATTTGGCCTGTAACACGAATGGAGGTCATTGAGAGAGAAATACGTAAAATCATTGCCTCGAAGTCCTCAAGGACATGGAAGCTTATCAAGACTGAGAAGCATTTCATCTCCCACCCTTTGAAGAAGGCTCCTCGTGGGAGATGTGCAGTTTGATGTTCTAAGAGAAGTACTGATTAGAAGAAAATAAGTAAGGAAACAAGAATCTGGTCCGAGGATTGCAACGCGGGTTAATCTTTAAAAAGGTCATTGTAAAAATCCGAAAAAAATTACAGACCCATTACTTGCCTAAGTGTTATATACAAGATTTTTACAAGTTTATTTACTTACAAAATTTTAATTTACCAAAATCAAGAAAATATTATACCATTTGAACAAAAATGTTGTGCTGCAAACTTATATATAAGTTCAAAGGTAAATATTTACCTTTGAACTTATTCGTTCATAACAAAAACTTATTATGGAGGTGAGTATTCTTATCTTGCGATTATCGTAAGTTAATTAACGAACGTTGACTTAATTACTGATTAATAAAGATATCCAGTAATTTGGGAGAGTGGAAAGTGATAATAGATTACTAAAATGTAAAGCGTTAAAATAAAGCTGTATCATGAAGAAAATGTAAGTCAATGGAAACGTGAACGTGACCTTGTGTATTCAATTTTGTTTACTACGGGAGATTGAATGGATGTGGATTTTTATTTAATATAAAATTGAATTTTAGTGCAAAGATCGGAAAATTAATATAAGGTAAATAGAGTGTAACTACGAAAAGTATACGTTGGATGAACAAAAATTTATAATAAATGAACTTTGGTTTTGTGAAGTATGAATTTGTAATTAATAAAATGTGGTTTTGAGAAGTATGTAATTATGTAAAGATGACGTTTATCGTCTGATGTAGTTATATTGACGTGGTGAAGGATGTCCGCGAAGACAACCAATTACCGGTGCTGGTAGTAAGGGTGATGGATCACCGATGTAAGTAAGGGTGGTGATTTTATGCGGGAGAGAATTCGGAATGAATCGGGAAGGAGGTTTATGTTGTTGGCGATGATGGGTCTGCTGGTATTCGGCGGTGGAGGTGTATTTTAAGGTTGGGTAAAAGGTAATATGAGGATTTAATTTCCATTTGTAAATTTATTATTACCTAAACCGCCGTCAATAATAATAATGTTACTCTGTAATTGGTGACACTCCCCTCATGGATCGTACCAAGAATGGCTTCCTGGTTATAAAATGGGGGAAAGGGATTAAGTTATAGTACTGGTCGTGAAGTTACTATTTATTCGGACCCTAAACCACCGTCAATAATTATAACGTCACTCAGTGATTCATCTACACTCTCCTCGTGGTACGAACTCAAAGAGGATCGTGTTAAGAATAACTTCCAGATCACTATTAACTCAGGAAAAGGGAGACTACGTCTTTGGGGTTCGTCGTAAAGTTATTATCTCTTCGGATTCTAAACCACCATCAATAATGTCGCTCAGTGATTCTTCTACACTCGTGGCACGAACTCCGAGAGGATCGTGTTAACAATAACTTTCTGAGCACAATTATGCTTATTTGTAATAAGAGTATTAAACGCGTGGAAAATATGCAGGAAATAATAAAGCAGGATATCAGGTAATAAAAGACTCGGCTTATCAGGCAGAATTTAATGACGTACAGGTATAATTTCTCAGTATACTATAGTTGAGTAATTAGATATAGCGGAATCGAGAATAAGATGATCTGGAAAGCGGGCGGTCGCATATTTATAAGGAAATGTGGACGGAGTGGGAAAGGCGTGCGCAACTGATAGCATTTATTAACAATGCCGTTGCAGTTGCGGAAAGAAGTAGGAAATAATGTACTAGGATAGAAAAATTAGCAATAAGGATTTTAGGATGGTTACAAACCAGTCAGGTGCCACCCATTTTTTAGGTTAACTAGTTAAAGTACAACAAAGCATGAGAAAATTGTATTTTAATAAACCATGTAATCCCTGCAAACAACACAACAGCTGTATTTATTTTTATATTTAATAAAACAAATATCTGATGATTAATTTCAGTATAAAAGCAAATAAAACAGTACTTAACTTTTCGCAAAGCTTTACGATAGTAAACTAATTCTTAATGGATACCTGAACTACACATAAAATATAATTTATCTTTACCTGTAATTATTTCAAAATGAAGGATGATTGAAGCTGTATAACTTCAGCGCTTTACTTGAATTTACGTTAATCAATTCATGTAGTTTATCCACTTAATAAAAGCGTAATTTGCATTAAAAATGATACGTACTTGTATACTCAACACGATACGAATTGCTGTCGAGAAATTCATCTTTTGACAATACGATAAGGCAAAACATCAGTAAGTTAAGCTAATTTCCAGCACTTTTCAATAATGTAAAGTTAAACGTAATGTATCCTCGACCCAATATAATTCTTTACGTTCGGGGGACGGTTCGTTGCTATAAGGACGATTTAATGTGAGCGGCGTGGTAAGCCACGTAGGGGTTGGTTCCGGTAAAATCAGGTTTATCGAGCGCCAATCTAGGTAATGGCGATCTTGAGACCTAGATTCCTCTTTGCGGGTAATGGAAAAGTGAAAGCGGTCCGAGTTGCGTCAGTGAAGACGTCGGTCTACTAGGAGTCATCGAATATTACATCGATGGCGGCGGTTAGGACTTCTACATTTTCTGGGTCGGAAATATGCGGTTCTGGTAGTATGAATTTAAAAAAAAAATGATTAGCGTGCAAAAAAAATGAGTCCGAATACAGAGATCTAAGACAATCGTTCTGTTAGCTGCATAATAATCAAAGTTAAGTATATAAAACAGGGAATAAAACAGTCAGTCAAACGGCAAAACATAAACACTTTTGGTCTCTGTTATCGCGGTTAAATGGGATTAGCTAAAGTAGTATTAACCAAAAAAATGTGTAAAACCTCGGTTAAAACAAATGGGTAATCAGCGTGCAAACAATCCGTCTCTAATTTATTAGGCAACAGTAATAATAAAAGTTATACTCCAATTATCAGGGATGCTAATTTACTAAAAAGTATTTGCTAACTGTGGGAGAAAAATCCTTATATTCCTGCAAAAAAATACCAAACAGGAAACAAAAACGCATTTAAGGCGGTAACAAATATTACAGCCAGATAATCACTGTTAAAAAATGCAGTAGTCAAAACAAAATTAATAACCCCAGTGATTGAAATAGTGAAACAAAAATAGCAAAGAATAAAATTTGCGAACGGCGATAAAAACCTTAAATTAATAAACTACTTGCTAAAGCTCTTATCTGTCTAAACGGGCGGTAACAGAAATTGATCGGGGCGGTGCTGAAAATATGGGACAAATACTTTCAAACCAAGCAAAGGAAAAAAATCCCAATTATAAAATGCAATCAAATAATATATAGAGTGTCCCAATAAAATGTATACACTCTTTAACAGTTCATAACAACCACACTTTTTTTTCCAGTTGTGACTGCTTAAAATAATGGCTGGAGTCAGACTAAACTTTGAGGAAAGAAAATTCATTCTAAAGTGCTACTGGAAGACTGAGAACGTAAGTGAAGTGCAAAGACGGTTTAGGATGGAGTTTCAACGAGATGCACCAACGAGACTCACAATTACTCGTTTGCGAGATAAGTTTGAGGTAGAAGGAACTGTTAAGGATGTCCATAAGAACCATTCCGGAAGACCACGATCATCCACCAGCCCCACAAGAGAAGGAGAAGTCATTCAGAGATTTCAGCAATCACCTAGAAAATCTGTCCGGCAAGCGGTTCATGAGGCAGGAGTTTCAAAATCGAGCGTCCATCGCATTTTGAAGCGTGCCAAATGGAGAAGTTTTATTCCTAGATTAGTGCACGCTCTCAATGAAGATGATTATGACCGCAGAATCCCCACTATCATCGTGACGTAAGGGCCTATCTTGATGGCCACCTGCCAAACAGATGGGTAGACAGAAGAGGAAGTACCGAGTACCCTCCAGACTCACCGGATTTGACCCCCATGGATTTTTTTTCTGTGGGGGCATGTTAAACACAATGTTTACACCACAAAACCAGCTACAATCGATGAGTTGAGAGCAGCTATTGAAAGAGAATGTGCCGAAATACCAATTGAAATGATTAGGAACGTTTTCGATTCAATCAATGAGCGTTATCAGCTGTGCATGGACCACAATGGCCAACAATTTGAACATTTTCGATAATTGACTAGTTTCTACATTTGTTAACATTATTTTCATTTTTGAAAGTTTTCTGTATTATAATAATTGTTAGTGTTATAGTCATTTAAAGAGTGTATACATTTTATTGGGACGTTCGGTATAAAAAAAATTATTTCTGCAAATGTTAGTAATCAAACTTAAAATTAATTTGTAAGCGGTTACCTCGTGTAAAAATTCTAATCATAACATTAAACTAAATAATTAGTTTGTAAATACTTAGTACAAAATTAATATGCAATTCATTGGTAATTTTAAATAATTAGTTTATTTGATAGCAATTACCCAAGTGTTCAACTATAAAGGTATAAAAAAATAATTAATGTACCGGAATGTACAGCGGAACTAGCGCTGTCGTCTTTTTCAAAGTACATTCAGGTTAAGAAGTATTTTGGCGGTAAATTTAAACATTTGAAAATTGATTTTGAACCGCAACACAAGTAACTACGTAGAGAGCATAAATAGATGTCCAGACGATATTATTTTCTACTAGAAATATCAAAACTTTAGTATATACCATGAAATTAGCTGCTTGTATTTGACATTTTTAGCGTAATGCATTACGGAATTGAGAACTATGTTCAGTGTTTTCTATTATTATTCGTTTATTGTATTTAATATTATTGCTTTATTAGTCTTTCTTAATATTCATTGTTCACAAAAACGTTTAACTTAAGTAAGTACCTAAATGTAAACGATTTACATTAAGCAATGTCCTACTCTCTGCAAGAAAACAAATATATGTTGGAATCTTATTTTCGAAATAGGCAGCAGAATGAAAATAGAGTTGACAAGGGTAAATCATCTGTACGTAGTCTGTTTTAACTAAAAATGTGGTTGATATACGAGTGTGCATAGAACATACTTCTAAAA
Source organism: Vesta saturnalis (assembly GCA_036346205.1). NCBI lineage: Eukaryota > Metazoa > Arthropoda > Insecta > Coleoptera > Lampyridae > Vesta > Vesta saturnalis. Next base: position 2,676,833 of record JARFJB010000438.1, read on the forward strand.
AATTTACGGCAATTATAACAAACAGGTACAAACTTTTACTTATTATTTTTACTATGAAAATACTTAATTATTTTTGCATTTTAGGCTTGTTATGGAATGTGTCGAAAAGCACTTAAACAAAAGCTACATTATCGTCCACACAAAATAACTATAATGCCTGATTATGAGACACATATGAACTACACCAGTGGTTTAATAACAATTTGTGGAATGACGAAATGCTAGATATGCAATTTTTTAGTGACTAAGCGTGGTTTTACCAGCAAGTTACATAATGTCATAAAATACAATATACGGTTTAGTCTGATGAGGCTCCTGGTGAATTTGTACAAGCTCCACTACATCCTACAGAAATTGGTGTATATCTAGCCATGTCAAGAAGATGTATACTAGGTCCAGTATTTTTAAAAAGTGCAATTAGATCTGTGATTCAAAACGTTAGTCAAGACCAGTTAAAAAATGTGTAACAATATGAAAAAACGAACATATGCTGGTTTAAATAATAAAGGAGGTCATAATTTAGAATTAAAAATTCCAAATTAAAAAATGTTTAATCCATTATACTGCAACTGTTAAATAAATGTAACTTTTACTATAATAAAATTTTAAATTTCTGGAAGTAAAGTTTGATATCATATGCAGTGGAAAGTGTTTTGTTCTGGACATAAATTAATGCTCTTACGGTAGATGAAATTAATAAAGACGTTGTTGATGCCAAATAATTATCCACTACAAATGAATCCATTAAATTTAATAAATGTTATTACAAAATAAGTATGTATATAAAACAATGCATAACATGTTATTACAAAATCAGAAATTAAAAAATTATGTACGTTACTACAAAAATTTAAACACTGCATAAAACGTTTGTGTCTAGATCTCGGGCCACAAATACAAAAAAAATATGTTATTACAAAATGCAAAACAAAGATTATAAATTTAAAGTTTTATTCATTGTCTGAAACTTCGTCGTCAGAGTTTGTATCATCGTCAGATAGCCCAGTATTAATTATGATAATCAATTTTTCAACTTCTTGATCCATCAATCCGCCTCGCTGCCACATTTCTTCGGCTATATGATCGACGTGTGTGCAATGTTTTTCCCAATCTGATTGGCTGATTTCGGCGAAGGTTGTTCGCACTAAATTTTCTATTTGAAGGCTACTTTGATCGACGTTATGCATTGCCACCTTGTGTTTTGCCATACTCCATATCAACTCGATGGGATTTAAGTCGCAATGATAGGGTGGTAAGCGTACTACAGTGTGGCCATGGTTGTTCAATAATTCGTCAACATAATATCGCTTAGCTTGATTCTGTGCCTTATCAATTGTTATTAATTCAGCCTTACGCATTTCACTGGTAGTACAAACCCCATTGCTTTCAAGCCATTCACGAATGTATTGCTTTTGTGTAGTTTGGGTTGGGGGTTTATTGATTTGCACACTATGGTATGGCGCATCATCCATTACAATACAATTAGGTGGTAAATTTGGAATTAATTATTTTTCCACCCACTGCATAAAATTATGATGGTTCATATCATCATGGTAATCTCCTGATTTTTTTTTGGATTTAAATATTAACAACCCATTATTCACAATTCCGTAGGCACCATCTGCGTGTACAATATTGTATTGTTCGGTATACTGCAGGGTGGTCTTCAGATTGCCAAAACTTGCTGACATCATATGAAGGATGGATGTAGGTTTCATCCAAAAAAGTTATCGGTTTCTTGTTTTCCCCCAGAGCATTATTCTCTCGCAGCTTGCGCAAGTAGCGAGAACGCCAAGCAACGATATCGTAGCGTTCCATCAATAATTTTCTTTTATTGTGGCATTTTTTAAATTTAAATCCTACATTTAGTAATTGCTTTCGAAGTGTATCTTCCCCACCAGCATAATTTCCGTTGTTCTTCATTTTATCAACCAATATTTTTATTGTCCGAATTTTCTTGTTGACGATATAAACTTCCTAAACTGTCCTTTTTAAAATGCCTAAGTCACAATCATCAGAAACTAATGTATTTGATCCTCCGCTTCGTTTCTTTTTAGAAGGTGATTTTATTAACTGATTTTCAGAAACTGCTTTTCCTTTCTAATTCTCATAGTTGGTAACGATTTACGACACCAGCAGCAGCTAGTTCGCTGGCCTTCTCTAAAAGAAAACTCCATTCACCAGCAGCTTTCTGTTTATCAAAGAATTCAATCACGTTACTAATAATGTTTCGTGTTCCGGAATGAATACTTTTCTTCGATCTAGGTTCCATATTTCTAACCTAAAAGACAATTTATTAAAAATAATATGTTAGCTAAAATATTTATACATACCTACTTTTACAAATACAACTAGCAACATTGCTTTGAAAAAGGCAGATTTTACTAACGAGTAACGTAGAATAAGGAATAAATTAACACACAGCTACAAACAATACTGTCAAGTATAAATTTGATTTGTGAATGTACTAAAATAAATATTTTGTGTGATTGGTTAAAAATCTTGCCAGTTCAAATATTTCAAATAAAATTCTATTAGTTCACATATTTTCCAATTATCTTGTTTGATTCGGTGCGCTGTAACTCAGTGCTAATAGAAATACTGAGTCAAGGACAACGGTAACGGTAGTATTGCTAAATTGCGAAAGAAAACTAGAAATTCGTGGTTAAAACGCTTATCTAATAAGTACACATCTGCAAAGACAAATCTAGTAAAATAAATTTTCAATAAATGAAATATCTACAAACATAAGCGAAAGCAAGTGTTCCACCGATAAGATGCGGGTGCAAATTAAATTAATCTTCGTATTGATTGAAAGTTCAAATGGTTCTTTCACTCGAAAAATAAAAACTCTAATGTACTTCTGTTAATGTATACTACGATAATTTGTAAAACTAAATGAAAATTTCGGATGTTGAAATTAGGATTCAAAATAATTGAACCATAATAAATTAATAATAAAATATTTACACTTATCGAAAGGGAAAAAAAACTGTAATAAAATGTACTCAATAAACGCACTATAATCAGAATAATTGAATTCAATTGCCATTCTCCCAATAATAATGATATCACGTTTACGAAGTTGATAATAAACTGAAATAATTAAATGAAGATAATAATAATAAAACTAATAATATAATAATAATAATAATAATAATAATAATAATAATAATAATCATAGTAATAGTAATAACAATAATACCTAGGGGTTGAACAACCTACTAGGCGCGTCCCCAGGTGGCGGATAGGGGAATGACCTTGCAAATCATCTTAAGTGATGCAAGGTCAACTCTGAAATATGAGCTCGTGGCGGTAAACCCCTAATATTAGCTCTAGAGAATACGGTGTCGCGGACTAGTCCACGTGGGGCCTCGTATCTAACGAGATCAGGGATGGCAACCCTACGCCCCCTAGCTAGAAGTACACTTTTTTTATACTAGTCTTGAGCGAGTGAAAGCTGAGAGACTTCTTCCTTTTCCTTCTACTCTTCCCAGGTCATGTACCAGCAAAAGCGTATACGGGTGTGGCTAGTCCGGGATGTGGTACCTGGGGGCGGCTGAGTACTAGCCGCCTCTTAATACCGCAACTGCGAACTGTACTTCAGATACTCTAGTAGGGCGTGGCCAGGGAATGTTGTACAGCTAGTGGTCGGTGGTCTTGGCTTTACCGCCCGGGCTACGAGGAAGGTAACCTCTATAAAAATCCCCCAATCCTATGGTCGTTTGGTAGTTATAGGTGTCGAAGGGATTGCGCAAGGTGAAGACTGGTCGTTAGCGATGAAACACCTGTGGGGGCTTGGTGCCCCCCATAGTATTTAGCCTTGCCATGGTATAGGAGCTCTGCTGTGTTGACCTCGTTTTTCTTCCTGTTCTCGTGGAAACAATATATATTTCAATTCAAATACTCAAGAGTCGTCTCCCTCTATAAACGGAGGCAGATTTCCTGCGTTAAGGAAAATTTCAAATCTGGGCGGCGAGATGAGTTACCCTCGGTTCCTGTCCATAAAAATGTTGCCAGAAGGTAATTTTGAAAGTGTCAGTCCGTTTCTTATTAGTAAGAGTATTTATGGTACAGCCGGAGAAACTAAGAAGGTTAGCAAAGTTAAGGAAGGACTGTTGGTGGAAACAGTTTCAAAAAAACAAATTGATACATTATTTAACATCAAAAGGATTGGCGTGTTTGATGTAGAGGTCACTCCTCACAAGTTTTTAAATTGTCACAAAGGTATAGTTTACTGTCGAGACTTTTTAAATGCATCACTTGAAGAAATTCAAGAAGGCATGAAGTCAGAAGGTGTAGTGGAGGTCAAACGTTTGCAGAGTAGGAAGAACGAGACGTTATTAGATACTGCAATGTTACCGTTAACGTTTGAAAGGCATGAGCCACCAAAGATCATTAAAGCAGCAATGTACAGCTTAAAAGTTCGGTCGTTTTATTCCGGAACCCATGCGCTGTTTTAGATGCCTGCAGTTTGTCCATACCTCTACTAGCTGCAAAAATACTATTCAGTCTCAGTTAAATAGCATAAAGATTACGTTAAAAGAATATATAAATGAAATATCGTGCCCCATCGAGTGAAATGGAAACGGAAAGTTGCTTAGAGGGTAGAAAAAGAAATGCTCCTATATCTCCAACTCCAATCGGGGAAATCGACGAAGCGTTTATTGACCCTTGCCTCAGAAAACAAAAAAAGAAAAAGGTGGGATGGCCAAAGGGCGCTCCACGAAAGAAAAATAGTTGTGATATAAGTAAGATTACGGGGTTTACCGCTGTGTCGGTACAACCTAAGAAGTGAAATTAAGTCTGAGATACTTATGTGATTGTTTGAGATGTGATATTTTATCCTTTATTGATATTTAATGTGATATTTTTACAAACCGACTTTTGTCTTTAATATTTAATTTTATGTTTGTGTTATACGATTTACAATAATTTATCAAAGGTGTCTTATAACATATCTATATTTTGCATTTAAAAAAAAATCGTAAACTAGTAGCACTTTATAAAATAAAACATTCGATAAACACGGTAATATGATCCAATGGAACTGTAATGGTCTACGCATTCATTATCCGAACCTTAAGATGATTTTAGTTAAATATCAACCCTTTTGTGTATGTCTTCAAGAGACTCATTTGAAGGGTGAAAATAATTGTTATTTAAGAGGGTACAAAGTTTTTAATAAAAATTTTAATTTAAATAATAGAGCAAGCGGAGGGGTCTCAATATACATAAAAAACAATCTCCCTGTTAAACCAATCCCCATCAACACAGCAGTTCAGGCAATTGCTGTAGAAATTGATTCACCAGTTAAAGCTACAATCTGTAATGTATATCTACCAGGTTTCAATTGGGGTTTAAATAATCTCGAAGATTTAATAGATCAACTCCCGTCTCCCTTTCTGTTAGTGGAGATTTTAATGCACATTCGACACTATGGGGTTCTAATGCTACTGATCAACGTGGTCGTATAATTGAAGATTTCATAGACAATAACCCAATTGTACTGCTGAATACAGGCGAACCTACTTATTTTAACAGTAAGTCAAACAACCTAACAGCTTTTTCATCCCCTACATTAACGCTAAACTTTAGTTGGACAACAGACGATGACTTCCAAAATAGCGATCACTGTCCCATTAACATTAACTACCAACTAGACAAATCGTTACAAAATTACCAAAAAAATTGATAATCAAAGACGCTAACTGGAACCATTTTACTGAAACTTTAACTAGTTATGAGAACTTGTCTAAAGAAGAAATAGATGAAGACCTCAAACAATTTACCAAAAACGTTATAGAAGCGGCACAAAAATGTAGTTCGTAAACGAAAGACAAAATAAAAACCATAAATATCCCTTGGTGGAATGAAAAAGTAAAAATCGCTATCATGGAAAAGAAAAAAATGTTAAACATGTTTAAAAGGAACAATTATACTTTCTAATAAAAGAACATCGTGGCAAAAGTGTATAACCTCGATTAATTCTAATACTTCAATAAGTGAAATGTGGAGGAAAGTTAAGAAAATAGCTGGAAAACTCAATGACGAGCCATCAAGGATTTTAACCATTCATAACAGAACAATTGAAAAACAAGAAGAAATTGTACAAGTCTTATCACAACATTTTGAAGCGATGAGTAGTTTAGCTAGTTATAGTGAACACTTTTCCACAATAAAGGATAACACTGAGCGAGAAATAAGTTTTTATTGTGATGGACACTTTGACTACAATAATCCTTTCTCTTTTGAAGAGTTGCAGAAATCTCTCAATAAATCCAAAGATTCTACGCCAGGTAGTGGCCGTATTCACTATATCTGAAAAACAAAAATTATTAAAAATACATAATGATATATACTCACTTGGAACTTACCCTGTAAGTTGGAAGCAAGCCACTATAATACCTGTTCCCAAAATAAATAAAGACCATACTAAGCCCAAAAACTACAAGCCCATATCACTTACTTCCTGCATTAGCAAAATTCTTGAACGAATGGTCAATAACAGATTAATGTGGTTTCTGGAATCTAAGCTATTGTTATCTCAACGACAAACTGGATTTCGGCGCTTTCACTGTGGCATTGATCAACACGTTTATTTGGAGAATAGTATCCAAAAATGATTCCTCCAAAGACAGCGTATGGTAACCGTCAGTTTCGATCTGGAAAAGGCATATGATCTGACCTAGAGATACAATATTATTAAAAAATTAATTTACCACTATTTAGCAAAAACTTCTTATGTGATCGAACTTTTAAAACCAGAATTGGAACAAATGAATGTCTACCACATAGAATGGAAAATTTATTCCTCAGAGGTCTGTTTTAAGCTGTACTCTATTTTTAATAGCAATCAATGATTAGTTGAAAGTGTACAATCCCCAATGCACGGCTGCTTGTACGTAGACGATCTGACCTTGTTCTACATGTCTAATAGCGTAGATCTCCAAACTACGATGAAAAACGGGATTAACAATTTAGTGCAGGTAGTGTGTAGATGTGTAGATGTGTTGATGTGTAGATGTGTAGATGTGTAGATGGGTAGATGTGTAGATGTGTAGATGTGTAGATGTCGATGTAGATGTGTAGATGTAGATGTGTAGATGTGTGTAGATGTGTAGATGTGTAGATGTGTAGATGTGTAGATGTGTGTGTAGATGTGTAGATGTGTAGATGTGTAATGTGTAGATGTGTATGTAGATGTGTAGATGTGTAGAGTGTAGATGTGTAGATGTGTAGATGTAGATGTGTTATGTGTAGAATGTGTAGATGTGTAGATGTATGTGTAGATGTGAGATGTAGATGTAGATGTGTAGATGTGATGTAGAGTGTGATGTAGATGTGTAGATGTGTAGATGTGTGATAGTGTAGATGTGAGATGTAGATGTGTAGATGTGTAGATGTGTAGATGTAGATGTGAGATGTGTGATGTGAGATGTGTAGATGTAATGTGTAGTATGTAGAGTAGATGTATGATGTAGTGAGATGTGTAGATGTGATGTAGATGTGTAGTGTAGAGTGAGTGTAGATGTGTGATGTGTAGATGTGTAGATGTAGATGTGTAGATGTGATGGTAGATGTAGATGTAGATGTAGATGTGTAGAGTGTGTAGATGTGTAGATGTGTGTAGATGTAGATGTAGATGTGTAGATGTGTAGATGTGTAGATGTTAGATGTAGTGTAGATGTGTAGATGTGTAGATGTAGATGGTAGATGTGAGTAGATGTAGATTGTAGTGTGTAGATGATGTAGTAAGTGATGTAGATGTTAGATGTGTAGATGGTAGATGTGTAGATGTTAGAATGTGTAGATGTGTAATGTGTAGATGTGTAGATGGTGTAGATGATAGATGTTTAGATGGTAGATGAGTAGATTGGTAGATGTATGAATGTAGATATGTAGATGGTAGAGGGTAGATGAGTTGATGATGATGGGTAAACGGTAGATGGTAAAGTAGATGGTATAGGATGGGTAGATGGTAGATGTGAGTAGATGAGTAATGGGTAGATGTGGTAGATGGTAGATGGGTAGATGAGTAGATGGGTGATGGTAGAATGGGTAGGATGGATGGGTGGTGGTAGATGAGTAGATGGGTAATGGGTAGTGGTAGATGGGTAGACTGTGGTAGATGGAGTAGATGGGTAGATGGGTAGATGGATAGGTGGTAGATGGTAGATGGGTAGATGAGTGATGGGTGGATGGAAAGGTGAGGTAAAGAGTAGATGGTGATGGTAGATGAGGTAGATGGGTAGATGGGTAATTGGTAGATGGGTAATGGATAGTGGTAAGATGGGTAGATGGGTAGTGGGTAGATGGTAGATGGGTAGATGGTTAGATGGTAGCAAAGGTGATGGGTAAACGATAGATGGTAGATGGGTAGATGAGTAGATGGTAGATGGGTAGTGGGTAGATGGGTAGATGGGTAATGGGTACTGATGAGATGGTAGATAGGGTAGATGGGTAGATGAGTAGATGAGTACGATGAGTATGATCTGATGTAATACGAAGTTACGATTTGAGATCAGATGGGCATACATGGAAGATGATAACTGATATTATGGATAGATGGTAAGATGTAAAGTCAAAGATGGCGTAGATGTGTAGATGGGTATATACGGGTAATCCAAAGGGATAACAGAAATGGTAAGAAGTAAGACATTATTAAAGTCATGTGGTTACTGGTCATGAGATCACGAATGAACTTACATTAACTCGCATGGACTTAGCTATGGTTAATGTAAGATATAACATGACCTAAAGCATAGAATGTTCACAATTTGATAAGAATGTAATAGTTATATCCAAACGTCCAATGGTAAAATAAGATTGTAAGTATATTAAACAATTGATTTAATCACTGTATTACTGGTCTACATAGAAATCACTCTACATTATACAAACTACTGTAGATATGCAGTAACAGCTATAACCTCAACACATAAAATATCTAGCAACATCTACGAACCTGTTAAGAAAGCTCAAAATGGTTAACTTGCACCAGCTGTTCCAATATGTGATCCATATATGTGACGTTACCACATTATACCGAACTTGGTTAACAATATATTAATAAGCAAATACAATTCAACCAAGTATTATATAAAGTAATGTGGCATAATATCCAACACACATAGAAAAAAACAATCATACACCTTTAAAAACATCTAAGCATGTAGTGACATTAATATGGGATCCATATGACATGTGGACTTAACCTCATTCCTAACGACATTGCGCTCTACGAAGCTACTTAAATTAAATACACTACATTCAGTAAGCTTATAAGTTAATGGTCAATATACACACCATGAACTAAAGAATTACTAAATTAGATAACGATAAGGTCAAAAACATTAAAGTGTAGTTTCACATATAGGAAACTCAAGTCATCTTGGAAACGAATTTAACCAATAGTCAGCTCGTATCGGTTTAAGCAATAAATGTATAATTAACTCGAACATTATCATGATATAACATAATGAGACGCACATAAACAACATAACTAAATGTAACTATTAGAGACCCTTGTACGAAAACACATTAAGCAGAAAACAGGTAATATCAGTTTTGGCAAACGAATCATTGTAACATAGCCATGTGTTGTGGAAACGTACTATAGAATGAGCTCTGGTATACAGAAATAAAATACCAACATTTCCGTTAAACCACAATGACTAGAAATGCTTACTGTAATAAAAAAAGCATAAATGTAGAGCTTTGCATGTAGAAGGACATAATGTAGAATATACCAATTAATGAAATACTAAATAATCAGTTACACCTAATGTGTCTTTTCATAAAAACATCATTTTAAACAAAAAGTAGGTCGTAGCTGCCATCTTAAATGAGAAACAAAGGTCATCAATTACTTCGATTTACTCTGTAAAAGTGAGACCATTAAATGCAAGTCTTGTAATATAAATTAGTATACCATATAATACTAAGTTTGCCTTCTTAACGAAGTTATATTGTCAAATTAAATAGCCAATTTGAAGAAAACCTAATGAGAATTAATTGATTTTACGTTATCTAAATTAATGAGTCTTTTCATGATATATTACTAATTAAATGGCATTTGTTAATAGCTATGGGTAGTGATGCCTATTTCTTAACATCACAATATGTAATAATAATATGTCGATTGTGTCTGGTAAATTAACGAGATTAAATGAGTTCTGCGAAAATCCGGAGTTCAATAAATAGTTAGGTATACTACTACGAACTATCGAATTGTGACAAATTAAAGTATCTCAACGGCAAATTTCAGATAAGAAACTCTTAATAGTAAATAGTATTTGATCTTTAGTCTAGATGTAAATCGGGTAAATGACGTCCTGGTTATTAACTTCAATTATATAGAATATAATATGTTACCTTCATTATATACGTATATATGATCTACTTATTTTAACCAACAGAAATTGTATTTCAAAATCATCACTAGAATGTAGAATTATGTTTACAATATCCATCGAGAGATTTCGCACAATTTGAGTATCTCCGTTGAAGAGATCATGAGTGAGATTCACTAAAACTGAAAGTATAATTCGTACTACCATTACGTGACTAGGCAGTATCTGACGTATCTACACAAATAGATGCTTAAATTTTCGTTAATACATTACGTGTTGCAACTAAAATGAAAGTATCTGATCTTTGAGCTTAAATCGTACATCAGGGTCGAAATTACTCTGGTTTTTAACTGTACTAAAAGGCGAATATCAATACACTGAAAAATATAAATTTTGAAAGCCAGTACTGTCTAAAAGAAATGGTTCGTATTCTCAAATCATTACACCAATTTAGAATAATCTTTAAATTTATTCGAGAGATTTCTGAAATTTTAATCCTTGATTTGACTTATATGAATTCGACTGCAAAAAAGTAAATGTGTATCCATATATATAGCGGCAGTGTCTGACGTTATCATACACAAATGAGATGTAAATTGTGTTTATGTACAGGGTGGCCAACTAAGAATGCGAGGTACTGTATCTGGAAAACTATCCATCGTAGAGGCGTGCGCAAAAAAAAAGTTAGTACTAAAACGGCGAATACAAAAACCTGGAAAATATTTTCAAGTTTCTGAAACGGCCGCTAGGGGGCGTAACTGCGATCGTGAATCTAAAAAAGTGATGTTTCTGTGAATTCTGCTATATTAACCTAATAAAGAAATAACTGATCTTTAAAGTCGAGGATAATCTGAACTTTTTTTGTTTGGCACTTTTTGACGTATGTCTAAAAATAAAGTAGTGGGGGGTATTCAAAGGTTTCCTTAAATAACCCCCTGTATCTTCGAAACGTATAAGCCGATTTTAACAAACTTGGGCGCGTTGAAATGAGCTATTCTTGGGCTACAAACGTTATAATATTTGAAGTTAGTTTCAAATGTCGTCGCTAGAGGGATTTGTTCGACATTCCAACAGAAACGGTGAATTAAATGCATTGGTATGACTTTTTTTCATGAACAAGTAGCTAAATGATGCCTAAACAAGCTCGCGATAACCGCATTTCGATATCTTGTTCTTAACCTAAAATATCGACCAAAGAAGATTATTCGAAAATCCCTTAAATTTTTATTTTTTTTAACTATATTTTTCTGGAATTGTTTCTATTATGTAAGTTGTGACCCTAAAAAGGACCGATTTAAAGGAGGAAGGTTTTTAATGCCCCCGTAAATGCTCGAAATGCGTACCTTCCATTGATCTATCTAGAATATTTTGGCAAATTAGTTTAGAAAAGGAGTCGTGTGCAAAAACTGCATTCACTATTCCAGGTAAAGGTCTTTTTGAGTATGTTGTAATCCCAACGGGTCACCAATAGTCCTCAGACATTGCAAAGATGTACGGAAAAATATTCAGTCCCTCTCTTTTAGGCTAGCAAGTGTTCGTATATTTAGATCGTATTGTAGTTGTCTCACCAGAATTTCAATCACATATCAATACATTAAATAAAGTTTCACAACGATTAAAGGATGCTGGATTCACTATTAACCGTCAGAAATAAGGATTTATCGACCTTTTCTTTCCATTTTTAGGTTTTGTTGTTGATCAACATGGTCTTACTGATCCCGAAAAACTTTCAGCGATTGTTAACTTTCCTAGCCCTAGGTACACTACCGAAATAGGGCGTGTTTGCGGTCTCATAAGTTATTACCGTAGATTTATTAAGGATTATGCACAACTTTCAGTTCCCATAACTTCTCTTTTCAAAGGAAAAATTAAAGACCAAACTATTAAGTGGACCAATGAAGCCGAATTCTCGTTTCAGGAAATTTATGATGATGTGGTAGTGATGCCAGGTGTAAATAATTAAATAATAAATAAATAAGTTGTAAATGCTCTCCAAACAAATCGTTAAACTAACTCGAGATATAACCCGTTCATCAGTCGGTAATTTAAAATAGGCCGGTTCATGCTTTTGTTTTGCTTAATTACCACAATTTATGCCGTGTTATTTCCACTTAACATCAATAGAAAAAACTGCAATGTAACACTAACAAAAATGATCTCGGACGCCAAGTTATGTTTTAATTATGCTCGGAATAACTAAACCGAGGTTTACAATAAAAATTTTTCCAAAATGTAAAAAATAAAAAAATATACAGACTATGTTTATTCACAGTTAAATTTAGGGTTATATAAAATATATCTTAAAATTAGCCTTATACTAAGAAATCATTCAACTTATAAATACCAGTTACAAAATATAATACATCTTCTTGAGAACCCCTGGTATTGTAAAAAATAAATGCGGAAATGCACACCAAGGTGATGTAATCCTTGTTTCAATGTTGCGCAATTTATCGCAATAACAATGCTTTACGTTGTAAACCTCACCAAAATGGAATTTTGTTGCTTATAAGTTGTTCTTCAAGAAATTTGGGTAATCCAATGTTTATTGCATTCTCTCGAAAGTTCAAAATAAATAATGGGATCTACATTTAGATCTGCATTAAAAGCAAAACGCAATCATAAAATGAAAGCGTGCGTAAAAGTAGAATTAAATGTGCAATTAAAAGCGATAAAATTAAAGTGTAAAAGTAAAAAAAAATGCCTGCAAAAAGAAAATGTTTTAGATTTTAGTATTACGAGTTAAATACTTCTTACCATTAAATCAATAGCACTTTTCACAAAATTTAGGTGGAAACCCAAAAATGGCTTCCTGCATCAAACAGCGTACCACAAGTAATGAAAAAATGGACGCTTAGGAAGTCAGATGATGACGCGTTGCGCGAAAATATGAGCAGAAAAACGAAGTGGGAGTATAAACCCTTAAGAAGTATGCACTTAAGTTACACCAAAATGCAAATTAAGTTGCCTACCACATACATATAGTTCATTAATAATTAAAACATAAATTACGGTATATTTTAATACTACTCAAAACGGGTTGTTACAAATTAAAAAACGAATTATATCTGCTCCGTCCTGGTGTCTCCCGACTTCGATAAGAAATTTTACATTCAGGCTGACGCCAGCGATTTAGCTGTCAGTGCAGTATTGTTTCATGAGCATGATGGTTCTGAACACACAAGTGCTTTTGCAAGTCGTACATTAGGTGATGCTGAGAAGAAGTATGGAGCTACAGAACAAGAATTTCTTGGAATTATTTTTGGTATTGAAAACTTTCGTGGTTACTTTGAAGGTATAAGTTTTACAGTTATTACTGATGGTGCAACGCTTAAGTGGCTTCATAACCTTTATGAGCCAAGTAGTTGATTAGCTAGGTGGAGTTTGCGTTTGTCCCAATTTATGTTTGATGTTCTGCACGTTCTGGTTAACAAAATACTGTTCCAGATGACTTGCAATATCTTCCCTTGATGTGTCAATTTTTAGTTCCGATGAATGGTATAAAGATGAGATTTTGGTGGTTGGAAAAATATGGTTCGAATAACTGAGAAATACTGTTGGCCTAAGTTAAAGTTATCTGTTAGTAAATACATTAAGGCTTGTAGCGTTTGTGGTGCTCACAAAGTAGAGCATTCAGCTAGAGCCGGATTAATGGGTAAAGAGAAAGATGTCAGTTTTCCCTTCCAAATGGTTAGTATGGATATTATGGATCCCTTCCTTCGAAGTAAAAATCAAAATACATTTCCATTTGTCCATTCCATTGGTACAAATTCGTCTTCGCAAGGCTACTACGAAACCAGTTATACGTTTTCTGAAAGAACAAGTGTCCTCAATTTTTGGTGTCCCTTAAACAGTTTTGTTTGATAATGGATTGCAGTGGGTTTCCAAAGAATTTCGTACATTTCTGAAATTTTTGAAGGTACAGAATTTATGGTATAATGCTAAGTACCATCCCCAGGTTAACGGCACCTAAAGAGTTAATACAGTCATTGACACTGCTATTTCCTCGTACATTATAGACAAAAATCGCGAGTAGGATGATCATATTTTCGAGATTGCCCAAGTATTTTGTATGGCTCAGCCCCCTCCACTGTTTTTAATGTTTGGTTATCTTGTCATGAGATTCTTGTGGCACTCCCGATATCTTCAATAATGCTGTGTTAGCAAATCGTTTCTTCTGGTCTAAAGAAAACGCCTTTCTTCCTGAACTATGTGGTGGAGTCCAGGAAAGATTACATAATGCATATATATGTACTGAACAACAATACAATTTGTGTAAGCATCTTTAACATTTAATTCTGGTGATATGGTATGGAAGCGACATTTTACCTTATATGATGCGGGTGTTCTAAGAAGCTTGCTCCAAAATATGTCGCTTGTAAGGTTATTTAGAAACTGTCTCCTCTTGCTTATGAACTCCAAGATTTAAATGGAAAAAATGTTGGCCAGTTCCATGTCAAAGATTTGAAAACCATTTTTTTGAATTTTGAATAAGGTTGTATATAGACAAATATGGTTTATTATAGTTAGGTAGGATTAGTATAAATTTTCAATTGTCGTATGTTTGGATGATGATAGTAACACGATCTGGATCGTAACTCTTCGGAAAATTTGTCGAGTAGTTTAGAAGTCCTCTGGGTCTTATTCATTTTTTTATTGTTTCTTTTATGACTGAGTGGCATGTCCAACCTACCAATTCTTGGGTATCGTTACCTTAATTTAGGTTTTGAATTTGTGCTATTATTGGTAAATATATTTACATTACGTGGATATTTATAGCGATTTTTTCTTTCAATAATTACATTTTGGTACATGTCGATATTTTCTCTTTAGTGTACATAATTACGAATATTCCATTATATATATATATATATATATATATATATATATATATATATACGATAATGTATTATCGTGCATAATGGCTCCCTTAGCCACATCAATTTTGTTGTTCTTTTGCGCAACGCGAACTCGATTTACTTCATTTCAGTTCGTCCTACTTGCAAGTTTTTAAGTTTTACTCCCTTGTATAAGGTATGTAACGGGTTCTGTTTTCGTTTTGTATATATCACGTTTAATAGGGAACGCCGCTGGCATTAAGAAAAGTCCCTGATATTAAGAATTGAGAAACACCCCATGTGTGAATGAATTTCGTATCGTAATTGATGGTGTAGCAAAGCGTGGTTGATGACGTCACGTATGCTATTGATATGCTTGCTTTCGTCGTCCGAGCCTGCTTTTGTAGTTCCAACAAGCGCTTTAGTAGTCTGGTCCACATTTCGTTTATTTGTATGTTAATGAAGACAAATGAAAAGTTAATACATTATATTTATTTTGAGTGCAAGAAAATGTAAGTCCGTATCCTTTTAATGCAAAGTACGTTTTAAGTAGATAAAAAGTCAGTATAGTGTTATTTCGATACGGTTATAATGAAAACAGCTGATTTCGGTTAACCTTTTCTAAGATAAAAGTGTTTGAGTGCATAACCTAGTAACTGTAATGTTTGTTGAGATAGGTCAAGTTGACGCTATTATTAAAAGATATACAGTGTTGATCATCTTTCATATTGAATTCTATGTAAGGATAAGTTATATGTTTATATAGTTGTGTTGAATTAAGAACTAGTTAATATCATTAAGCTTTACGAGAAGAACTGCTTTAGTTGGTTTTATGCTGAAATTAACCAGATATTACTTCGTTTTATTAAATACACCAATAAACACAGCTGTTTAGTGTTATCCAGATTACCTGTGGTATTAATGTACAGCTTTATCAATTTTTGTTGTGTTTTAATTATTCAACCTATAAAATTGAGTGGCGCCTAACGAATCAAATGCTTAACTGAGTATAGATGTGGACATATCTCTACCTCCCACACAACCTGATAAAATTGCGTTCTCAGCCTACAGTAAGTTTCGTAAGCAATGTACCTTGCTGAGCTAGACCGTGGTGCAAACTTACCGTTTTAATGTTCAAATCTCAATCCATATATTTTTGTTATATTGTTAAGATCTTTGTTACGTATAATATTACATTCTTCAACTGAACCACATAACTTTGTTTTTGTGGTGAAAAAGTTATGTAGTTGTGGAGCTATTGATAATACCGCCAATGACTTTTTTATTTGATTTTTTCAATTTAATAAATTATAAAATAGCACCTAAGGATTTTCTCATAACATAGTACTAAATAAATTAGATTTAAATTACTTCACTCTTACAAAACATCAATCATTTTTATGAATAATTACATTAGTACTAATTTTACATCTACGGATTTCAAAAAGCATTCACACATGGAATAATATTAGTAACTGAAATAAAAATAGCTAATATTTTAAATTTATACAATAAATGAAATTTAAATAAATGTATTCTCCGAAATAGAAAAAAACAGTATGAAATACGCTTGCTACAATGCCCTATTTAGTCCAGGCAAGGAATGCTCAAAAAAAGGTAAGTATAGAGGGAAATGCTTGGAACACAATATTTGACTTCGTAACTTTGTTTGGACTAGTTAGGAGGTGAACATATCAAAAGTCTCCGCCCGTAGCCCTAAAGCCGGGGGGGGGGGGTTAAGTCTCATTTTTCGGCTTTTTGCTTATATCTCGGAAACTATGCCTCCTACCGACATGACCACTCTATACAAAATAAAATCTGATTAAATTTGCTACAGGTTTTACTGTCAAGTTTTTCGGTATCTTGTATAGTTTTGTATTGTAATTATTTACTAGCATTTGGTATTTTTTTCAGTTCCTGTTTATCCTCAGACGTTTACAGTGCCAAAATGAACAGCAAGTGTTTTGTTTGTAATGAGGAAGTGACTGCAGCGAGTCCTACTGTTTCTGAAGTGGTTGAAAAAGGGACAATTTCTCTTAAAAAAGCCAGAAAAGAGAGGGGTGATGGCGAAATCAGCCAACTAGCCAATGTGACTTCACTTCTTGTCCACACGTTGTGTAGAAAAAATTACACGCGGTTCCAGTCGATCGCGGCTTCCAAGATGCAAGAGACATTAACATCTGCTCAGCCTGAAACATCGATGCTGCGATCTGTATTACCCAAGTTCGATTTCAAGAAGAATTGTTTCATTTGTGGAGAGTTCATTCAAGATGAAAGAAGAGTCAAGACAAAAGAAGGGAGGTACATCCAGTCCGCACTCTTGATTTCCGTAAAGTATGTATGTCTGCAGCCTCCGTACGGAATGATTGTTGGGGTGCAGAAGTGATCCTTCGCCTTGCCCATGTTAATGACCTCGTTGAAGAAGAGGCAGTTTGTAATAATGATTGTCGTTTGAAATTCATCAAGCCCTTATATGCTCATGAGAAAACAGGAAGTTCCTCATCCGAGTACGTAGCAAACGCTATGGATGATATTTATGCCTTCATTGATAATAGTACAGACTGCCAGTTCTCACAGACTGAAATTCTCGATGCAATTACTGGGGACAAACCTGTATGGAAGACTATAAAAGCACATCTTCAAGCCAAGCATGGGTTAGAGTAAGGTTTGCAATCACAAAGAATACCCCCTAACCGATGACTTCTTTAAAGATACAGAAGATCTTCCAGAATCTTTACTCACTTTTCTCGAAAGCTTGATGAACAAAACGAAGAGAATCCAAGAAACCAAGAGGAAGTATGTTACGGTCGCCCATGTCATAACCTCAGTAATCAGACCACGTACTTTTACTTCTTCAGTATTGAGTGACCTTTCCCATTTCCTCCACAGGAAATACGGTTCAAGACGATTAATTGATTTTTTAGCAAACATGGGGTTTTGTGCACCATACCACGAAGTACAAAGGTTCGAAATGTCTGCTCTTCTAAATGCTCAACCAAACGTCAAGCCGAATTCATTCAGTCAATTTTGTTTGACAACGCCGACTTTAATGCATGTACCATAGACGGAGTCAACTCTTTCTACGCCACCCATGGGTGGCATCAAATGTATCACACTTGCCACTTCTGTGAAGCGTTCAGGTTCAGGCTTCCCTACACTGACCAAGATGCCTACGTCCCTGGAAACTGGAAAACTCGGAATTATTCCAATTAAAACACTACAGGTCAAGGAAGCGGGATTGCAGCCCGTCATTATGCAAGAATTGATGATCCTAGGTGAACCTACTCATCCTGATCCTCATGAAATCCTGCGGTACACTGCTAAACTGCAAGGTTTGCAATTGCCCGGGTGGAAAGGGTACACGCAATCCATAACCACAGGACAATTCAGCGAAAATACGAGAGTTATAACGCTTCCCTTCATAAACGCTCTTCCATCCAGCCACGATACGATTTATACAGCGTTACAATACGCAGGAAATTTATGTCAAAAGTCGTTGACAGTAACGTTCGACCAACTGCTTTACTGGAAAGCGAGAGAACTAGTCGCAGGTGTTCCTGCGGGTTCATTACTACCAAAATCCATCATTCGTTTGGGAGGCTTCCACCTGCTAATGTCCTACTTGGGGGGCATGGAATATCTTATGTCTGGAAGTGGCCTAAAAGAACTTTTGAGCACAATATATGCCCCTCTGTCAGTGGAAAAAATGACGCAAGGTCATGCTTTTGTGAGGGCACAAACAGGATCATATTTTCCCATTAAAATGGTCTAGATCTTCTTTAATTGAGTGTGAGAAACCTGGTCAGCGGGCCTACAAGTATATATTCTAAAATGAGTATCTGTGCTATTTAGACTTCCAGTACTGAAGAATATCTGTACATAATGGTGCATATTTCGGCCAATACGTTTACCGGGAATGGTGAGAAATTGATAGACTCATTAGTCGACAGTTGTAGTAAAGTAATATATATTATTGAAAAGAATTTAATGCTCTAAAACCCTATGGCCAGCATTTAGTTTTTCGGTGCATCGTTGAAGAGTTATCCGGTCAAAAAGAGCAAAAATGTGAAGCAAAAATTTTTTTTCCAAAATTACATGCTTTCAAAAGCGAATATCTCGAAAACTATACAAGATATCGAAAAACTTGACTGAATAAAACTTGTAGCAAATTTAATCAGATTTCGTTTTATGTGAAATGGTCATGACGGTAGGACGCATAGTTTCCGAGATATAAGCAAAAAAACACTTTTCGGTTTTTTTACACAATGTTTTTTCGGAAATGAAATGAAAATCTTCTACAGACCCAGACTCAAAATTTGTATTGTGTATGTAACTAACGTATGTACCGGGTGGACCAATAAGCCCATCCTTCGGCTATATCTCAGGAACTGTTTATCTTACAGCTTTGGGAAAAAAATTCCTTAGTAAAAACGGCCGAAGGAAACCGCTGGAAATAACTTTCAAGTTTTTAGTTTTACCGCTAGAGGGCATAATCTTTATAGAAAAATTAAAAAACAATTTTTTTTTATAAAATATGCCCAATCACAGTAGGTATTAAATAAGTAAATTAGAATAATGCATAATTTCTGCACAAATTTTGGTAATTACATTTTTCTCTATTTTTTCAAATAAACGGCGGGGATAGTGGGAATGTTTGTATGAATAAATGCCTATAACTTTGGTTTGGATCAACCTATTTTAACGAAATGTTCTCATTCGAAGGGGCGTAGATGAGCCAATTACATCTACTATAAAACAATTGCATTTAGTTTTAATTGGTAGGTAGGGGGCACTTTCGAATAAAAAAAAATTAAAATTTGTCTGTGTTAAAATTTTTAAATCGAAACACCTAAGTATTGTAAATTACAACGGAAACTGATTAAATTCGTAACAAAATGTCGCAAACCGCATGTCGATAACCTTTGTTAAACTCGATATATAAGTAAAAAACGTGTGAACATACGTAACTAGTAAAATAACTAAAATTTCCAAATGGAACACCCTGTATATTATTTCATATTTTAGAATCCCATTAGAAGAGCTTTCTAGCGGTATCATATAGTTTGTACCCAACATTTCGTTGAATGACTAAAAAAATGAAAACTAAAAATTACAGTACATCTAGGTGTAATTTATGAACATAAGTTTCATTAAAAAAAATTACAATATTTGAAATAAACATAAATAAAATAAATAAACATAGTTACCTACGACAAAAAGTTATTTAGTATATGTTAAAAGTAATTAGGACACAGCGAGTTATAATTTATTACGCTAACAATGAATTACTCTAAAGAAGAAATGACTGAAATGATATACGTTTTAGGGGAGTGTAATAAAAACTGTTTTTAGCAAGTAGGGTGCACGAACAAATATTTCCAGGAAGAAGACATCCTAGAATTAATTGTTTTCAAAAAATTACGGAAAGTTTTGGCTCTACTGGATCAGTAAGTTATCCAAAGCATAACAGGTCTGCTTCCGCATTAATAATAATAAAACGGCAGTAATGTTAACTGTTGTGGAAAATCCAAATGTAAGTTCACATTTCACGAACAACGAATTTTAACAAAAATAAATTGCATCCATTCCATATTCAACTACATCAGGAACTTCTGCCACGGAACTACGGTTACAGAATAAATTATTGTAGATGGTTAATAAAATTAACACAGAAAGAAATTGTCTAAGGCAGATAATTTTCACTGATGAGACACTTTTCATAAAAACGGTACTGTGAATCGTCACAACTTCCATTATTATTCGGATGAAAATTCAAAAGTGTTCAAAACTACATCGCAACATCATTACAGGTTTGGGGAGGTATAATTGATAATTACGTTATTGGCCCTTTCTTTTGCGACGGTGCAGCAACTGGGGCAGTATTTTTGATCTTTTTGCAAAATCATTTTGGACATGTGTTTCAGAATGCCCTTGAAAATATTTTAAACACTATGAGTTTCCAATTGGATGGTGCATCGGTTCATTTTACAGCTCCTGTTCACCAATCGCTAAATATTCGATTTCGACACAGATGAATCGGTAGAGGCGGTCCCACTACTTGGCCTACGAGGTCCCAAGAATTGGCACCATGAAAAAGTTTGTTCTGAACCTGTTACAACAAGGAATGACATGAAGAGGAGGATTGCAGAAGTCTATAACCTCAGCAATGTTAACTTCTACAAGAAATTCTGTGAGTTTGAGCTCAAATATGTATGGAGGTTAATTAAAGGCATTTGAGCATTTGTTAAAATAAAATTGTTTAGTTACTAATTACAAATATTATCTTTTTTAATGAAGCTTATGTTTAGGAACTATACCTAGATGTAACATAACTTTTAGTTTTCATTTATTAGTCATTAAACAAAATTGTAGTTACATACTATATGGTACCGCCATAAAGTTGTTCTAATGAGACTTTAAAATACCCCTTCCGGTCGATGCAAGATCTTACGTACCTTGGCCTGGAAAGACCAATTTAATAAACCTATTAAATCAGTTACTTACAAGAAAGAAAAACTAAACAATACAGCTTGCCTCTCGTTTAACAAAACTGAATACAAACCCCTTTTTGATTAAATTACATAAATACAATTGGAAAAGCTTGTTCAGTACACTCAATTTATCTCGAATAAAAAATATTAGTAATTAAGCAATTTAAACTAGAAAAAGAAATTGATCCGAACAACCTTATCCACAAAACGATATGCGCGTTTATTATATATTTGAGCTACCGAGTAGCATTTAAAGTAGCAGGAAATCTCTGCCAATATTTGACATGATTCAATATCACGATACACAAAACATCATATAAAAGTTGCAGTAAAGCTACAATACGACAACATGAACAGTAGTACACTATTAAGTATCCCCAAAATGGAGGTTGTACTTGAACTCCATACTGGGTGTCATACATAAAACCAATTTTACAAAAATTATTCAAAATTTTGATTGTTGATTGTACGTAAAATATTAAAGAAGGATTTAACTAACATATAGCAGTACTACATGAGAGAAATTGTGTTAAAGTTGGCTGAAGTCGGGTATCAAGCTGACACCGAACTTACACAACAGGTAACATGTTTAACAAATACTCGCTGACAGAATTAATATAAATATTTTAATTTCGTTGTAGGCGATCATAACCTGCTGAAGGCAATTTAGGTACGAGTTGTATTCGAAGATAAAATGTTTGGCAAATACTTACTAACAAGTAACAAAATTAAGATAAATGTACTTAATTTCGTTGTAGGCGATCGTGATCTGCTGAAGAAAATTTATATATGCGATAAAGGAAAGAGCTAACGTACTTATGCGTTATTCAAGGTAGTCAGGATTCCACCAGCTCCATTGTAGGTATAACCTCAACGATCACGCGATTCCAAGTACGTGAGACAACAAAATTAAGATAAATGTACTTAATTTCGTTGTAGGCGATCGTGATCTGCTGAAGAAAATTTATATATGCGGTAATTGAAAAGAGCTGACATGTGTTTCCGAGTACTTATGCGTTATTCAAGGTAGTTAGGATTCCACCAGCTTCATTGTAGGTGTAACCTCAACGATCACGCGATCCTAAGTACGTGAGCTGACCGCATTTTATCAGCAGCACAATCCAAACAGTAAGCCGAAGAGATATAGAACGGGTAATCTTGTTACATCAATAAAGACAGAACCAAATGTAAACATGAACTGTGATGTAATCGTAACGGTAAAATTATATGGAAACTTAAGTGCTAAAACGAATGTAAAGGATTAGATCGGTGTTTATTCAGTCAGAATATGTTACGTCTAAGGGCGAATGTCAGCATTAACGTAAATGTCTTAACCAATTGGTTACATCTATTTCCTTGAAGAAGTAATATGAAATTCTTTTGTGTTTGAAACCTGAAAGAGAAGTTCTAATTACAACGAGGTTAACGAGATCTGACACGGCTTACCGAACATGTGTGGATGGAGTAAATTATTTCTAATACATCCGCCGTTAATAGCGATTATATCACTTCTATACAACAAAGCGATATTATATTGTGAAAATTTTCCAAAAAAAATTATGCTTAACATCTACGAAATAGAAAAAGGAAAATTTTCTAGAAATTTCAAACATTCCACAGCAATGGCGGTTTTGAAAAGAAAGCCAACGCCTCAAGAAACAATTTTACAGCTTGAAAAATATTTCTATCAAATCATTGTTACCACAATAGAATTTTATGTATTGTTAACAGAATAAACCGTTATTTATACAGTGTATTTATTAAGAAGTAGCCCCATCTATATTTTGAAACAGCAAAATAACAGATGCTTTTCAGAGTTAAGTATACCAATCACCAGAACTACGTACCTCTCAGAGATGACGCTATAGGTATTAATTGAAACTAATTTTTTTTTGTAAATGGTAAATAACTACAGAAAGCTTTAATATGTTAAACTAGCGGAACTAAAAACGTGTAAACTTTTGAAATACAAAGGTGGATACGAGAGAAAAATAATTTTCGTATAACGTAGAAACGTACACACCATAAAAGAAAATCATGTGTGAAGTAGAAATTAGTTACAGTAAAAGAATACTTTGTATAACGTATAAAAGTAAGCGTGCTGAAAGAAATCATTTAATCCATCATACTCATTAGTAAATGGCGTAAATACAGAAATTGAAATCATTATAGTAAAGAAATAGATACGAGTAAGCTTAAAGCACATTACTAAATGTTTAAGTCACAGATACTTATTTAAGGTAACTTTTAGAAACAGTAACCAGATAAAATGATACAATCGATCCTGCATCGATTTTTGCACGTTACAGTTTTAATATTGAAACACGATTATTTTGGATGAGGATTATAAAAACAAAACCCTGGTGTACCATCACAGTCGCCACAAACTTTTTTAAAATTCTATTGTCAGCTCATGATTTTTCTTAACGTTTCATAGCACCCTTCACATTTTTCCTTTTTTTATTATCTGGACCGTTTTCCTCTAATGTATTTATCAGTACAAGCAAAATTGCTTTGCATGATCATATGACGGTATTTTTTATTTTAAAGGAACAGCTTTTGTATCCTTATCACATACAGCGGGTACAGACACTATTACCACGAGACATTTCTAATGGTCTTGCATTCTCGAATTGGATGCAGTAATTGATCAAAACCCACAATTTCTAGCGCAGATATTATTCACCGACGAGGCTAATTTTTCAAGAGGAGTTTATTAACTATCATAACAACCACATACTCATAAAGTATTAAATTTTACACTTATGTTGTATATTGAATTTGAAAAATGACATAGAAAATTTCTATTTGGCAAAATGACTTTTGAATCACAAAATTATCAATTTTTATAATTTTTGCAGTAACTTTTTCAAATATTTTTCTTTATTTCAATTCTCAATTATTTGGTTTCCATGGTGACCACGAACAAGGAATACTAGACTCATTTTTATCACAAATTTTAAAATTGGGACTTTTTTGATAATAAGTATGAAACTGTTACGTTTAGGCAAATACAGTTTTAAATAAACTTACGTTTTGTTTTTGACGTTAAATCGATCGAGGAATAAAAAATAGGGGTTTCCATTTGATTTTTTTGAGTAACTTGCATTTTTTGATAGTCAAGTTTAGACATTCATAATTTTATTTTTATGACAAATACATGTTTTTTGCAGACTGTTGCAATAAACCTTTACCTACAACACCTCAACGTTTTATTAAATTGTTTGACAGGAACAGAACAATTAACGAGTTATTACTAAGACCGCATCTGTCAATTTTTTTTAGAAAAATGTTTTTTTTAAAACGACTGTAATTTCGTATCTAGTTTATTTAACAAACTTACCTTAAAATTCGACATAGAATCCAAAAATGTAATTATATGCGGGGTCTTCCATTTAAAATAAGCGACTTAGTACGGACTTCTGGTATAACTGGAAGTGGTACGAACTTGAAAATATTTTAGATGCGTTAGCCCTAACATCATTACCCTGTCACCAAACTTTCAAAATTATAGTAAGTTTGGTTTAGCAGATACTCATAGGATCAGCTCCCAAAGGCGGACCCTGTATATATATATATATATATATATATATATATATATATATATATATATATATATATATATAAACTCGAGTGGGACTTGAACCCACGATCACTTGTGAGTATTGACGAGGAACACATCGATTCAAACTTAAACTGTATGTACTTCCTTAGTTACGATGTATTATAATTTTTTACAGACAATGAAGGATCACAGTCAAATTATTGTGAATGTCGTAACTAGGAAAGTACATACAGTTTAAGTTTGAATCGATTGTGACTTGCCTCCTCGATAGCTCAGATGAAAGAGCCCCACTCCAGCAAAGTGGAGGTCGCGGGTTCAGGTCCTACTCGAGTTAATCTTTTACTGTATGTACTTTAAAAGTTCATTTTAAAATAAAATACAATTAATGATTATTAAAATGAACTTCTGTGCGTCCATTAAAAAACAATTTATATATATATATATATATATATATATATATATATATATATATATATGTGTGTGTGTGTGTGTGTGTGTGTGTGTGTGTGTGTGTGTGTGTGTGTGTGTGTGTGTGTGTGTGTGTGTGTGTGTGTGTGTGTGTGTATGTGTGTGTGTGTTTGCGAAATTTCTACAAATGAAACTAGATTTGCGTGTAAACAAAGTTTCAGTAGGCACTGACATACAACGTAACACACTTAATTACATTTCGTACTATAGTGTTTGTCAGTGTTTAAACTTTATTGCAGCACACTAAAAATCAATACTTGAAAAACTTTAATGCATAAAATATTTTCCTTATCAATATTTTGAGACCTAATTTAAAAGCTGTTAGTAAAAAGCCCAAAATAAATTTTAGAATAACATAAAACATCTGAAGCTTTTAAAGGATTAAAGAAAAATACATTTGATATTTTCAGCTTTAAAAGCACTTATTGAAATTTTTCTTTTCTTCCTTGTATTAAAAAATGTAGGAATGCTATCTGTAGGGCACAAAATAGTTTTGTTATTTTGAGACAAGTAAGACTTTTATCTCGTTGTTTTCTAAAACCTTAAAAAATAAAAAAAAATATTTTCGTTATATCATAGCACCGAATTATAAAATCAAATAGTAGAACATCAATTACGAATCTTTTTACATAGGTTATCTATCAATTCCATAGTTTTAGTTTATATGTTGAAAACATTCCACTAAATTCAACAATTTATTGTAATTAGAAGTATCTTCACCGTACTCAGTTCTTTTTGAATCGTAGAAACACACATTTACAACAGTAAGGTAATTAACTGATTAAATACAGTTTCTTGTCAAAAGTTTGTGCTTTAGTGCATTATATAACGTTTCGGGAAAGCCAACATATGTTATGTTCCCATCTTCAGACAAATAAAATATAACAAAATAAATTTAACAAATCGTAGTGGTAACCATTATCTAATGCTATACAGGGTGAATCTTATCTAATCCGCCAAAATTAAAGGCGTGCTAAAACTCATCATTCTAAGCAAAAAGTTCATATGTACATGGGTCCGAAAATGCTTCGTTTCGAGATACAGGGTGTCAAAGTTGAAAAAAAATCGTGTTTTCTTCAATATCTTTCGACTGTTTCGAAATAGTTTCATGAAATTTCGTATACGGGGTTTTTGGGATGACAAATTCAAATTTGTGGTCCATTTGGTTGTCGTTTCTAGAGGCGCCAGCGGCAACGATTTCGACCCCTTTAAATCGTAGCAATTTTTTTGCTACACTGTATGCCATTTTGGACTAGAAAATCGATTCTCCTATCTCTTCTAAAAAAGGTATATCTTAGTGATGTCGCTAGGAGCAACCCTTTCCGAGAAAAACGCTTTTAAAACTCATTTAAGTCTGGGTTATGGGTATTTTGCCATAAACGTCTAAGTCTGTGCTTTTCTTATAAGCTGGATTGTTTCTGCTGGAGTAATTCTGGAATCAGAATGATTGTGCAGTCGTATTTTCCAAATAGATTGTTGGGTAGATGTGTAGCGTCCACTGTGAATGTTTCTATTGCATTATCGATATCCGCAGTAGTTTTATGGTCTGTGGGGCATGTAAGGTTATTATCCATTATTCATCGTAATGTTTCCAAGTCAACTGGGCCATTAATTAGTATCTGTATTGGAGGTCTGTAACTAGAGTACAGTTTAACGTAAAGACTACAGGGACGTGATTTGAATCTAATTCTTAAGTACTGTTTAGTTTATTGGGATTTGGAGGTTTTGTGAACTATGATGTCAAGGATATCCGGTGAATGGAATCGTCTGTACGGAAAGTAAGTATATTCGGTAGGTGCTGATATTTGCGCTACAATTTTGGAGGAAATGTTTTGAAGTTTTATTCCGTTTGTGGCCTTTCTGCAACCCCATATCTCATGTTTGCAATTTAGGTCAGCTACTAATGGCGTGGGATATTTACTGCCGAAAATTTGTAATGTCAATTTTAAAAATGAAAATTTGGTGTAATCACCTTTTGTTTTATCGCAATTCTGCCACAAAACACGAAAATGGAAGATAATCAAGATAGTATTGCGCGTACGCCCCTAAAATACGTGAAATCGCAAATTTGTTCACATCAAAGTTTTCCACTGGACACATCCTGTTTTTGACATCTTTTAAGAATGACATGCATGACAGGTAATTTCGGATCAAGCTTTGCCAACCTAAAATTTTCGTAACATGTTCCGTGAATTAATGGCTATGACATCGGAGATGATGACGTCGCGTTTCGTAATATGTCTATTAAAGGACCAAAATGGAAGCAAATCTTAATAATCGGAAGGTTAATCCAAAACCACTAAATTAAATCTAAAAGTTTAAAGTTAATAATGAATACAAAAATAGATTGTCTTACCTGTTTAAACAAAATTGTCAACCACATTGTGACATTCTTTAATCTATATGAAACTGATTTGCCTTTGCATGGTGTAAAAACATAACTAACTTCTTTACTATTTACACCAACAGAACTAAAAACACAACAAAAACGGCAATTGGTGTGATTTAAATAAAAGGACTTACCCACAATAAAAGTGCCTGAATACTACGATTTTAAAATATAATAAAGCTTCCATTCAACAATTTTAGTAACAGGTAACTGACATTAAGCTACATAATAAATAATTCCAGGCTATGAAATAATTGAATACATTGTTAAACTTACCAATGTGTACCGTGAAAACAAATAAAGTTTATTCGAAACTAAAAACGAAGGCCAACCTAACCTACCAAAGTTGTAATTCACCAACATTCTTAAATTTGTTTCTAAATTATACGGAATATTGTGCACTTTATCTAAAAACACGTTATTAACAAAAAATGCTGTTTTCGAAGCCAACATGGAGCAATCAAAAGCTTTAGGTACTTAGCCAATGTGGATACGCTTTGCCCAGTATTTCAGAGCTTGCGTTATTATGTTTATTTTGTCATTTGTATAAATTTTGCAAAGAAGATTAGAATACATATTGCATTTAGTTTTGCCTATAAGTTTGTGAATCGATAGTGTAATTTCACCGCGCTAGATCTGCAGTAACACAACCTGCTTAGTATTCGGAAAGTAATGTTCGATCTCCGTTTTCTTCATACACTATTGTAGCATCATGACTGCCTATACGCACATCATGTGCGGTTAGGCAAATGCAGGTAGTGTCTTTCCCTCAGAACCCCAACTCGATTACTTCCAATCTTATCGTGACCGCCATGTATAAGTAGAACACGGACACTTGCGCCACCATCTTGGATTTTTGGGAAAACCCACCATTTTTTTATATTCCCACGTGGGATCGTATTTTTACCCCTATAGTTTCTTTTCGGAGGCCTTTTTCAACCCCTTGATGGAATTTTCACCCTAACTAGGACCCTTTTGGCTGTATTAAGAAAAAGTTCAGCCCTGGGTAGGTACATGCGTGCGCATACAGTGTTTTGAATTGTATAAACAATTTTATTATTTCTGATATTAAAGAAT
Source organism: Vesta saturnalis (assembly GCA_036346205.1). Taxonomy (NCBI): domain Eukaryota; kingdom Metazoa; phylum Arthropoda; class Insecta; order Coleoptera; family Lampyridae; genus Vesta; species Vesta saturnalis. The sequence continues at coordinate 2,706,016 of JARFJB010000438.1, forward strand.
CTAATCAAGATAAAGATAACATATACAATTGATACGCTGTTATATTCCATATAATGATAATAAAACAGTTAATGAGAATTGCGTAATCAGTTAATTAACTTGTTGTTATACAAAAGCGAATGAACGATTTCGCAATTAGACGTAAACAATAATAATAAACACCGTACATATTTACGTACATGTATATATCGAGGATTTTAGCTATCACAGGCTAGATTAGTTAGAGAGATGCAATGCAATTGCGAAGCTATTATAACTAAATTAAATTACTAACTAACTTAGAATAAACTATCTATCAAACTCTTCGTGTAAACCGTCAACAGCCAAAACCAAATATATATTTACGCAAACAGGTTATTTAATATTGTGATGTATGCAGAGAACTGCCTGTGTCCTCTTCTTTAAGCTAGATTTCGCCATTTATTTTACCGATAATAGGGTTGTACCATACATAAGCTATTTTATATAAGTCACCTTAGCAGAAATACTTAAAGGACTTCCATTTAAAATAAGCGACTTAGTACGGACTTCTGGTATAACAGGAAGTGGTACGAACTTGAAAATATTTTAGATGCTGTAGCCCTAACATCATTACCCTGTCACCAAACTTTCAAAATTATAGTAAATCTGGTTTAGCAGATACTCATAGGATCAGTTTATAGGCGGAACATGGTATATTAAAATATATATATGATAAATATATTATATATATATATATTATAGTATAACTCAAGTGGGAGAAATGTTAGTATGTAACATAAAATTGAAATTTTCAACAATAAAACTGAATGGAAATACTTCCTAGTTACAGATTATAATTTTAAAGACAATGAAGGATCACAGTCAATTATTGTGAATGTAATAATTAATAAGTATAGCCATTAGTATTAATGATACTTGTAATCTTTGATAGCTCAGATAAAACCCATTCAGCAAAGTGGAGTGCGGGTTCAGGTCCATATTAATTAGGTCTGTATGTACTTTAAAAGTTCATTTTAAAATAAACATTTAAATGATTATTTAAAAAACTTCGTGCGTCCATTAAAAACAGATCTGAGTATTTGATATCATATATATATATATATATTATATATAATTGTGTGTTGTGTGTGTGTGTGCATGAGATGTGTCATGTGGAATTTCTAAATGAAACTAGATTTGCGTGGAAAGAGTTTCAAAGGCACTGACATACAACGTAACACACTTTAATTACATTTCGTATTAATCTTCTCATTCTCCAAACTTTATTGCAGCACCTAAACATCAATACTTGAAAAACTTTAATGAATAAAGACTTTCCTTACAATATTTTGAGACCTAATTTAAAAGCTGTTAGTAAAAGCCCAAAATAAATTTTAGAAAACATAAAACATCTGAAGCTTTTAAAGGATTAAAGAAAATACATTTGATATGTTTCAGCTTTAAAAGCACTAATTGAAAGTTTTCTTTTCTTCCTTGTATTAAAATGTAGCCTTATCTGTAGGGCACAAAATAGTTTTGTTAATTTTGACAAGTAAGACTTTTATCTATTTTTAATAGACTTAAAAAACAAAATTGCATTTTCCGTATATCATAGCAGATTATAAAATCAAATAGTAGAACATCAATTACGAATCTTTTACATAGGTTATCTATCAATTCCATAGTTTTCAGTTTATCGTTGAAAACATTCCACTAAATTAAATTTATTGTAATTAGAAGTTATCTTCACGTCGTCTTTTGACCAACCATCTTCTATTTTGGATATTATTCAGACAAACTCACTTCAATGGGTACCTATCTAGGTAGTGTCTTTGACAAATTGTGACTGATTGCCATTATTGTAATTAGTTAAGATTTACATTGAGTAAAAGCAAATGTACTTCAGTTGTTATACCCGTGTACGGCAGGTACATTTGTGGGTTAACACTCGTTGGTTGTTCTAAATTGAGCGATCTTTAGGATATGGAAATCATAAATGTAATGACGGTATAATTTATATGACGGTTATCGATGTATTTAGCAACATGGCGTGACAGAGTTTCGAAGCTGAATAAACAACTTGTTCGACGTATTGTCAGTTAATTATTCAAAGATGCGAAAAGATATCTCGTAAGTATACTAACGGTAGTTGATTATCAATAGGTATCTGTTTTAAGCTGTGGATAAGTGTAAAACCGGTAGAACAATATTAAAACAAATTGTAAATGTAGTAGAAGTTTTACTAATTTATTAAGTATAATAATCAAATTTATTATAGCTGATGCGAAGCTTCATCCACTCACAGTGTACTTTAGATATTGAAGCAATACCTCAGGTATATACTATATATATATAGTCATATATATATATACACTATATATATTATAGGCTATATATAAATTGCGTTGCAGAACCACGTTTATTGTCCGTCCTTGTTTTACATAAGCGTTAAAGAAGCTATTACCATCACATTCGTACTAATTCTTGATTCTTAAACCATTTGGGTAAAGATATTAATAAAATCTTTAGTCAAAACCCAGATACTATGCGATCCATAACACTTTGGAAAACATAGTTTTTTTTTGTGTTTGCGATAAACTTGAATGTTATAAATATTAAATCATAATGGGTCGATGTATTGCTGATTTTACTTTTCAGCAATCGTACAAATTTAACCTTTAACTCAACACCACTTATGAGAAATTTTTCCTGATTAAATAAAACCTAGTGTACGTGACCAATCATCTCAAACTGTTTGCTGGTCGCAGCAAGTACTTGTTTCGAGAAACCGTTATTTGCATATCCCTTGTCGAGGCCCCATTGACGGGAAATTTGAATTTGTATTTGTATTTAAGTATCTGCAGGTTATGGCTGGAAATATGAATTTGAATTATAATAAGGGGTACTATGCTAACTTGTAAGACAGATGTAGGGCTTGCCAACTTACTTTCAGGCCCTCGTCCCTAGACCAAAAATTTGAATTTGTTTGTGGACCCATCTATGAGGGGAAATTTGAACTTGTATTATAATAATAAGGAGGCCTAATGCTAACTTATAAGACAGACATATGGCTTTACAACTTGCCTTCGGGTCTTAGCTCCTGGCCCCTTGGAGGGAGATTTGAATTTGGATTTGTATTTAAGTGTTTACCTTCTGATTACTTATTGCGAGAAATTTGAACTTGTATTAGGGGCCCATTGCTAACTTACAAGACAAACAGAGGAACCTGTGTTAGGGTCTGCGCCCGCCTGTCGTGGCCTCTTCTTCTTTTTGAACTGTGACCGATAAAGGATGTGATTAAATAAATTATGTATTGTTGTTTATAATAATAATATATTTTCAAACACTAAGCTTTCCTTCAATTTTTGTTAATAAACTTGTTTTTCCTAACAGTGCTTGAACCTGCACTAACAATGCTGCAGTTAATGCGAAAGGGCGGTTAGATGGGTAACTACAATAAGTGTAAGGTTGGCTTTCTTTCGCACTCTGTGAGTTCAATCATACTGATATTTCTTGAAGCTGATATTGTATGATTAAGTTAAATCAGTTTGGTATTTTTGAATTGTGGTTGGTTGGTTTTAGCAAAGTGTAAGTTAGTCCAATCAGTATTTTTGAGCTGTAAGCTAGTTTTCGCAGGTTGTAGGTTATGATTTGATCGATTGAGATTGATTTGGTTAATTGATCTGATTGTTTGATTTGATCGAACGTGATTTGTTCGGGGTTGATCTGCTTAATTGATTTGATTAATTTGATTTCATTAATTGATTTGTATGTTTGAGAAAGAGACGATAGAGAGACGCACACGATCAACTTCTATTACAGAAAACATTCATTAGTCTTTACACCACTAGATGGCAACACAAACAACCCTAATTAGTCCTAAAAATATACCGCGAGGCTGTGCCGTCTCTATTACAGAAAACATTCGCTAGTTTAAAAATATACCACTAGATGGTGCCACAAACAAAATCCTGATTAGCCCTAGAAATATAAGGCTAGATGGTGCCACCTTTATTACAAAAAATATTCATTAGTCCATACACAACTAAATGACGACACAAATTCAAATTTCCCTACAAGCGGTTACGACAGGAGGACGTAGCCCCTAACACAGGTTCTTATGTTTGTCTTATAAGTTAGCAATAGGCCCCTTATTAGAATACAAGTTTAAATTTCTCGCAATAAGTAATCAGAATGTAAACACTTAAATACAAATCCAAGGGGCCATGGGCTAAGACCCAAATGCAAGTTTCGAAGCCCTATGTCTGTCTTATAAGTTAGCATTAGACCTCCTTACAAACAAACAAATTAAAATTTTTGGTCTAGGGGCGTGGGCCTGAAAGTAAGTTGCTAAGCCCCACATCTCTCTTACAAGTTAGCATTGTACCCCCTATTACCTATATGAGACATGCAAATAACGGTTTCTCAAAACAAGTACTTTCAGCGACCAGCAAACAGATTGAGATGATTGGCCACGTACACTAGGATTCATTTAATCAAGAAAAGTTTCTCATAAGTGGTGTTGAGTTAAAGGTTACATTTGTACGATCAAGAGATTTACAAGGCGCGAATTATGGATGCTAGGTTACTGGCTAAAGCTTTAGAAACAACTGCAGAAAATACCCTGTTACAAGGACCGAAGTAAAAGGGCTAACTATACCTGTGGGTACACACCGAAAATCATTGGATAATGTCTTCCTGGAGTGAGTTATCTAAACGATGCATCGTAGGTTTTACCGCAAATAAAGCCTTGAGAGGGATAATGCGTAAAGGTTATTGACTTTTGTAACCCCGTTAGTGCGATTCTTACCTATATGAAAGCACCACATCGCTAAATTTTGCCTATATGCTCAGATTTGGTGTTTGTTAAAAAATTGCTGGAATTTTCGCAATAAAGTCCTTGTCCTTATCCGTCTGTATACTTTAAGGTATCTTTTCGCATCTTTGAAAAATAACCGACAATACGTCGAACATGTAGTTTTTCAGCTTCAGAGCTCCTGTCCACGCCACCTTGCTAAATATATCGATAACCGTCAGTATATAATTATACCCGTCGTTATACTTACTTAGATTTCTCACAAAGACCCCGCCTGCCATAACTCAAAAAAATGTTACCCACAATATACCTATTTCGAATAAATTTCTCACTACAGGTTTATGTATAGTGTACGTTACTTGTTTCTGTAACGGCGCTCTAATATCTTCCTTAGGCGCCTGTTTATAAATTTAAGTTCCTTTTTGACAAGGGTATTTCTGCTAAGGTAGAGCTTGTATGTAAAAATAGGTTTATGTGATGGTATGACAACCCTATTATCGGTAAAACCCAAAAATTTAAAAGTAGTACTCTAATACGCGGTCAGAATGTATGTTTAACCTGATTACAAAATCTAAAGCCGATTTTTTTTGACAGAAGTATTTCTGATGAGACAGAACTTTTATGTATGTAAACTAATATAGAGGCGAAATCTAGTTTAAAGAAGAGGACACAGTCAATTCGCTGCATACATCACAATATTCAATAACCTGTTTGCGCAAATATATATCAAGTTGGTTAGTAATTTAATTTAATTATAACAGCTTCGCAATTGCATTGCGTCTTTCTAACTAATCTAGCCTGTGATAGCTAAAATCTCCGATATATACATGTAAGTAAATATGTACGGTGTTTATTATTTTTGTTTACGTCCAATTGCGAAATCGTACATTCACTTTTGTATAACAAGTTGATTAACTGATTACGCAATACTCATTAACTGCTTTATTATCATTATATAGAATTTCATAGCGTATTTAAAATCAATTGTATATGTTATCTTTATCTTGATTAGATTCATTAATATCAGAAATAATACAATTGTTTATTAGATTTACAAAATAGACAAAAATACGATCCCCACGTGGGCATATAAAAAATGGCTGCAAAGGTGTCCCAGGGCCACAAAAATCCAAGATAGCAAAATTTTAAAATGTTTGCCAACACATTAATTAACACGATGTCGACAGCTGATTGGTACTTTCCAATTCATATAAAATGAAGTTGTATAAGTGTTTAATAATAATAAACACAGATTAAGAAGCCCGCGGATAGATTCCCATCTTACAAGACTAGGACCCCTTATTAGAATACAACCCCCAATACATAAGTAAATTAGGTCACAATCTGTAGATGGGATTAAAATAAATATAATAATAACTATGCAATCTCCTTTGATAAAAACAACCCTAATTAATAACAGATTAAGTCTTGTTCACTCAGAACACTGCATGCGCATGCATTTACCTACCCTTCAAGGGCTGAACTTAAAAAAAAATTTTAATACAGCCAAAAGGGTCCTAATTAGGGTGAAAATTCCATCAAGGGGTTAAAAAAGTCCTCCGAAAAGAAACCATAGGTGTGAAGAAATACGATCTCCACGTGGGCATATTGTCCAAAACACATTTAATATATCTTTCTTATGTAAAATGCTAGAAAAATTGAAGTGCTTTAAATTAGGAATAATGATAACATCGAAAACACAAATATGGCAAATTTTCGCAGTGTGAGTTTTAGTATAAAGCACTTTATTGAAATCACCTACAAAAGTAAGCGTAAAAAAAAAGTTACCTTCGAGCGCACAAAATGATCAATCGAAACTTTCCATTTTTCCTTACAACGATAATGGCAATGCTCTGCAATTGACCTTTTCGGTATTTGTTCGATGGATACCAATAACTTCTTAATCTCCTCGATTCTTAATTTATAGGTTCACGAACTTCAGTAACGAAACCAAATGATTCGGTCACTTTTCCATCTGGCTTAACGTATATATCATAAATATTAATTTATTTATAAGCGTTCTTTGACTTTCATAAACACAAACATTTATTAAGGTGGCATTTATTTGAAGCAATTACTTTCATTTGTTGGGGCAGATATGTGCGCGAATGTACCTTGTTAATATACTGAACTTACGTTACATAAAAAAATCCGTAAAAAAAAGGTATAGTATTACCACTAAACACTGATTCCTCTTCGATGGACGTGTCAAAATGTCATTTCTGACAAACGGTACACAACACAACAAGATTATTGGGTTGGCTGAAAATTCTTCAAGATCCCCAAATTGGTAAATGAGAAGACTCTCCCTAAGAAAACTTCAATTAACCCCGGTAGAACGTAAGTAAGTTCACTCCACACTCAAGTCACATCGCCTGCTACCCGCTCCCACCTGCTTTCTTTACATCTTGACCACGACTTTCAATATCGAAACCTAAACCCCGACTGACTAACGAAAAAAACAAAACTATCCTTTACTCACAAAACCACGTCATCCTCTTACCCATCGCATAAAAACTTCCATACCCAAATTGCATAGTGGACAGTTACCATGAAAGAAAGTCTTGATACCAAGAATTAGGTCAAGCACATATATCCTGCTTTTCAATAAGAAACCCTCTATTCAAATAAATTTTCTATACTTCCACCAACAATAATTCGTTATCAAACAATTTATTTTCAAGTATATGTTACTTGAAAACTCTTTTCACCCATCATGAAATTAAATTCCTTGTGAAACTGGGATAATTTTTAAAGACGTAATTGTAACTGAACTAAACCATAATTAAGGATACTTAAAAAATAGGATTATCCATTATTTACTATTTCACAACCGTCAACGCGTGCAACCTAATCGTAATTTAAAAACTTCAATCTATCACCAAGAAATAAACCGAAAAATCTGGACCGCGTTCACAAGACTGGGTCACCAATTTGTAATAAATCCAGACATCGTTAAACAAAGTAAAAATTTGTAACTAAATTAGTGTTTCCAAAATTTATATTCGAATATATCCAAATTTTAATAATCTATCGAAACTGGGTTTAGAATTGACATCAGTTCTACATACATAAAGACAAAATTTACATCGATAGCGACTTGTACTTCGATAGCGCAGTTGATTAGCGCGGTACTCTAGCAAAGTACAGGCCGCAGTTTGAATTCCTACTCGAGGTAAACTTTTTATTTATGTATGCAACAGCCATTAGTATTATGAGTCATTTTAAACTAAATATATGCAATTTATACTTACTTGATTTTTCTTGGAACTTTAACGATTACTGCACTTAATCCAGCAACTACCACATCCCTTTTTACTCATAGGGGATTTTAACTCACATAGTAAAACATGGGGTTGCCAGAGAAACAATACTCGAGGTCGCATTATTGAAGATTGTATAGAGTAACAAAATATAGTACTTTAAATGCAGGTGAAGCTATCTTTTTCAACGCTAGATCTAATTTGCTCTCAGTCCTTGACTTATCCATGTGTACACCTCAAGTAGCCTCGAAACTCAATTGGAAAGTGTTACAAGAAGAAACTATTTCAGACCATTTTCCAATTAAAATTGAATTTCAAAGTGCTGCAAAATCTCCGTACCGAAATGGTTGATCCACAAGACAGACTGGGATAAATACAGGCGAAATCTAGAAACATTTAATATCTCCTCAAATGGAGAGGCCTCGTTAAACGACATTACAACTAAGATTACTCATGCTGCTGAAAGCAGTATTCCAAAGTCTTCCATGGTCACACGGAAACGTAGAGTTCCATGGTGGAATGAAAACATTAAAATAGCAATTGATGCACAAAAAAAGCATTTAATAAGTTTAGAAGCAATTGCATACTCGAAAACGAAATCAACTTTAAACGTTCGAGAACCAAAGCTAGACAACTTATTAGAAGTCGTAAGCGTAAATCGTGGTAAGAGTATGTTTCCAACTTAAAACTAACCACTGCAAACCAAGAAATATGGTGCAAGATCAAATGTATCAGCGGAGGGCCAAGGTGTTACGACCCACACACTTTAATAATAAATGGAACAGCTGTAGACGAACTTTGTAACATTTCAGATGCATTTGTACAAAGCAATGAAACGATGCCGCTTAATGAGGATGTTCCGATAGTCTTTATTAGTGACCAAAGAGAACCATACAGTCTGCCGTTCACCATAGTAGAATTTCAGAAGGCATTTTTAAAGACTGAAAACTCATCACCTGGAGCAGATTCAATACCATATAAATTTATTAAACAACTACCCCATGAAGAACAAACAAAAATTTTGGTCTTATACATCTGGGTATTATCCAATTTTTTGGAAAAAATCTATTATTGACCCCATTCTAAAGCATGGCAAAGAACACTCTGAGCTATCGGCCAATATCTCTCACCTGCTTCCTTAGTAAACTGCTCTAAAAAATGGTGAATACACGATTAGTCTGGTACCTAGAAAAACATAACCATCGGTCTGACTTCCAAATGGGCTCAAGGAGACATAGATCCACAACGGGCAACTTAGTACAACTTGAGAATGATATACTGAATAGCTTTGCAAAAAGAGAACATCTTATTGTAGTTTTTTTCGACATAAAGAAGGGGTTTGACCGTATGGAATACTACAGAGGCTAAATGAACTAGGGCTTAAGGGCAACCTACCACTGTTTATTGCTAGTTTTTTTAAAAGAAGGGATAAGTACGAGTTGGAAACTCACTTTCATCAGAACGTACGCGAAAGAACGGAGTACCGCAAGGATCCACATTAAGTGCGACCTTATTTGCAATTGTTGTCTACCCACTTTTAAATTTAACCAAGCCATCTTTTAGAAAAAGCATGTAGGTAGACGACCTACTACATCTCAGGTCCGATAACAAGCAATATAACTCACAATTTGCAGGTACCAATTGATAACCCAATAAATGTTGCGCATAATATCGGTTATAGCTTTTCTTATACCAAAACCCATCCTATGCATGTTTGTCGCTTAACAAATAGACACGAGTCCACTGTCAGGGACTGCGTTTGTGTTCGGGAGCTTTTCCACGTGGGGCCTCGTATCTAGCGAGGTCAGGGATGGCAACCCTGCGTCCCCCTTGCTGGAAGTACACTTTTCTTAAGCTAGTCTTGAGTGGCTTCCCTAACTTTAACTCTTTTCTGTCGGAGCACCCTCGCTCCAACTCTTGTTTTCTTCAGGCTCCCAGCGAAAGCTGAGAGACCTCTTACTTTTCTATCTACTCTTTCCAGGACATGCGCCGTCAAAAGCGTATACGGGTGTAGCTAGCCCAGGATGTTCTAGCTGGAGGCTCCGTCCCATAGTACCGCAACCGCAAACTGTGCTTCAGAGACTCTAGCAGGGCGTGGCTAGGGAACGTCGTACAACTAGCGGTCGGTGATCTTGGCTTCACCGCCCGGGCCACGAGGAAGGTAACCTCAATAAAAAATCCCCCAATCCCAAGGTCCTTTGGCAGTTTTAGGTGCTGAAGGGATTGCGCGAAGGGATGCCTGAGCGTGGCCAGGGGGAAGCCTGGTCCTTAGCGTTGAAACGCCAGTGGGGGAAGAGGTGCCCCCCATAGTATAAATGCCCTGCTGTAGTATGCCTGCTCTGCTCCAGTTGACATTCCTTCAGTGCGTTCTCGTGGGAACAACATGAACCTTCAAAATCATAACACACAGACTGCCAACTCTATAAATATGGAGGTGTCGATGGGTCCACCTAAAAGTCTAGAACCCAAAGACGGTGAATTTAGTGGCGAATCCCGTCGGCTTTGTGCCACAGACCATTGCTCGACTTCTGACAAAGATAATGGTTTACGGTTTTCGGCAGCTTCCTCCAAAAAGCTCCCAAAAAAGGGCAAGCAGGAGAAGGAGACCTCATGGTCCCGGTTCTTGCTCCTGAAAAAGGTAGAAGGCGATTTTATTAATATCAGTCCTTTTTTAATTTCGAAGGCGTTATATGGAATAGTAGGTGAAGTAAATAATATAAAAAAGTTAAAAGGTACCCTGTTAGTAGAAACAAGGACAAGGGCCCAATCTAAACGATTATTGGAGACTAAGAGAATGGCAGACATGGATATAGAGGTAACTGCCCCGATCTATTAAATGTTCATTGGATGAGATAAAAGACGAACTTTCTCATGAACATGTCACAGAGGTGAGAAGAATTAGGGTAAAGAGGGAGGGCACATGGGTAGATACGCCTAACCATGTCCTTACCTTTGAACGAGACTCCCGAAAGCAATAAAAGTCGCAATGTATTCTTTAATGGTGCGACCATATATACCACCACCATTAAGATGCTATAATTGCCATAAGTTTGGTCATGCAGCATCTAATTGCAGCAGTCAAAAAGTATGTGTCTGTGGAAAGGCTCCTCACGAAGGTTCACCTTGTGAGGAACCAAAATTAATTGTAAAGGAATACATGCAAATCTGGAAAGAGTGCCCCACCTACAAAAGAGAATGTAAAATACAAGAAATAATGGTTGTAAACAAAATATCATACTTTCAGGCAAAACAAATGGTGGGATCCGCTGTTATAAAAGAAACTACCTTTGCGCAGGTAGCAGCGTCTACCAATAAATTTTCCTGCAAAATGTAATCCCAGAAATTAAAAAATTAAAGGAGGAACTAATTTCTTACCTCAACCTCACCCGAAGCTATTGTTCGTAATACATTAGAGAAACAATCTTATTTTGGATATTAAAAATATCATTAGAGAGGAACTTAACATAAGCAGAAATCCTCCCAAAATCCATCATCCTCCCGAACGAGAACCTATGGAGATGAAACACCAGGAAAAAAGAAAATTTCCGCGAACAGATCGATATCTACCGGTCAAGTATCAGTTCGGTAGATGAAACTGGTAGAGAAAGCAAAATCTCAAAAAAGAGGCCGGGGTGGCAAAAGGGCAGACCGAGAGGTCCCGAAAACAATCATTGTGATTTTAAACTGTGATATTCTGCCTGTGATATTTTATTATTTTAAAGAACGGATAACAAACTGTGATATTTTTAGCTAAATGTTTTATGTCGTTTGTCTTATTTAGTTTACCAGTCAATAGTCCGTTGTATCTTTCTCTTAATGTTATTTATTAATAACTGTAGTTATTCTACTGATACCTAAAATGGATTTATTAACAATAATGAATATATCCTGCAATGGAATTGCAACGGATTACGAACCATTATTGCGAACTAAAATGCTAATTGCAGTTTATAACCCCTCGTAATTTGCCTTCAAGAAACACATCTAAAAACAGCAATAAATTCTTTATAAGAGGGTATAAATGTATTAATAAAAACGATACAAGCTACCAAAGGGCTAGTGGCGGTGTTGCAATATACGTTAGAAACGGGGTACATCCAGTAATGTCACTGTTAACTTCAAACTTCAACTAATTGCAACTCAAATACAATCCCCAATGACTGTTACAATCGGCAATATCTACCTCCCAGTATTCGACTGGAACTTACCTGATCTACTAAAGGTAATAGACCAACTTCCAAAACCATACTTACTGTTAGGGAATTTCATTGCCCATTCTACCGTATGGGGATCAACTCATACAGATCAACGAGGGAAAATTATTGAAGAGCTTTTCGAAAGAAGAGACATCGTTATACTAAACACCGGGGAACCTACCCACCTAAATGCAAAATCCAACAACTTTACGGCAATAGATTTGACCTTGGCTCACCCTCGTATCGCTTTGAACTTGACATGGAATGCCCATCATGACTTCTACAACAGCGATCACTGTCCAATCCTCATATCTACGGATTTAAAAAACGAAATTACAGCATCCCAAGGAGATGGTTAACAAATAAAGCCAACTGGGAAATATACAGGCAAGAACTAAACCTAGATCAAAAAGTATCAGATAGCATAGATGAAGAAGTACAAGAGTTCACAGCTAAAATCCTTTACGCCGCCAAGAAGAGTATTCCACGTAGCTCTGGAAAAGTCAGAAATACTTGTGTTCCATGGTGGAATGAAGAAGTTAATGATGCAATCAAAACCAAGCGTAAATTGTTCAATGCCTTCAAAAGATCTCCAACACAGGATAACTTGATCAATTATAAAAAAGCTAGAGCGATCATGCGGAAAACTATCTTAAATAGCAAAAGAACATCTTGGCAAAAATATATTTCGTCCATAGATGCTAAAACACACCCATCAGAGGTTTGGACTAAAGCCAAACAAATTATTAGAAAACCTTCTTCAGCTATATCCGAAATGTTGATCGTAAATGATCAACACATCTATAGCCCTGAAGAACAAGCAGAACCGTTCGCTAGCTTCTTTGAAAATATTAGCAGCTCGCGCTGCTATAGCGAAACGTTCTTAAAAACCAACAATTTATCCGAGAAAGAGCTGAATTTTGACAGCAATGTAGTACTGGACTACAATAAACCATTGTCTATGGAAGAGCCGTAAAACACAAAAAGGATAAATCACCGGGACCCGATGGTATCACTAACTCCATGCTGCAAAACCTTTCTCAAACTGGAAAAGAAAAGTTACTGAAAATATTCAACAAAATTTACACCAAAGCAACATTCCCTCAAGACTGGCTTAATACAATCATTATCCCCCTACTAAAACCCAACAAAGACATCACTAACCCCAGTAACTATAGACCTATCTCCCTTTGTAGCAACATCAGTAAACTGTTTGAGACTATGGTGAATACTAGGCTAATGACACTCCTAGAAGTAAACCAACTAATCTCCCCTCATCAAACTGCCTTTAGGAAACAACACTCTACAATTGATTACCTGGTATATATAGAAAACTATATCATTGAGGGGTTCAGAAAGCTTGAGCATAGCGTAGCAGTCTCATTCGATTTAGAGAAGGCCTATGACACAATATGGCGATTCAATATAATAGAACAAATGTACGACTGGGGTATGCAAGGAAATTTACCTAAACTAATCACTAGCTTTCTGAGTAACAGGAAATTTAAGGTGAGAATAGGCAGCGTTTTGTCGGAAACACACTCACTGGAAAACGGTATTCCCCAGGGATCAGTACTAAGTGTATCTCTGTTCCTGATAGGTATCTATCAGATACTTAATAATATTGAAGAGCCTATCAAGAAGTGTTTATATGCAGACGACCTACTAGTACAGGGAGAACAACGGAGAGCGTTGATACAAAACTGCAGAGAGCTATAAACAAAATCACGGAATTTGGAAGTAAAAGAGGTTTCACTTTCTCTAAAGATAAAACTCAGGCAATACACTTCTGCCGATTCGTTATCAAACAATTTATTTTCAAATATATGTTACTTGAAAACTCTTTTCACCCATCATGAAATTAAATTCCTTGTGAAACTGGGATAATTTTTAAAGAAGCAATTTTAACTGAACTAAACTATAATTAAGGATACTTAAAAAATAGGATTGCGACCTAATCGTAATTTAAAAACTTCAATCTATCACCGACAAATAAACCGAAAAATCTGGACCGCGTTCACAAGACTGAGTTAGTTAGCGCGGTACCCTAGAAAGTCCAGGTCGCAGGTTGAATTCCTACTCGAGGTAAATTTTATTTATGTATTTAATAAAATTAAGAATAATTTTAAATACTTATATTTATTAATACATTCTTCTTATGAAAAATTTAAATAAATTTGGCTTTCCTTACTTCTTTTAGAGTAAATTCTTAAATAATACATATTGTTGATCGCAAATAATTTTGTATTACTTTAAGTCTCGAAAAACTCCTCTCGTCGCTAGCAACTGTCACCGGTAATGTTAAAAGATTCTTATAGCAATTACTAAATTTGGAAACAAATAAGACTAATCGTAAATAGATGGATCACATATGTTCCTAAAGATTTACATTTTAAAGGCGTATTTACTTTATCTATTTTAAGGAAATTATTTAAGTCGTTCCTTGCTCTCATAATCAAATGGTCGTTTTTCGTTCGTGGTCTAACAGTATTAGGTGGTGGAAATGAAGGGTCGCAATCGATATTCTCGGCAATATTTTTGCCTCTTCCAAAATATTATTAAATCTAATATCATGTAAATATGCCTTAGTTTGTAGCAGTAGTAACATAATATTTGGTAAAGTAGTACTTATTTTCCCCATAGTTTTTCTTGCGACGTTTATTTTGATTAAAACGTTATACCATATTACTATTCTGCTTTCCTGCCTGGTATCCATGCAATAGACCAGATCTCACCTTTATTGACAAATCAAACAGAAAAATCTTTATTATTGACATTGCTGTACCTAACGATCATAACCTTAAAAGAAAAGAAGAAAAGAAACTAAATAAATGTATGCACTTAGGGATAGAAATAAAAGAAATATGGATCAGGAATTAGTTATATTACCAGTTATAATCTCAACAACCGGCATAGTTGCAGTAATTTTCAAAAACAATAGATCTCCCACGTATTTCAATACAAAAAGCAACGTAGTGGAGAAAATTCTTAAACAAATAAACCGCCATTTTATATTTTATTTTTATAAAATTTGTAAATTCATAAGCTAATAAATACTTAAATTTGTGAAATTTGTTTCCAATTCGTAGTATACAGACTTATATTTTGTAATATAATTTAATATAAATATGTAAAACGAACACCGAGCCTAATACTGAGAATGTCAAACTCGATAATAATAATAATAATAATAATAATAATAATAATAATAATAATAATAATGATAATAATTATAATAATAATAATAATAATAATAATAATAATAATAATAATAAACTATTCGAGCCCTTCGGGACGCCAACACTTTACGGTGCAGGGGTTCGGATTGTCCACAGTATCGGTCGGAGAGAGTCGGAGCGGCTGCTCGGCGTTCGTGGTGGGAAATCAGGTTAGGGAGCATGTAAAAGCTTCTGGAATTAATGACGACCTTGGCATGAACTTGGACAATGAGAACGGAACTAATGTCGTAGTGACTGCTCAAGCTAGTACGCAACCGAACATTACCTCTGGATCTAAAGGAGGTAGAACAACCTTATATCCAGCGAATAATAGCAGACCTGATTATTATACTAAATACATCGTACTAAAAAGGTGATTTTAGTAAGTTAAGCCCTTTTGTAATTCAGAGTACAATTAGTAGCTTAATTGGAGACGCGAAAACATAAGTAAAATCAAGGAAGGTTTACTAATTGAAACTAAAACAGAACCCAAACAAATAAATTGTTAATGATAAAACAATTTAATAACATATATATTGACGCAACACCACATAATACATTAAATTTTACCAAAGGAGTGATCACATGCAGGGACTTGGCTTTGGAACAGAAACAGAGATCAAAGAAAATCTTGTACAGCAGATGCAAAATTTGTGACGATTAGGAAAACGGAGAAACAATAAAACTAACTCCATACTACTCACCTTTGATCGAGCGATACTGCCAGCGTCTGTAAGAGCAGCTTATCACCTGCTATATATACGACCTTACTATTGAAACCCTAACGATACTTCCAATGTCAAAGGTTTGGGCATGGTTTATCCAAATGTAAGAGATAAGCTTTGCCATTGGTTTACCAGATCACGGTGACGAACCATGCCAAGTTCCCCCAAAGTGTATTAACTGTGGAGGGACTCACACAGCTCGGTCTCGAAATTGTTCTGCCTATAGGTTCAAAATGGCGATACAAAAGTTAAAGTAGATAAGTGACTTACGTACAAGCAAAGAATGAGGTAATGCGCGCCACCCCTTTACAGGCAGGTACGTACGCATCAGTTACGGGCACCAAAACCCCGACTATAACAGAAGTCAAAAACGCAGTCTCAGAAATCATACCAGAGCTGAAATCCATAATCAAAGAGGAGGTAGTATCTGCGGTCAAAGCTATCATGCAACAGTCTGTTGCAGGAAAGGCAGAAAGTTTGATCCAAAATCAAGCAACGATAGGTGCTGATCCAACGTCCAAGTCATAATTAGTCCATGCAATAAAAAATATTATTAGAGACGAACTAAGCACTATGAATAAACCCGCTCCTTCTGTATCAACCCTTATAATTCCATCTGATGTTTTCCGACACAAACCTACGCCTTCATTCCCCTTCCCATCAAACATTGAAATAATGACGAATCACCGTGGATCAAAACGTAAAACGGGACTGAGTAGAACCCCATCTATCGACATAAGTCTCGTGTCTGTCGATACTGATACGCTCTCAGAGGCAAAGGTAGTGGAAAAAAGGAAAGAGGGTGGCCAAAAGGTAAACCAAGAGGCCCCAAAGAAAATATCTGGCTGTAGATGAGTTCTAGTCACATTTGTGATATTATTCTGTCTCTTTTATGGACAACATAATTCAACTAAATATTAACGGGTGTAAGAACCACTTGGCCGAACTAAAATTATTAGTATATAAAGAAAACCGTTTTTGTATTTTTAAGAGACAAGATTTAAGCCAAACGACCAGTTCGAGCTTAAAGGGTACAAAATATATCGAAAAGATACTGTTCCCGGTGAGAGAGCACATGGCGGTACCGCCATAATCATTGAAGAACAGTACTCACATATTTATCACCCGATCAACACAGATCTACAAGCAATAGCCATTAGTATTGTGAACGTAAAGTTTTGAAAATGTTCAAACCGTTCCAGAGTTACTTCCTTTCTCAAGAAAGATATCCCACATTGATTCTTAATAGTTTTTGGAAGTTTGGCTTTGGGTTCTTCACTCACAAGTTTCTACATACAAATGTGTGCTATAAGTGGAATCTGAAAAACAGTAGAAGTATACTTGGTTCTATCAAATTTAAAGCAACAATTAATGGAACGCAAAAATGAGGACTTTTGCCCAGTTGACACTATGCTAGTAGCTTTAGTAAATGATGGAGAAAACCTAGGCGTAACACAATTTAAAACGTCAGTGACCACATTTTAGTCTACATGTATAGCCTATTTGGATATTTGACCGAAACACTTTGAAGATTCGTAAGCGTTTCGTTCTGTATTGTTAAAAAAATAACCTCTGTGGTCAGATATTGAAAACTGATTAACAGTTTTTCAAAAACAACACCCTGATATTGGTATAAATGAGTCGTAACTTTTTGATTAAATTTTGTGCATTAAAAAATATACAACCAATAGGTCGAGCTTTTTAACCACTTCAAGTGCAAAGATATACCGCACTACCACATATTAAAAATAGTTGACATGTGCACGTGTTTACCGGGATCCAACGCCGTCACGGAAATGGTTTTTTTTATATGAATACAATTTGGATCAGTGAAAAAATTAGCCTTTCTGTAAGAACTTTAAAAGGACTTTTATTGACAAAAAAAATGTTTGAAATGATTTGCCTTAAATTTTTTAAGTATTACCCACATCGCCCAGATATTTTACGAATGATACATTCAACGGAAAAATATACAAACGAGTAACGTTCCATTTTATTAAATAAGTACTTTTAAAAATCGAAGTAAAATACGGAACTAAATAGATTGTTTTTATTATTTTTTTACATCATTACATTATGACATGGGGCGTCTAAAAACTTATCATAAACAACCACTACATTTGTCACTTAGACTAGAGAAAAACCCCTATTTTATATCTAATTTAAAAGAAATTTCTCCTTCTCCTTCCACTTAGTGATGAGTGCTTGGTACCCCTCTGGCTCTTCGGGCAATGCGTCATTGTCCCGTATTTCCTTTTTACATAAGTGGTCACTTTAAGTATAATCCATGCCATGTAAATAGTTAGCGATTATCGAAAATTTTATCCTTTGCAAATGGATACTAACCGCCAAGAGGCTTCTCAAAGTGGAGTGTCTATAAACCAAGCTGAAAGACCAAATATAAGAAATAAAATTAACAGACAAAGAAGGTCAAAAGAAGAATATAAAGAACTTGTGTGGTGTCATGAAAATGAATAATAGAGGTTATAAAGATACTTTTGAACTATGGCGTCAACGAAACTCAAACTCCATACCAAACAAAGATGCAAATAAAGGTGGGGTAATAAGTATTTGGTAAGAACAAGTGGTTATATGAAAGTAACCTTGTGACATGCAAAGAATCTTCCAGTAAAGATACTTTATTATAATTTACAAACTAAAAGTTTCTTATGCTAGTATAACACAAGTTGAACTTATTTTTAATTAAATCTAGTAGGAAGATGTGATGGTTTGAACCTTTTTAATCGTCTCACTTCACCTTCCTCATTCATCAGTGTGGCTTCCAGGTCACTTGAAGCTTAATTCTGTGAGTTACACTGTATTTTTTAATTTCGTCACGCACCAGCGGAACTTTTAGGTCGCTGTGTATTACCGCATTGGGCACGTACCATGTAGCATAGTATAGTTCAATCCCGTACGTCCAGATCAGTTTTATCATAGTTTTATAAAGGAGTGGTTTACTATCTAACGTCATCCGCGATTGTCTTCCTAGCATCCAATACATTGTTCGAAATTTTATTCTAAGTTGTTTCCGTTTACAGAATATGTGCTTCTTCCATGTCAATCTCTTATCTAGGTGGAGACCAAGATATTAAGCTTGATCTGTCTGGGGCATTTGCTGGACCGATGTGTCAGTGTTCGATTTAATTTTCCACTTTTGTAACCAACTTTCTATGTCGTCTAGGTGTGCCTGCAAATTTTGCGTAACTGATACAGGATTTGTATAGGATTCTAATACACTAGTATCGTCGCAAATGTGGCTGTGAGAGTTGTTTCATGAACTGGTAAATCCGCAGTGTAAATTAAATGGGGTATTGGACCAATCACGCCCCCTTGTGGGGCACTAGATGATATAGGAAACAAGTCAGTATATTCCTCCTGGTATTTTACATAGTACTGCCTATCGGTTAAGAAAGATGTTAGTATGTTGTAAAGTTGACGAGGTAGCGTACATTTCCTTGTAACGTAGTCCTTTATGCCACACTCTACCAAATGCTTGGCGTATATCGCTCAACAGTAGCGCTTAGTCTCCAAGTCTTGAGCTATTTTCATCATTCGGTGCCCTTGCTCAGTTGTTCTGTACATTGTTCGGGACCCGAACTGATGACTGGGAATTAACTTTTGTTTCTCTATAATTGGTTCTAATCGATTCAACAGGAACTTCTCTAGGACTTTAGAAAAAGAGATAACAAAGTTACACGTCTATAAATTCATAATGATCTCAGGCATTTTCAATTGGCTATGGAAATATTCCTCCCTTAAAACGGCATTGAAGATATAGGTGATATCTTTGATACATTTTTGAGAGACTTCTCTTCCCTGTCATAAGATCAAACCGTGGAGCTTTTTTCGGGTTAAGGTCTTTATAGATTATTGTTTTGGCTTTGAAATGGAGAATGTAGAATTTGTTGAATGTTGGTTTCATCTTGAGGTATAGTTACAATGTTATACGATTTAAATACCGTCGAAAGGTGCTCAGCGAACTTGATTTAGTTTTTTAGTGGTTTTGTTTAATCTTCGTTTGTCATCAGGGGAATGTGTTATGCCATCTTGCTCTAGCTCTCCTTTTTTTGGAGATTAAATTAACATTTATAGGAACTGTTTCTTTGATCTGCATTTCTAGTTTATTAGGTATTGACTGCCAGGCTGCGGTTTGTATTGATTTGGTTAAGGTTTCAACTGCTACTTCCATGTCGGTTGCAGTTTTTAGAGTAAGGTCAAGACTAATATGTTCGTCCAGTACACTACGATATAGACTCCAATCGGCTTTTCTGCTATAAAGGGATGGTTGTTTTGATTTCTCTAGGATTTGGGTGTACATAGTTATTATAACCGGTGTGTGATCAGAGCTGAGCTCTAAGCATGAATCCACTAAGAATTTTCTTGCGTTGAAGCATTTGACACAGAATTGTAGCAGGTCAGGTAATCTGTGGGGATTGCTTGGCCAGTATGTGGGTTCACCTGAGAAGAGATAACTGAGATTGTTAATTTTCAGCGAAGCCAGTAACTACCTTACAATTAGAAACCTGCTTCGAAGTGTTCTGAATAATCGATTAAAATGTTCAGATTTGTTATTGTGCATCATATTTGGATTCGGCTTGTTCATAATGTTGGATGTTTTGCTTGATGATTATGTATAGTATGATAAATATTATAATTGGGTATTTTTAAATGACTTCGATCTGTGAAGTGCACTTCAGGAATAAGCATTACGTCAATGTTGTGGGTGTTTAAGAATAATTTAGTTTCATGAGCACGCTTGCACAAGCCATTGGCGTTCAACATAGCAATTTTTAATAACTGGGCCATTATGTTGATTTAGCAACTAACGTTGTTAATAGATTTAGCAATGTCCCCATTTGTTCCATGAGTTTGCCCATCATCTGATTTAACTCAGTTATGTATTTAGAGGGTTGTAATGGAGTTGGTGATGTGATGGTTTGTACGTCATTAGCAGGGTGCACTGACTGCGTGTTTTTAAACGATTGAACGTATTTTTTGTCTGGTTGGATCAATCTATTAGGAATGTTTCTCTCTCGCAATGCCGGGTACAGTTTCTGCTGCAGTTGTTTATCTATTATGCATCGTCAGTAATTATCTGGATGGTGTTCGCTGCAATTTGCACAGAGAACTTGGTCGTCTCTAATTTTTATGGGTTATTTCCTTAGTTACATGGTTCGATGCGCACTTAACGCAACGAAGAATATTATTACAGTAATTTCTGGTATTCCCATATTTGTGGCATCTTATGCATTGAGGGATTTCCCTTCTGATGTGTGGGGCTTCGAACTGTACACATGTGTTCAGTAGTAGCTTAATGTTATAACTATGTTTATTATTTTCTTTTGTTTTGAGATCTATGAAGAACGATGGAAGCCTTTTTTCGTCTTATGTTGTTTTTTATTCCATACGTGTACAGCCTCGTGACCTTTTTCTTGTAGGCTCAGTTTTATGTCATTTATATCAGTGGTGAGGTGTATGTTTTTTTAGCACCACTCGGAAGGATTTC
This sequence comes from Vesta saturnalis, assembly GCA_036346205.1. NCBI lineage: Eukaryota > Metazoa > Arthropoda > Insecta > Coleoptera > Lampyridae > Vesta > Vesta saturnalis. The sequence continues at coordinate 2,727,704 of JARFJB010000438.1, forward strand.
TCCTGTTTGGGTTTGTAGGTGTGAAACTCAGTTTTTTTGTTCAGTAGCGCCTTAATAATAATAATAGTGGAGACTGCACTTTCCGAAGGTAGGACCTTAACTTGGTCATTACTTAATGCTTTCATTGTGTACTTGTTTTTTGCTAATTCTTCTAGTAGTTCTATAAGAGGTTTGATGTTATTCACACCTGCTATAAATACGGGTGGTGGTTTTTGGTCCTTGTTTTCTTGCCTAGACTGACTGCTTGAATACATATCCTCTTCTTGGAGCTTGTCATATTGGTTGCTGGTCGGTATTGGGTTGGCCAGCTAGTAGTCTTGGCGTATAGATTCAGTATGTGTGTCAGAGCCCCTATTTCGCTTTTCAGGGTTATACGTGACCATTCGCCACTGATTCTCAGAAAAACTTGTGGATGCTCATATGAAGGTTGACTATATGTTTGGCTTGCCACTTGCGGTACAATAAAAGGTTGTGAATAATATGTGGCGTTGAGTTGTGGATAAGATTGCTCAGTTGGAAAAAGTTGCGTCATAGATCCATTAGTGGGTATAGGTACGCAAGGCGTAGAAGTACTTTGGCCATTATAGAAATTGAAGCTAGGAATGGCTAGATACATTTGATTATTATTTTGAGCTTGGGCCTGCTCAGCTGGTGTTTGTTACAGTAATGTAATTTTAAGGTATACAGACCTTGTAAAATATATGAACGCTATTTATTGTCAGTACGGAATGCTCCGACTATCTTGCGGTCATTTGATATCTCCGGGTCAGAGCGCACACTTAGCGATCTTTACCGTTCAATGTTCAAACGAGCATTATACGAGATTAATGATATTACAATGTTTGATATAGATTTATATAGATTTAAATAGGCATGTAGATGATTTAACAGAAAATGTGGCTCACGTGCAGGGAGAAAAAAATACAGACCTATTACATGCATAAATGTTATATACAAGATTTTTACAAGTGTGTTAGATTCCAATTTACCTAACTCAAGAAAATAAGGACCACTTTTTATACATCATATCAATGCTGGAAGATTGTAAGAAATACAAAAATATGGCACATCTTGTTTGTATTGCCTATCAAAAAGCATATGGTAGTGTACCCCACCGCTGGTTTATTGAGTGCCTCAAAATTTATGGCATAACACCTAGAATAATTAGCATGTTGGAGCATTGGATGTCTACATCTTCTTCTTCTCCTTGTTCCACTCCTGACGGAGATTGGCAATCATCATGGTTATTTTAAGTTTGTCTACTGCTCTTCTGAATAATTCTCTTGAGTTGCAGTTAAATCATTCGCGGAGATTCCGCAACCAAGATATTCTTCTTCTGCCCACGGAACGTTTTCCTTTAATCTTGCTTTGCATGATGTTTCTCAGCAGTGAGTATTTTTCCCCTCTCATAAAGTGGCCAACATATTCTAGTTTTTGTTTTTTGATTATATTCAGAACTTCTTTTTCATTCTTTATTTGTTTCAACACTTCTGTATTTGTTATATGTTCTGTCCATAATATTCTCAATAGACGTTGATAGCACCATGTTTCGAATGTTTTTCTTTAACGTCCAGGCTTCAATACCGTAGAGTAATGTGGAGAAGACGTAACAGCAGAGCAAGTCGTAGATTGATGGCCATATCACGGTTGCAAAGAAATTTTCTCATTTTGTTAAAAATTTTCTTGCTATTTCAATACGACATTTTATCTCTTTTGACTGGTTGCCATCGTCTTTTATCCATGTTCCTCAATATTCTACTCTGACACCCTCTCTATTTGTACGTTGTCAAGAATTAGATTATATTTTTGTTATTACCATAAGTTTTGTTTTCTTGGAATTTATTTTAAACCGTATTTATTACAGTAGTAGTTCATACGTACTAGTAGGTGTAAATCTTCTAGATTTTCGGCCATTATAACGGTATTATCCGCATATCGGATGTTATTCATTATCGCCGTTGATGAAAATGCCTTCTGATGCTTCAGTTAGAATTTCTTCACAAATGGCTTCGCAAATTAAAAAGCAAAGGTGACAGAATACAGCCCTGGTGTACTCCTCGGCATATTTGGATTTCTTCTGTTAGTTCTTCATCAATTCTAATTCTTGCTTTCTGCTTTCCAGTGCAAATTGAGAATGATTCTGATATCTCTACTGTCTATGTTTTGCTTTCTAAGATCTGTTTCAATTGTTCGTGTTTTACACAGTCGAAAGCTTTCTCAAAATCAATGAAGCAGGCATATAAGTCCTGGTTCATGTCTAAGCATCTCTGCATTAGGACGTTAATTCCAAATAAGGTTATATATATATATATATATATATATATATATATATATATACAATTAAACAGTTCTAGGAGTATATATGTTGCTTCTTCATCCATCAGTTTCAGTACTTCACTTGATATTTCATCCGGCCCACTTGCTTTACCATCTTTTGTTTTTTGTAAAGCGAATTCCAATTCTCTCTTAAGTATTTTTGGTCCAGTGTCATTCTCCGTTTTTATAATTTCTTCAATATTTTCCTTGCTATCTTCATCTTTAAATAGATCTTTTATGTATTTTGACCATCTTCTAAGTTTTTGCTTAATATCTACTGTCAATGTGCGTCCGTATCTCTCAGAAGACTAGTTGTTGTAGCTTTAGTTTGGTTTAAACCTGTTATTTCCTTTTATCTTTTTGTGTGTATTAAATCAATCGTATTTTGCTTGATATTCTTCTATTTCTTTACATTGTTCCTTTAACCATAACCCTTGTTCTTCTTTTGTTCATAAGTGTCAATATTTCATCTGTCATCCACCTTTTATGTTTCGTCTGTTCTGGTTTAAGATATTTATTAGCTGCTGTTATTATACCTTCCGAGATTTTTTCCCATTGTTGATTAATATTGTGTGAATGTGTATTCTTTAAATTTACTTTTTGCATGCGTTTCTTTATGGCTGTTGTTATTTTTCCTTTTACTTCCTTATTATTTAACCTTCTGTAATCTATCCTTGGTTTGTTTCATTTTTTCATTTTCTTTAATTTGATTAATATTGTTAAGACAACTGGATTGTGATCTGATCCTACATCGGCTCCTGGGTAGGTTTTAACCGAGGTGATGGTATTTCTGTATCTTTTAGGCATTAATACAAAATCGATTTGATTTCTAACTATTTGATTTGGGCTACCTGCGGGAGATTTACACGTATAAAGTCTACGTTTTGGTACCCACATATCCTTCTATGGGTTCTTCTCCGACTTTGGAATTAAAGTCACCCATGACCATTGTAACGTCGTATTTTTTGGTGGTGTTCAGTATCTCTTCTAATCCTGTTCTGTCTCATCTTTTTCTGCAGTCGTAGCATACATCTGAATCAGATTTATTTTTCCTTCCTTTATTTGTAGTTGTAGCATCATTATCCTATCATCTGAATCAGCTATGAACTGTACTACAGATTTACTTATTTTTTGAGTAGTTATTATAGTTACTCCGTATCGGTGTTGGTTAGCATCATTCCCTGAATAGTAGATAGTTTTCTTGTAAAGCATTTTTCTGATTTCGGCCATTGCACTTAGCTCATTCCAAGTATATCCATATTTAATCTTTCCATCTCCATCGTTACGTTCTCTAATTTTCCCAATGTATATGAACTTCTCACGTTCCAAGTCGCAATTTTCAATGTTGACCGGGGGATTTTTAGCACCCTCTGATCGTTTAGGATCTGCCCGGGACTGAGGGTCGTTTCTATATAATTCACAACCATGATAATTCGACTAGGAAAGTTAATGAGGTGGTTTTCCGTTGCCTTCCTCATCGTAGGACTAAAACCATTTTCATTGCTACAATTGCTCTTTTAGGTATCTATAATTGAGCCTTTAAGGGATTCATTATTCAGTAGTCTCAACCTAGTAATAATGGTACTGCTGCACACCATTATGTCCATATCGGACTCTTTTGTTGCTAGTTTTGGTCCGCCCCGGATATTTGATTTCTCCGGTAACCCTCATATCTGGGAGGTATTCCCCGATCTGCCACCTGGGGAGGCGCCCGATGGGGGACTAGCAACCCCACACGGGAAGGAAAACAATAATGAATGTGAATTATAGAATAAAAATGAGTAAAGGAATAAGTATTACTTGAGGAATATACCAAGGGGAATCTTTATCTCCTATATGACTTTGTTTGACACTAGCCCCATTTTCAACGTTAATTAACACAAATGCTGTAGGATATGAACTTAAAGATGAACAGAACTGTGTAACACATCAATTTTATATAGATAACTTAAAATTGACTTGTAAAAGCGAAACAGACCTTTTTATAACGATTAATACAGCAGCAGAATTTTTTAACGGTATTGCGATGAAATTTGGATTAGATGCTGTAGCAACACTTCAAAATGGTGAATTACCACGTACCTACACAAAACCTAATACTAAACACCAAAGAACAGATTAAGGCAATAGAACCAGACGACACATATAGATCTCTGGCAATAGAAGAACGAGAAGGTACAGCCCCCTTAAAATTGAACAAGAACAAGAAACAAGAAGAAGAAGAAAGTGCAAATAATAAGAGGAATTTTACAAAGGAATATACAGAGGGGAGAAGTAAAAATAGTAATAATGACGATATATAGTAGAAAGATGAAAGATACAAGGGAGAACTTAGAAGAAATGTTAGAAGGGAGGGAGGGGAATGATAATAATAGAAGGGGACTTTAACGCAAGAATAGAGGAAGAAATAGGCAAAGGATAAAGTGCCAAATATAGAAGGACTTTTCCTTCTGCTCGAAGTGTGCAATGAAAGAGGGTGGGAAATAATGAGTGGAAATAGAGAAGAAAGAGAAATGGAGGAGTACACGTATATAAGAGGAAGAGGAGAATCAATAATAGACTATGTAATAACGAAATAACGAAGTCAGGGGCTAGGGAAAAGGTGAAGGCATTCAGGGTAGGATAGAGGGTGGAATCGGACAACCAACCCTTAGAACTCATAATAGAAGGGAGAGAAAGAGAAGCGATGGTAAAATAAGAGGAATTCATAACCAAGAAAGTATGGAAAGTACAAAGTGTAAAGAGGTACAAAGAAAAAAGGGAAAAACCATATGGGGAGGTAAGGTAAGAAAGTGTGGAAGAAATGAGAGAGAGGATAGAGGAAGAGAAAGAGAGGATAGAGGAAGCAACGGACAAAGTAAAGTTTAAAACATGGAAGGGGGAAACTGGATGAAAGAGGTGGTGAGACAGAGAATACAAGGAGGCGAACAGGAAGGCAAGAATAACATTGTGGAAAGTGGGGATGGTAGAAACAGAAGAATATAAAGAAGCAGTAAACAAATACAAGAAAACAAGCGACAGTAAAGAGTAGGAAAACAAAAAGAAACAGGTAGCGCAGATAAGGGATATAAAAACGGAAGAAAACCACTGGAAATATTTAAAGAAAGGAAAGAGCAGAAGATGGACACCAACGGGAATACAAATAAACGAATAGGAGGGATATTTTTAGAAACTTGCTGGAGGGGGAGCAAAGACAGAAGGGCAGACAAAGTACGAAAGTATATGAAATATATGAAGAAGGAGAAGGAATACAAGAAGAAGTGATAGAGGCAATACAGAAGGTGAAAAAAAGGTAAGGAGGCGGGAGAAGGCGGGATACAAGGTGAGCAGTAGGTAATGGAAAGAGGTAGCAAAAAGGATGACGGAAATAATAAACGAAAGGGAGGGGAAGGATTCCCGAAGAGATAGACAGAAGGACATATATGCCCAGTACACAAAAAAAGGAGAAAAAATAAGTGGGTAATTATAGATGGTAAAAAAATAAATGAAAGGCTGCTAGAAAGGATGCAGGAAATTTACGAGAAAACCAGGAGAAGAAAAAGAGTAAATGGAGAATTGAGCGACGAATTTGTAACAAAGAAGGGACTGAAGCAAGGATGTCCTTTGAGCCCAAGCCTGTTCGCTGTATACACAGGAGACCTGGAGGAGACATTAAGAGGACAAGTGGGAGGTCTGGTGGTGGAGTATACGAAAGTTTGGACTCTGGCATACGCAGGCGACATAGTATTAATAGCAAAGGAAGAAAAATAAATAAAGAAGATGATAAAAACGATGGGCAGATACTTGAAAAGAAAAGAACTGGAAGTGAATGTAAACAAGACGAAGGTAATGGTGTTGAGTAAAGGGGGAGGTTAAGTTAGGAAAGGTTCTAAATAAATGTAGATAATAGTAGATGAAAATGTAAAAAAAGAAACACGAATACTTTGCAAGATTTCTAAAAATGAGCAAATAAAGGTAAACTTATACAAGAAAATAACTCAAATATAAATATTTAGAAATACAAATTTAAAGAACGTGTAAAACCAAACCAACCATTCTACCTATAGTTATAGGAGCTACAGGCTTCGTTGATGTGTTTTATAAATATGTCAAGAGTATATCAGGGAACACGGTCCAAATAAAACTACGCTTTAATGCGAACGAATTGTTTACTACACATTTACGCGTTAACGTTACTCATCTTAATTGATTAGTCAAATAGCCGCCTTAGGCATAGCATGTAACTTTTATTATTACGTTATAAACTGGCAGTAAAACGGGATAACAGGTCAAATTGGACTGCTGAGTGGTCAGGTATGGGTTCGGTGTACTAAATTTTGCGCTCAATAGGATAACTTACCGTAAATAAGTCAAAATAGGGGTTGAACTTGACATAAAAACCAGAAAAGGGCGCCAGAGTATTTGAAATGACCCAATAGGGGCTGAAATGCCTAATTACGTCAGTTCAAAACTCGCTCCAAATACTCAAATAACTCGCTTAACTGAACGTAATTGCAGGTGCTCCTGGGACCAGCAGATCTTCGCTAACCTGAAAGGCTATAAATAATATCGCACAATTCTCTAAAATAATTGCGTACCACAAAAACAATCAATCACTAATCGGTTCAAAAAAAATCAATAATTCTGTTGTAACTTTACTCAATAGTTCTGATTTTCAATGAACCTTCCTTCACTAAAAAAATAACTTACCTTAATTCTGTTGACAAGCACTTGAAATTAAATTAAGCAAAACAAAACAGCACTCAAATTCATAAAAAATACTGCACTGACGCATCAAACTTTTTAAAGTTACGTTATAATTCAATAATCTATAGATAAAGCTTTCGAACGTAATTACTTTTTACTTAAATTAAAAACAAAAAATAGTGATGTTAATGCAATTGTCTAATTCAAATAAAACAAACACTTAATATGCGTGTACGTATTGTGCTGCACAACAAATGGGTGCACATCTGGAACCACATTTAAAAAAAGCAACAGTTCGTTAACCTAAAGATATGTGTTATAAAACCACCACCATCGATATAATCACGCAATCGTTACATTAATTTTTCTTCCAAAATTGAATCATTTAATTTATCCTAATAGGCGGTGATACTAGCTAGTTTCAATATTACTTTTACTGAAATTATTGTAAATATGATTCGTATGCCAGCACAACAAATGGTTATAACAAGTAAATTGCGTTCTCCTCCTAATGCCTGAGACAAATAATTTCGTATACAGATCGTCAGAATAATAAATAAAAGAACTCATAAATTTGGGTTATACCACGGATGAATACGATTGTGTAAAATTTAAAGATAAAGTCATAAAAGATTAATCTCAAAAGACAGCATATTCAACCGTTGAAAGATTCACAAAAATAATAAAATACAAACACAGATTTATTAAAATTTGTCAAACACTTCAACATATGTGTACAGAAAGGATTACCTTGACTTCCGAATAAAAGCGATAACTACTCCAAAGAACAATGAGAGCACTAGGTTAAAAACACCCAAAACATTCTTGGAAACGCGACAAAGTCCCTTTGGCCAAACTGCACTTAACGATAAATTAATCACGTGATGGTTGAACGACTTAATACGATCCCTACAAGGGATAACCCTTACTAACGGAAGTTCTTTCAACCCGGCTTATGAGTACGTCGTTCGGCGGTACCTCGCAGGTTGCCGTAACGATAACTTCTTATCGTTTCTGTGTCTATACTAGCTGTAACCCTCGTGAAAAATCATTTGTCGATAATTTATAATTTCACACTTAATGGTAAATAATCGATAAAATCACGGCCACGTGATATTATATTGATTTGAAAATAAGAAAATAATGCTAAAAAACATATTAATCAGGGGGATACCATTTCACATGAGGGTGTAGTGCTTGAATCAAAGTATGAGGTAGCTAATAAGTTTTCTGAATTTTTTGAGCCTGTATATTTATCTACTTTAAGCCAATACAACCCAGAAAACTCTGTTTTACCTTAAAAATTTGACTCTGAATATAGAACTAAACCTAGAGCAGATGTTTCAGACTCTATTTGACGTTTAAAATCTAAAAGATCGACTAGACCTCATTTGTTACCTCAGTATTTGTTTAAAAGGTATCAGGACTAATTTAATCAGTTTTAGACAATTTGTTAGTACTAGCTTGGATGCTGTGTTATCAAGTAGATGCTATATTTACTGACCTTTCGGAAGTATTTGATAGTGGACCATTATATAATTTTATCGAAATTAACGTATTATGGAATATCACATAACATTGCACAGTCAGTAAAATAGTATTTGTCCAGTGGGTGGCAGTACGTTTGATATAAAGACATTGCATTGAAAGAATATTCTGCTAAGTTTGGGGTACTCTAAGGTTATGTCTTACTACCTGTAGCTTTTATTTTGGTTATTGACGAGGTTGTTGAATGTGTAAAATCCTACTTAGGCAGATGACCTAAAACCTTTTAAATTAATAAGGAATGTTCAAGATATGGTAAATCTCCAAAAGGATTTAATAGAAGTTGGACGTTCTCAAATAAAATGTGTTTTAATGTGTCAAAGTGCATGTGTTAACCTTTGCCAAGGGAAGCCGCCATACAGTACAATATGATTACTGTATAAATGGCGAAATCGCAAAGTATCGCTTATCGTTATTTAGGATTTTTGATTAGGCAAGGAAAGATATTTAAATCGATATCCACCTTATAACAAATAAAAACATAAATTTTTCTCTCGGACGCCAACTTAAATAAAGACAAATTTTCGCTTACATAGAAACGGTAAGTTTTCACCACAGCCTAGCTCAGCGATGTACATTACTTACGAAACTTACTGTGGATTAGAGCTCTTTTCTTTATAAGGTCGTAAGGGACGCAGATATAACTCCATAGCTATAGATCAGATACGAATTTTGTAGGTTAAATAATTAAAATACAACAAAAATTATATTTTAATGCCATACTTAACTTAGTACAAAACGCAACAGCTGTATTTACTTGTATATTTAATAAAACAAAATAATATCTGCTGGTTAATTTCAGCATAAAGGTAAATAAAACAATACTTATATGCATATAACCCATCCTGACGTAGAATTATTTCAAAATGAAAGAGGATTGCAACTGTATAATAACTTCTATGTAATAACAAAGTTTAGTTTGATCTATGTCAACAAAATACAACTAAAGTAAGGTTATGAACTCAAATGTGTTTATCTTAGAAAATGTTAACCGAAATCAGCTGTTTTCTTTTCATTACAACAGTATTAATCCTTCCGAAATAATATTAGACTAGGTTTACTTTAATGTTCGTAAGTTAATTCTTCTATTTATTACTATAGTTTACTCTAAAAAGGATACGTACTTACTTACACATTCAAAACAATGTTAATATATTATATCGAAACGAATCGTTGTCGAGAACTTCATTTCTTGACAATACAATAAGGCAAGACATCAGGTAAGGTAAGCTAACCTCCAGTAGTTCTCAATAATGTAAAGGTAGATATAAAGTATTTTCGACCCAGCGAATCCACCAAAGACATGTTGTAGGTACTAAAGCGGGAATAACTAACAGCATAATACGTACCTAACAGCAGGGCTAACGTGACCTGTCTCCATATTTAATAACACAAAAACGAAAGGTATCTTCAATTCAAACTTTTCTTTAAGATAACGTATTGATTTCGTCATCCAACGTACTATATGTAGTCCATTTTGACCTCACTCACCACGCCACTCTTCTTTCAACGTGAAATGGAACCATTTATACCATCTATATTCAGTTTTAACCGGTACCAAATTTTCTTAATGCAAAGGAGGGATTTTCTCTTATACAGGGAAGTCGTCTTAAAATGCGATATGCATTGGAATGCAGAAGGGACGGAAAATGACATATCAGCTTCGCGCTGCGCATAAAACAAAAAATTGATGTGGCTAAATACCCATTGCAAACGATAAAAGTATATACAACGGAATTCGTAATTACATACACTAAGGAAGGAATATCGACAGATCGACTAAAATTTAATTATTGAAAGAAAAAATACTACAATATGCCTAAATATACATAAATAATGTAAATATATTTACAAATAGTACCACAAATCCAAACTTATCTTTTTTGGGTTTTTTAATGGTGTATTTTAAATTATACCAATTATACCTGTTAAAAATTGTTAAAGATGTTGTAAACAATGTTGTCAAAATTGAAAAATTAAAACATAAACATCAACCTGCTATTAATATAACAGTTTGAGAAACGTATAAAGCCAATTATAAAATTAAATTTTAGTAAAGAATAACTTTGTTATTAAAAATTAAATGTTGTTAAAGTGCCTTAAATCTTTAAAGATAAGTATTTTAATTTAGAATATGTTTCCGTTGTTTGGAGTCAATGTTTAAGTACGCGGCGAAAAATTTTGCAGTTAAAATTTCTATACAAAGTTTTTCATAGTCATATTGAATACGTAGAATTGCTAAATCAAATTGGCATTGCCATACAAAGTTATTTCTTCGTTCTCGTAGGCTTTTTTATGTTGCTTAAACTAGGTGTAATAATTGCACAATGGTAGTTTTGTACTGTAATGAATAATACGGGTTTGGTGATTAGATTAGTACACTCATTACGATGTCTTCTTTTAAGTTTTATTATTATTTGCATTATTTGTCACGGGAAGTCTGTATGACAATCATTTTCTAATAGTTGTTCAAGTTAACCGATTTGGGGTTTGGATATTTTTTATCCCTTTGTTGGAATTTAAATATTTGTACTTGTACGAAAAAATTTTGTATGTGCTACTTAATATTTAGTATTATTTAATACTTAGTGTTAGCTGCATTGTAATTGGACTTTTGCCTGTAACGTAGCATGTCAATAAAATAAAATATTTAAAAATAAATGTTTGTAAAGCAAAACACACGCGAAAAGTATTTGTCTTTTATAAGAAAAATTTGATGAGCATATCAGTTAACTCAAACAAGGTGAATTTGGAAAGACAGCACTTATGCAAAACTTGATCAAGTGCTTTTGAAATACCTGAAGGCACTACAACTGCTTCACCGGATTTTTCTAATATATTGGTCGAAACTTGGGAAACATATAAATGAAAATCATTTGTTGAAACGACTCGGCCTAAAACTATACTGGTCGCCACTAAGAAGTTTGTTAAGTTCAAGGAAAGAAAATAGTTGCTAATTGATCGTCCTTTCCAGGGCTTTAGACAAAATGGAGGTGATTTTTTTGGAATATGTCGATCATCTTCTAACACCCGTGATAAAAGAAATTCTCCAGAAAATAGAAAGGTTGATTAGATAAGACCGTTACTAAGTCGGGGAACACGTTTTTAAGACACTAGCCGAGAAAGCGTTAGCGCCAGCGGCCTTATTGGAATCAAGCCTACCGGTAATCGATTCCAGAAGTTTGTATTAAATATTGTTACGGGCGAAAATGGCAGTAGAATCGGAATTAACACGGTAGCTCGTAGAACGTAGGTAAACCGTAGGTAAATTCAATTCTCCCTAAGCTTACATCACACGCTTTAACTTTAACTAACTAAAAGAAACACCAAACGTCTTACCCCCCCTAAAATCACGTCATCTTTTCATCGCCACATAAAAATATTCTACACTAAAATTGCATAATGGACATTTCCCAGGAAAAAAAAACAGACTTCATATCTAGAATCGTTTTTCAATTAGAAACCCTATTACTTAAAGTTAAACTAGCAAACTCGAAAAAAATGTACAACTTTACACGGTGTCCACAAACTCATTTCACAAAAGAAAACTGCAGATTCTAGAGCTGATTTTATGTCGATTTAACGTAAATTACCTTAATACAGAAATACTTCCTAAGAGAGCTGGAGCTCTTGGAAGATGGCGCCCTGACATCGGTTTAATTAAAATATCTTCAAAATGGTTTCCCTTTAAATGATAGCGTTCTGTACATTTATTTAGTGGAATATACCCAATCGTATGTCGTGAATATGATTTGTTAGTTACTCATAAGCGGCTGGTTTGGGCGAGGCATAAGTTTTTTATTTTCCAAATTTCGCAATTTTAACATAAAATTTAAAATATTTCGATTTTTTCATAAAAGAATGATACTCTTGTCTGAAGTCGCTACAATGCACCATTTTCGAAATAAATCGATTTGGACTTTTCATGTGTTAATCATACTTTTAAAAAATTAACGAACGAATTCATTCACAATTATGAAAGATGGCTATGGAAAATAAACAAAATAACAATTGCGTGAACGTCAAACTTGCTGTCATGTCATAAATTAATTTTGCTTTAGAAAGTAAGAAATAAACTCGTGTAAAATATAATCGTTTTTAATACAAAAAAATGACACAATTAATAATAAAAGAAATTTAAAATGATAACTGAAAGCATGAAACACAAAACTGAATCTACAAAAGATGCTCCACATGACGACTATCAGTTTCTATGCACAAATTTATTCGTTTATGTAAAAATTGCCGAACTTTTGCAAAAATACCCCTATAGTTTCTTCTCCAAAGTTGATCGCGTGTTTCTATTAGTTGGGAATAAACTATTGATTTTAGATATCGCCAAACACAAAAATTGCAAGTATTTAAATCTGGAGACCTTGCTGGCCAAGCAACCGGATCGCGTGTTCTGATCCATCGCTCTCGGTAATTGTTATCTAAAAAAGTTCTGCCGAATATTCAGATTAATATCATCTAATAAATCCGGTAAAGTATTTTTAGAAAGTTGAGATATTCTTCGCCGTTAAAAACGATTAGGCAATTGTACAGGTCCAAGAACACCTATCCGTACATTAATGCTAAACCTTTCCTGATGTTTAATTTCCCTATTGCATAGAGTTTTCATCAACATAGGAGTAATAGTGTGCATTGTGCATATTAAAAATACCATCTTTTGCAAAAGCGTCTTCGTCACAAAACAAAATATTGGAAAAAATATTGGTCTTGACTCTCTTTGTTTTGCATCCAATTGGAGAAATCAACGCGAGCAGGAAAATCACCTGCTTGCAAGGCCTGGACTTTTTTGAAAAGAAAAGGATACAAGCCTTCCTTATGTAGAATGTTCCACACAGAAGATTTTGACACATTGGGATACATTGCAGCCAACCTTCTTACGCTTATTTCAGGATTGTACTCAATTTCCATTAAAATATCATACTGATTTCTTCCATTACACCAGCATGTCTTCCTGTTTCAATACTTTTAGGAATTATCGATCCTGTTTTCCTAATTCTTTGATGAAGAAGCGTAAATGATTTAGGAGCAGGATGTCTTCTACCTGGAAGTTTATCTGCATATCTATGTGCTGCTGCCCGAGCTTTGCATTGTATTTCGTCGTACACTAAATGCATTTTTTGTATTAAAGTAATTCACGCTAAATCGACATAAAATCAGCTCTAGAATCTGCAGTTTTCTTTTGTGGAAAGAGTTTGTGGACACCCTGTATAAGTGCGACTGAACCTTTCGTTATCAATTCTCTTTATCCTAAATGAAATTTAATTCCTTTGTCGAAACTGCGATAACAAACTTTAAAATAAAAATTCCCGGTAACAACGTTTTAATTTCAAATTCTACATATAACATTTTAAATATCCTAACATTCGAAAAAATCTACGACAAATTTCATCCACACGTGACAATATGAATTGGTTTTGTAGCGTGTGGTAAGTTATTTTTCTTTTCTCTTTTCTAGAGTAATTTTAGTTATTTAAACAACTGTTTAGCTTTACTCATGGCACTTTTGCAGGTATTTCTAACAGAAACATAGTTTGAATGACTCTGGAGCAATTTCTATTTGATATAAGATTGATTTTACAGATATTTCAATTAGCGCAAGTCCTATTAAACGAGAGTTGGGAAACAGAATGGCTTGCACGATTTTTTTTGGAAATGTATAAATTCATGCTCATGAGAATGACTTCATGCACTGAAAGGGCAATGACCAAAAATGAGGACGACTTAAAATAATACTTACGCGATGAGAAGATTTCGAAGAAATCTCATAGATCATGTCATTAACCGACTTGATCCTAGAAACTATCTCCACCTTTTTTTATTAGTTTTGACTCTCTCAATCCGATAGGAAAATATGATGAGAATGGATTAGGAATAGAGGAAAGCTCGGAAAAATGGTCAACTAATATTGAGGAGCTCATGTTAAGAGGGGTGGCACGTCCCCCGGATGTTATAGTGTACAAATTATCCTCACGTAAAGACTTCTTGTATAATGTGCGTAGGTCAAGAGAAATGATCAATTATTGGAATTTGGTAATATGAAAAACATGAGGAGTACAAAATCGCACAATCTTGAAGTGTCCTTCCTCAATCATCATTCTACAAATTATGATACAATTTTTACTGTACTGAGTTTTGCCGTTACAGTTACAAACATTGGTTTTCATCTTTTTATTTCTTCACTATGTATAGGTTATTATCAGTACTACATCTGATTTTTGAACAGACTTAAGCACACGTTTACCGAATTTTTAATCCATGCTACAGAATTATTAAAAAGTTAAAACCTAATTGCGCTAACGCGCTGTTACCTTGTGTTGTGTTTTACTAAAATATTAAGAAATTCTGTGAAATTGAAACGAGCAATTAGTATGTAGAATTACGGAACTTAAGAGTTCGCAAGAACGGGGAATATCATCAAAAGTGCATAGTGTGACAGTAACAGAATTCCCATGTTATAAAATCCGAAGATTTCATTTCTTTATCAATTGGTATTAGCGTTACTGACCTTGTATCTTTTAAAACAAAGAATATCGATAAGAATTCACAAAAGGAACTTATTCTTGACAGCCCTGAGTACAGACATTGAAACAACAGAAGATAGTGACAACACTGTGTAATTATGTAGTTGTAATTCAAATGAAATTAAAACTACCCAACTGCTACAAATAATAGTGTTTTACATACATTTACCAAATGATTGATTGTCATATTTCAATATCGAGCTTGCTCGGGTTTCTTTCTCTATGTTAGACGAAAATTCTCCATGAGCAAGGCAAAACATTCGTCAGTGTCTGGTATCTTTAACCGCACATCTAACAATGTGAAGAATTCAACTGATTACAAATTTAGAACATTTTCAAACTTTATTTATAATCATTAGTGTCAAGGGTAATCTAGCGTTCGATGGCTAGACTGAAAATGCTTTTCTCATCGTAGAAACAGTGATCCAAATATACGATTGGCGTGAGGATCAATGCATCACACTCCACATGCTCTGTATAGCCCTTGTTCCTTGTAATAAGGATATTTGACTTTTTGGAGATGCTCAACAGAGTGCCAAATTCTAGCGAAGGTGAAGCACAAACAATAACGTTACTGATCTGTACCTAGTTGTCAACATTCATGCTCAGTTTTTCATCAAATTCAATTATAGCAATACAGAGATGTTAATCTTGATTGAATATAGTGTAATATTTTTAACGATTAAAAATATTCACGAATATTTACTTACAATAGTCACAAGATCCATCTTGAATCCGTAAACTTACATCCTCCATCTGAAAATTGGGCTATGGTTGATGTGGCAAATCGCGTAGAAAACTGATTTTACCTCTCACGAAAAAAATCAATGAAGTAAACAGTGGAAAATAGTAGATCAAATACAAAACATTTTTAAGGCAGAATTTAATAACGAACGTTACTCGCTCGGTGTGGTTTTAGGCGAGGTTGTCACTTGGGATAGGATGGAAACTCTTCCGGTGATTATTTTTACTGCTATGAACTACTACTATCCGGAATACAATTTGTATATAAATTTATTTTTGTAAAAGGTGGTATTCGAAAAATTTATTTGGAGTAATTCGGGTCCCAGCTAATGATAATATCATGTGTGCTTTATCCGGAGCTCGATAATTATGAGTATTGAATTTTATTTACTCTAAAGTGTTAAAACTAAGGTGTGTTATTTTTGTTACGTGTTGCATAAAACCAAACAAATTATTGTACATTTTGTCGCCATTACTGTGAATTACACGCAGGTAATTCATATTCTTTTGCCTAAAAAAATATAAAAACAAAACAAAATTGTAAAGAAGATACATCTTTTAGTAAAAAAATTGTTGTCGTAATTTAATACTAGATCATTATTGAGCTCTTAACTAAATTTAGTAAAAAGAGGTAAAATTTCCATCAATTTAAAATAATGACGAAATGCTTAAACCTCTGAATGTTTCCAATTATTTTTACATATGCTTCCATCTAAATTATGAAAATATGAGTATTTTGGCCATCTAACATTTCAGATTGAAATGAAACTAATTATGGTTCTTTCTTATTTGAATTTCAGATACAAATAAGCATGCGAAGGTACGATAGCGCACGCATGTAAGAAAATTCTGAAAGCGTATCGACTCCTGAAGATGTCAGCATCCGACGTCAAGCGTCGTGGTTCTAGCTGACGCTTGCGTGGATCATGTTCCCACATTTGACAAACCGAGATGCTACACATGATGCATCACCGAAAAATTTCGCGCTTATTTGTCTTATTTGTACATTAATTATCATGTTATATTTCGCATAAGTACAATAGCAAACATGACATTAAAATTTTGTGCAAGTTTAGTGCTGTGTTATGTTCATGAATTTAAATTTTTTACTAATTATCAGTTAATGTTGCAGAAAATAAATTAATATGTGGAACAAAATACAAATTACTAAAAGTTATTGTAAAGTGTATAGATGTTATAAGCATATAAAACAAAGAGACATTCGTAATGAACTATTTAGTAGATTTACATTTGTTATAATTATGGGTTTACAATAGAAGACCCTAAAAAACTGGATTGATTAAGGATGC
Source organism: Vesta saturnalis (assembly GCA_036346205.1). Taxonomy (NCBI): domain Eukaryota; kingdom Metazoa; phylum Arthropoda; class Insecta; order Coleoptera; family Lampyridae; genus Vesta; species Vesta saturnalis. Next base: position 2,744,838 of record JARFJB010000438.1, read on the forward strand.
TCCTTCGATATGTCTACACTGCTCATATTTGGTATTGCTGCCTCATTGCTGGTTCCGTCGGGTAACTTTTTTTGATATTTTTCGTTAGTCTCTCATTCTACACTATTCTAAACAAGAATTAGATTAAAAAAGAATAATTAATATTCTCACCTGACTATAACTGCATATAATGCTGTTAAAACTACTAAAATAAGATAACCAAAGAATGAGTAATCTATGCAGCAAACGTCAGTCATTAATTTGAGTCCTGGGGATAGATTTGGGTTGGTCATTAACAAAAATTTTGTACTTGAGCTTAAACAGAATACCTATGTCAAAGTGACGGAATGAATTTTTTTGTTTCAGAATTAAAAAAACCATGGTGTCGGATAGACTGGACAACGTGACACAGACAATCTCCAAGTTATTAGAAGGTTACGATATTCGATTACGTCCTAACTTTGGAGGTACAGTAAATTGCATTAACATTAACACAAATTATTAAGAATGTATCACTAAATTGTTTAATTAATATAAAATCAGAAAAGTAAATTAAATATCAGTCAAAAGGTTTTGCCCTTTTTTTACTTTATGAATTTGTTCTGTTTGGTACCAGATGTGCATTAATTAAATTCCACACACTTTAATTTTTTTTTAGTTACTTAATGATAATTGAGAAACAATATAGCAATTTAAAAATCCATGCAAAGCATTACAACTTAATAGAGGTTCAGCATGCTTTCACAATTTTGCTTTTTATTGTAATTAAGAGTTTACAAGCCATAAAGTTTATGATTGTAAAATGGAAACTCATAAAGCATTTGAGAAACTACAATTCCCTTTTGTGATACATTTATTGATTTTGAAGTTAAAAATATTTTAAACGCACTAGCAATAATACTAATTAGATTCTTACTATCTTAACATTTTTTTACACATCGACTAAGTTTTATTTGTAATGAATTTACCTGTACACCTGAACTATATTCCCCAATCAGTACAAGAACGTTTTTAAACTTTTTAATTATTAACCAAAGTGTAAATATTCACATTTACCTCCTACCAAAGTGCATTCACAACGTAATCTCCTGAATGTTCACAGCCCTATACGTAGCTATAATCCAAACGGAAACAAATGCATACAATTATTATAAGTTTTGTTATGAACAAGTAGTAAAAGTAAAAGTAAAATTGTAATTAAAAATTATTATTAATTTTATTAAATACATAAATAAAAAGTTTACCTCGAGTAGGATTTGAACCTACGACCTGTACTTTGCTAGAGTACCGCGCTAACCAACTGCGCTATCGAGATTTAAGCCCCAATCGATCTAAATTTTGTCTTTAGAACTGTAAATTCTAAATATATATATATATATATATATATATATATATATATATATATATATATATATATATATATATATACAGGCTGTTTCACGACGAGCTTACACTATCTATACATAGGAAACTACTTACACAATTTCTATAAAAATTGGCATAGATAAATAACAAGATGGCAAATATGTGGAACATATTTTGACAGACATGTCACTTCCGGATATACCGGAAGTGAACAGCAACTTTGTTACTTTAAATGTAACACCCTGTATGTTATTAACTTTTCGAAATCTACGTTCAATTTTAATGTCACTTTGTGTAGAATATCCTATACCTAAAATTTATACTTTTCGAGATATTTATTTTTTTAATGGAAAATTGACAGGTGCAGACCTCCGTATGGAAAATTCTGTGAACATCCCCAATACCAAATAAAACATATCTTATCGGGTTAATTAGTAAGAAGATCAAGGTAATTGATGACTTGTCGAAAACTGCTTTTCTGCATACAGGGTTCTTAAAAAAATGATGAAAATTTCAATTTCAAAAATGTCAAATATTTTAATTTTATTAAATGAAACTACCATATTTTTATTCTACATATTTCTTAATTCTATGGCCAAAAATAAGGGAAGTTTATGTCCACTTCCCTATACCCAAACTTAAGCATTTTTGAGATATTAACACGTTTTTAAAAATATTATTTATTTCTGCCGTATTGTTGTTTATTATTATTTATTATTTTATTTTAGCAGGCTGTGTATGTAGCTGTCATAATTAAATAGTATTAGTTGTCATTATTTGTGGTTAATCGCATTTTTACAATGTGATAGAAATGGCTCGTTTGGAACTAAACAATCAAGATTATCTAAATTTACTTTTAATACATGGTGAATGTGTCAGAGTTGTTACTAGAACATGTGCTTTATTTGCTACAAGGTATTCAGATCTACCACGACCCACCCGTGACACAGTGAAGAGAATAATAAACAATTTAACACAATTTGGTTGTTTTCAAGCAAAGAAATAGAATAAAAATAAGGTAGTTTCATTAAATAAAATTAAAATATTTGACATTTTTGAAGTTGAAATTTTCATCATTTTTTTCAGAACCCTGTATGCAGAAAAGCAGTTTTCGACAAGTCATCGATTACTTTGATCTCCTTACTAATTAACCCGATAAGATATGTTTTATTTGGTATTGGGGATGTTCACACAGAATTTTCCATACGGAGGTCTGCGCCTGGCAATTTTCCATTAAAAAAATTAATATCTCGAAAAGTATAAACTTTAGTTATAGAAATAATAATAATAAAAATACACAAAGTGACATTAAAATTGAACGTAGATTTCGAAAAATTAATAACATACAGGGTGTTACATTTAAAATAACAAAGTTGCTGTTCACTTCCGGTATAACCGGAATTTTTATAGAAATCGTGTGAGTAGTTTCCTATATATAGATAATGTAAGCTCGTAAACGTGATATATATATATATATATATATATATATATATATATATATATATATATATATATATATATATATATATATATATATATAATATATTATATATTCGGGATTGCTCCATAACTCCCTTACTATTACAAATATGAAAAAAGTTGTTGTTGTCCACAGTCATAAACTACACGTTTTAAAATTATTTTCAGAAATGGCGGACTTCCGGTTATACCGGAAACTCACGCCAACTTCGTTAAATAGAACAACCTATATATTATTACATTTTTGAATTCCTCGTTGAATTTAAAGGTCACTTTAATACCCATACTATGGGTCTATGTCGCATTGCTTCTGAGTTATTTGACATTTTGTAGAAAAAATGACGTTTGCAGTGCCTCCGAAAACTATCAATATCTCGAAGACGGTGGCTTTCGTTTTTTACTTCCGAAAAGGGCACCGCATCATTCTCATTCTTTGCCAAAAATCTTGCTTTTAGAATTCAATAATTTCTATCGCTCCGAAAATAATTTTTTTCAAACATGGATAACTTGATTTTTTTAAATGGAACCACCCATATTTTCTTATATCAGCGAATAGGAAATTAAATTTCCTTTCAACATCTTGCAACGTCTTGCTTTTAGAATTCAATCATTTCTATCGCTCCGAAAATAACTTTTTTCAAACATGGATAACTTGATTTTTTGAATGCACAAGAAATAAACAATAAATACTCAAGAATTAAGAACACAAAACTCAAAAGAAATACACAAGAAATACATAAGGAATGAACAATAAATACATAAATTGCACAAGTAATACAATATTACTTAAGGCTACAAGTAATAGAGAAGAAACACAATAAATACATAAGGAACGATCAATAAATACATAAGGACAATTACTTAACGATTACAGAAGATATGCAAAAGGAATGCACAAGAAATATCCTGTTGAGACGTTCCCTCGTTTGATACTGCACGCGTCCGGTGTTTGTAAAACGTTGTAATAACTTTGAAAGGCTGTTTCGGGAAGTCTTCGTTCAGGATACCGTACCGCATAAATCCTTGACGCCATAACGCATTTCTTTGGCATTTCAAGAATGAAAGTCATGTCGGTCAACTCTGCGTCGGACAACATTTTAATAGAAATGACTTGCAGCCCTAAACTATAAATATCTGACAGCAATACCAGGCTTTCGTTTTCTTCCGATTTATCATTGTTTAATTCAATTGAACAAACGTTTCAAGCTTTTGCAATTCGCAATAAATCTGAAATTAGATAAATTGTGAATATCTCGAAAACTATTACATACTTATCGATAACGTTGCATCAATGGAAAGGAAATTAATTTTCTATCCGCTGATGTAAGAAAATATGTAGTTCCAATGGATAAAATTATTTATAGATGTTTGAAAAAAAATTTCAGCGATAGAATTAAGAATTCTAAAACCAAGAATTTGGCAATGAATGATAATGATGAACAATAAATACATAAGGACAATTACTTAACGATTACAGAAGATATACAATGGAATTGAAAGTCAAGTTATCCTGTTGAGACGTTCCTCGTTTGATACATGCACCGCTGTTTGTAAAACGTTGTACAACTGTTATAAGGTGACCTTTAAGTCTTCGATAAGCAACCTAATAAATCCGTTGTCCATTAAATTTCGAGGATTCGCCAAATGAAGTCATGTCCGCAACTCTGCCTTTCGAAAATATTTTAAAATGTATTTAAACTGAAACTATACAAGACTCGATTTTTTATTGAATTAAAAAGGATTTTGAAGAATGAGAATGATGCGGTACCCTTTAAGATAAATAAATAATCTCTCACAACTTTTCGGAGGCACTGCAAACGTCATTTTTCAAAATGTCAAATCACTCAAAATGGACTAAGACCAAGTTGGTTGTTAAAGTGCCTTTAATAACGAGAATCCATATTAATAATTATGTTGTTCTATTTGAAACTCGAAGTTGCATGAGCTGGTAACCGGATCCGCCATTTCTGAAAATATCGAACTGGACGAGTTCCTGGTCGATGGTCGGCCGATTTGTATTGACTTTTTGTGATGATGCCCTGGTTATTGGTTTTATGATACTTTCTCCTTTCTTCCTCCTTTCTCTACCATTTCTCTAACGTTTACTGGTTCGTTCGTTGGGTGTTTAATAGGCTTCCAGGTCGATGGCAATCTCTGAGTGTCGTCTCGTGAATTCAAATTATGTGGTCGTTTTCGGTTTCGATAGCTTCTCTGATAATCCGGTGTAATAGATACTGTATGATTGCTATTATCCTTGTGTTGTCAAAATCTATCGCATGTGAGGTCTCCTTTACATGTTGGGCCAGTGAAGACGTTTTGTGGTACTTTTGTACTGCGTTACGATGTTCCTCTCTTCTTACATTAATGCGTCTGTTTGTTTGGCCTATGTATGTTCGTGAACAATCCCGGCATGGAATCTCGTACACTCCTTGATCTTCGAGTGCTATTTTAGTTAACACAAGGATAATAGCAAACATACAGTATCTATCACACCGGATTATCAGAGAAGCTATCGAAATCGAAAAACGGCCACATAATTTGAATTCACGAGACGGCATCCAGATTGCCATCGACCTGGAAGCCTATTCTCAGGAAACACCCAGTCACGAACGAAAGGGAAAGGGAAATCGGTTAGAGAAGGAGGAGAAAGGAGGAAATGAAAGTGAAAGTATCATCGCAACGACCAGTAACCAGGCATCGACCAAGAAAGTCAGCATACAAATACCGCCGACCATCAGCGAGGACCTCAGTCAGTTCGAGTTACCAGGAGCAGAACACGAACACTTGAAAATGGCAGATGAGATTATGCCGAAACGTCGTCATTTCAACATCGGTTCTTTAAGAACCATGGAGGAGAATCTACGCGAGACCAAGCCCGGAAGAACATCAACTTCATATTCAGCACTGCGGAAACCTGAAAATTACACACACACACATATATATATATATATATATATATATATATATATATATATATATATATATATAATATATCTATAATATAATATATTATATTTAGGATTTACATCAGTTCTACATACATAAAGACAAAATTTAGATCGATTGGGGCTTGAATCTCGATAGCGCAGCTGGTTAGCGCGGTACTCTAGCAAAGTACAGGTCGTAGGTTCAAATCCTACTCGAGGTAAACTTTTTATTTATGTATTTAATAAAATTAATAATAATTTTTAAATACATACAATGCTTAGGCTGAAACGGATGAAGGGTATATGCGCTCCCAGTTGAACTAAAATTGCGACCCTTGAACGTTTTTTTAATATGAGCATGAAATCAAAATATAAAACAATTACAAAATAGAAACAAAGTGTTTTTATTACATTCCAAGACCCAGAAAACGGAATACCAAATTTAAACAATCAAACAAAATGCAAAAGTCAAAATTGGACCTTAGCTGAAGAAACATTCTTTCTCTTGGTAAAAATCATAGGTTAAAACTATAATATTTAACATACGAAGTTAAAATAAAAGACTCAGTCAAAATTAAACTTAGCCAAAAATAAAATAAAAAGGTTTCTTTTTCAAAAACGCAATGAAATGATTAACAAAATTCATTCACAATTTACGAAGTCTAAAAATTTCGTTTTCAATGGCAATAATGCACCCCTATTCAACATTTTTTCTATCTTGTGGATAGATATAGTTTTTCACCCTCTTCGGTACAGAAAAGAACTCTCCACAGGTGCAATTTGTTACAGAAGTGCTTAGATGCATTTTTAGGGCGATTTCGTAATTCCGAAAATCAATTGCGTACAGTTTGATTCAACATTGCTCAAACAATGTAATTTAGCAACGAAGCCAAATCGTCTATTAACAATTTCATAAACCCTTTATCTTCTAATTAGCTGATTTTTTAATTTATCGAATAATTGGATAAATACCTCAATTTTGTATTTGGCTTTGCCGTCTGTACGGTTTCCTTGTGCAGCTGTAGCGTCATACGAGTTACGGCCACATCTTCGGCTTCAAAAAAATAAAAATGTAACTTTATCTAAACCAGTATTTGGCGTTTGTAATTTTTTGTTCATTTGATTGAATCTGTCTAGACCTTTTGACCAAAAGCTATTCCGTTGTAGTTGTTTCCATATAGTTTAATTTTTGGCACATATTTCAGCTGTTAACGCCGTAATGTGTTTTTTTTACTCCAGCTTTCCTATATTTTCAGTGAAGCATTCCTGGTTTAAAAGTAAACAGTGATTAAAGTTTTATAAACCTTCATGCGAGCACTGTAGCGCATAAATGATAAAGTATATAGGCAAGCAATTGATCGAATTGTCGTATTCTGGCTTGTACACCCAAACACTGTCACGAAGTATTCCCAGAGGTATCACAACTCTGGCGACGACAGTTTGCTACAATTTCTTCAAGAAGGTACAATTCCACACGTTGCCGATTGTTTCAAAATGCTAGACACCACGCGAGGTCAACATTTTTATCCCCTCTACTACCCTCACTACCACATTATGTTGACTTCTACTAGTTACTCTATCAAAAGACCACTAATCCCACTGGAGTAAATTTTGTGGAATCCCCAAAAGGTTTACACACCGCACAACTTTGGTTGATTTTTAATAGTTTAACGAAACTCGTTCTAATATTGCCCCTTTAGGGAATATAAAGATTTTCTGCAAAATCGTGTCGTACCATAAGTGTACTTTGTTTTACTCCCCATATATTATTTTAGTGGTCCAGTCTAGTGGTCTACCATTTAATTGACTCATCTTTTTACTAAATATTCAATAAATTTAATTCAAATTATATTTATTGTTATGTTTGCGGATGAAGACAAAAAAGTGCAGATACAGAATCAAAACGAAAAATGCGACTAAAAGTAAGTTTAACTTCAAAAATAACAATATTCGTGCAAAGCCGCAGTTTTAACCTTACTTTTTTTGGGGGTGAATACATAAGTGGTGATTTTCTTATCGGATAAAAGCACGAAATATTTTTGTCATGGCATTTAAATCCACAATCAAGGAAATGAAGCCCGAGCGATTTTTTCAATTCCCCTTGGTTCAAAAGTAAATTGCCCAAATGACGAGAGTATTGAGTGAAATTAAAAATACATTTATACTCATTTAAAAAATCACCACGAATGTATTTTAGGATGAATAAAATACCTGTTTTTATCCAAAAACAGGAAAAATTCGTGTATTATAACTTATTTCATCACAGAGGGCGTACGTTCTAATAGTTCTCTGTGATGGTTCGCACGTTAGGGATTGTTTTGTGACGGGCGTATTACCTTGCTTACATACACCTGGCTACAAATAACAATGTTTGGATTCTATTTCAATCTTTCACAATTTCCAAAATCTTTGACTAAAAATTTTATATTGTTTTTATGAAAATGTGAAACGATTCAACGTGAACTAAGTGATTTTAATTTATAAAGATAACGTTCATTAACTAACCTTTACTTTTATTGTTATCACATTTCTGTTTGTGTGAATGAACATTAACAATCGCTTAACAAATTCCTTTTTCATTTTATCGGGACGCTCCAGCTAGCTTAACAATGGGTTAAATGGTTATCGTTATCATTCATCAAGATTATCCTCAATCTGAGCTTATTATTTACCTGTAAAAGTGATAATATTTAATCAAGTCAAATTCTATATGCCGACTGTTTTGTTTACAGCATTATATAAAAATGATTCTAACTCTATGTTAGTATTTTTCTTAATATTCGTATGCACAAACAATCCTTTACAAACGATAAACGAAATATATTTTCGTTGAGCATTTCTATTTAAACATAAATTGTAAAATAAATAAAACACCAATTTTCGTTTATTTATACTATCAAAAGGTTCTTACTTGTTATCACTTTGTTCGAACTGGTGATGTAATGCTTGCTTTCCTTTGACCGGTGAAGAGGCCTCAACTAGGTTGTGACTGCTGCTCCCATGATGTCACCTTCTCGCCAACTTGGAACTGCTTCCTTTGTTCTCCTTACCTCTTTGTTATAGAGGACGCTCTTAACTTTCCTTCCACAATTTAATGATTTTTCTTCTAAATAACTGCTTGGTATATTTACACTGTCCAGTTTTTACTTAATTGTTCAGTTGAACTACAAATACCTTGCGCAACAAACTGCAAGCTATTTACATACCGCGAATGCTCCCTTTTTTATACATCAATAAATTTAACTTATTGTCCTTTCTACTTTGATTTATCAATTTGGATCGATTACTGTCTATTATATTTATTGTTCACTATTTAAACACAATTTACTAACGCTCGGATACGTATAAAACACGTTATCTTCACTTATTACGTCACTTTTAATACGTATTTTAAATTATGGTGCAATCCTTTTTATTTCCGACAACTCGATAATAATTGCACTTTTATTATTTTAGCTTTTCCTTGCATTAATACGGAAAATATCATTTTTGTTCTCTTTACACAATACTAATTGACTTTTCGTTATAATTACACAATATTAATTGCAGTGTAAATCAAGCTGCAGCAATCGCTTTTCAACCAACTATGGTCGCTTACTAGAGGCGACTGACTAACAAATACACGCCATTATAACTACTTGCTCCCCTTTACTAAACAGTTCAAGCTTTTTATCTTAATATTAACGAAAATTAACGAAATTCGAATTTCTAATGCCTCCATTACAACGTCAATGATGCACCTGCTAGGCAACACTGTTGTGTGAAACCTCACAATCAACGACAATGCTGCGATTAGAATGTGATCTGTTGTTGACAAGTAGATAAATCTAAATAACTTGGTACATTCATTTTTGGATTTATGGAGACACATTATAAACACCAAACCTGGCTATTTTAGACATTAGGTATTAATGAAGTTACAAATTAAATAATTGGAATGACAACTATTAAACTTGAATATAAAATGGCTATCATCTGATAATACGCTGCTTTTACTTTGGCAATTTCAATGAATTTATAATTGGACCACAGTCATTATGGAAGACGTGATTTTTTCACTTATTGTGCATTTAAAAAAATTAATAACTCCTGATTGGTTTTAATACACGGCGACAACGAACTCGTCTGTTGAATTTCAATAGTTTCTTAATAAATAAGCAACTAAAATATGATTATTTTATTATTGTATTCCTCACTCTCATTTACATTTTGCTCAGTATGGGTATCGATTTCTTTCAAAGGTACAATAAGTTGATGTTCTTCTCCGACACCAGTATTATTTTCATATTTACTGAATGCGTTAAATAAACGTATAGTTCCAAAAGACCTGTTTTATACGATAGAAAAAGAAGGGCAAACAGAACCGTAATTCACACCAGGCGTACCAGACTGACATGGTAAACGACTAGTGAAATTGAAATCTCTATGCAGACTTGGTTATTTTTCAGACACCTTCCTTTTTTTTCTAATTTCTTTTTGGAACTTAGTGTGAATTGTTCCTTACTCGATTTTTTACTTGCCATGTGTATACCGAGCTGGTGGATTGGTGGTAACAAAATCTACTTAGCAATCGTGTTGTAATAGGTTCAATTCCCGTTATCTTCTGCTCTGTATGAGGTTTTGTCATGGATTCTCTTCATACTCAAATTGCGACATGATCACTACGTAGACGTACATCATGTGCAGTTATTTAGGTGAATACTCGTGTATGGGCTTTTACAGCACCTCTAACACCGTTCCTTACGATCTTACTTTGACTCTACTGAATACTCATACATTTAAACTCTAGTTCAATTAAAGTGGATCTCAACCCAAGTTTGGTGAAGAAATTATTATATTTGACAAATTTTGAGTACTTCATGTACAAGTTTTGGTTCATTGCAACTAAATTATTACGTGAAAGAAAATGTATGAAGTAATTCAATATTTATTATTTTTGAATATGCAGCTTCTTTACAGTGACCTGTCAATAATCAATACAGAACGATTTGAATTTAGCTTACAACTTATATTACACCACATTTTTAAATCGTTTGTTAACGTGACAAGCTATTAACACTAACAACGGCTATGTAGGTCATGTTTTATTTTATTTTCAGCTTGACTTATATGATTCTTTACATTGTTCATTAATCAAACAACAATTAAAAACACTTATATTTTTACGGTAGCATAACGTTTATGCATGAAATTTTATACAGGTCCTTACATATCATCCATATACAGGTCCTTACATATCATCCATATGTTACTTAATTGTTACACCGTTAATCCCAATTAAAACTAAGTAAAATGTAAATAACGTTACAAAAATTCAGGTATATATTAAAACCAAAAACATAATTTAATTGAATTATTATAACATAAATAAAACTACTATTAGTTAAAGAAAATTTTTGGTCTAGTTATTCACACTCTACATCTAGTAGTACTGCGTGGAGCAGAACCGGCTAAGCAGTCTTGAGGTGTGACAAGGATATAAAGGTATACTATAGAGTGTAGTGTAGAAAATTGTTTGTATTTTGAATTCTGCAGTAAATATCATTTGAATTGAATTTTCAAAATTTAATACAAAATAGCATTTACTGCTGTTTTGTTCTATATTGACATGCTACAGGTAAAATCTTTTATTGTAAGTAATGGCCACGTTAGTTGGGTTAATACTTTAATTTCTAATTTGCGTTACTTTTTGAGGTAGGGTTGATTCCGTCATACATAAATTCAGCTAAAAGGTTAATACGTACCTTCCCTATTAGATACACCACTAATTAAAATGCTAGAAAATTAACTGTATTAACTTCAGTGAACAATTTAACTTCAACTAAAACAATACAAATTTTCACCACAACAGTCAACATAAATTGCTCTTTAGCGGGAAAATCGGGAACCCCGTTACAGTCTGGGTCTATTGCAGTCGGGCACGTGGGCTAGAAGCCTAGAGCTAAATGCTAAAATAGAGTAGCACGCAGGAACGGTAAATAATGATTTGTCAAAGTTTTAATCAAAGTACGTTACGCTTTCGTCTAGAACAAGACGGCGCTAGGGGTAAACAGTAGGGTTGTGACGTAGAACATCTGTATAACAATTACACAAAAATGATTCTGAATAAAGGATTTCTACTTCTTGCAATACTATATCCTATTTATTATTTAATGTTCTCTAGAAGGTTACTGTTTACAGTAACACACTGTGAGACTGTTCTAAATTTCATTCAACAACTCGCTTCATTGCCTCTGGTATTGTGTGAAGGTGATACTTGAAAACATATTTCGAAACAAAATAATCGCAAATGCTCAACTACAGAAACATTTCTCTCAAACTACTCAATGAATTTTGGGCATTGTGACATGTAACCCCACCCTGTTGAAACCATAACTCCCTCAATTACGGTTTCTCAATTTTTTTTCATAACTCACAGAAATAATCCAACACTGTGATGTCTCTACCTAACATTGATGGTACGGAACCATCAATAAGAATTGTGAGACGAGGACAGTTTTAGTTTTGAGGAACGTGTTACATAATTAATACTCACCAGGCGTAATATAGGCTTATTAAAATAAACGGAATGCCGACTAAATTCGCTGATGAAGGTCGTGGTTTTAGCAAGATGTGAATTAACTGAAATGTTGCTTCAAAATTCAAACTTTCACTAAAATAAAATTTAAATTCGATAATGTAGGTCATAAGGCGCGAGAAAAATCCAGCATAATCGTAGCAAACAATTACTTAAGCTTTTCTTTATACCTAAAAAGTATACACTCACAATGCTTGCAAATACGCTTACTGCCTTTTAAATAGATTAAAAGTAATAACCAAATTACTTATTTTTTTGGAAAACCCATATGACTAAATACCTACCAACTTAATTTTGTAAAAGTGCAATGATCAACCGGATATACGTACTTAGATCTCGAATGGAATATAGCATATTCGCTAAATACAATGTATATTTAAATCCTTTTATCAAATAAGCGGTGCTTTAACTTGCTCAAAATATTTAATTTCTAGCAAATTATACGGAAAGGATTGTGGATAAATGGTAACCATTAAGTGGACATCAACTTTAACGGGAATGGTAAACTTTGCTTGAGTTAATCAACTTATAATATCCATAAAATGATTCAGATAAAACAAAATTAATGTAATGATATATCAGTTATGAGTGGACATAAACTTTAACGGGAATATAGTTAAAATTAAATCTTCTCTAATCAACTTTATATTCACCAAGTTCATTAATTGTGCACTTAATACGGCAGTTGTAAATAATGGTATTATAAACAATAATAGATTAGTAACATTCCAACGAATTTAGAGAAAAGTCTGACAAAATGTGATTTATTTCAAACTGTCCATTGTCTAGTTGATTTAAAGCCAAATACACGTTATGTTGATAAGGAATTAAACCGCAAGCACCTTTACGACTGACCTACCAATAATGATTCGTAATTTTGAAACAAGCGTTTAGTAAGCCATGCCTTTTAAGGCTGAAGTTATTGAAGGTCAACTACATTAAAAACAAAACAAAAAATAATTTAATACATGTATTAAAAAAATAAAATAACATTTCAAATTTACACCTTTTTACAACTAAATATCTTATCTAGCCCTGTTATATGTATATTTATCTTATAATTGAATTCAAAACATAATAGTGGTACCGAATGCGTTTGATATATCACTCAATCAAAATAAGCCAAGAAAACTGCACCATCTCAATATTCAATCTCCTGATGCCATAATTTTTAACAAATAAATGATTTCTTACTTATATAAAAAGCCGTTATTTAAAAATCCTTTTGTTTTAAATAACTATGACACAACATATATACTGAAAAACGTGAACATTTTCACATAGTCCATCAGTGCATATGTGTCACAATCGTCTTTTGTGACACTAAATGATTTGTTTATTTTCCATAAACACCCTAACAAAAATTTAAATATGTCCGATAATCACTTTAGTTAAGCTAATTCATGATGACTAAATACCTATCAACTCAATTTTTGTAAACCGGAGGTAAGTACTTAGATCTCGAATGGAGTATAGCAAATACGCTAAATGAAATATGTATTCAAATCCTTTGTATTTCAAGTTGCATAAAATATTTATTTTCTAGAAAATTATAGGGAAACGAGTGTGGATAAATCGTAACCATTAAGGGGATATCAACTTTACCGGGACTGGCAAGCATTAATTGAGTTAATCAACTTCATAATGTCCATAAAATGATTCAGATAAAACAAAATTAGCGTAATGATATATCAATTATGAATGGACATCAAATTTAACGGGAATATAGTTAAAAATTAAACATTCTCTAGTTAGTTTTAAATTCACCAAGTTTATTAATTAATGCAGCAGTACAGTGTTGTAGGGTATTATGCGTCAATATAAAAAATAATCCATTAGTAACATTCCAACGAATTTAGAGAGGAAATCTGTCAAAGTTCTACTTATTTCAAATTGTCCATTGTCGAATTGTTTTAAAGCCAAATATACGTTATGTTGACAAGGAATTGAACCACAAGCATTTTTATTCTCTCTACGACGATTAGTAGTTTTCAAACAAACGATTAATAAGCCATGTCTTTTAAGACGAAAGTTATTGGAAGTCAACTACATTAAAAAACATTTAATACATACATTAAAAAAGTGAAAATAATGTATCAAATTGGCATCTTTTTACAAATAAGTATCTGATCTAAGCCTATTATATTTATATCTAACTTCAAATATTATAGTGGTTAATTGCTTTAGTTGAAGTCGTTGAAGTAGAATCATACAGTATTCGTATTCGTTTGATAATGTAAGAAATAGGATTGCATTAAAACTAAAAAATACAAATATGTAACCAGTTGTAATTATTTCGTTTGATAACGCAATAAATATAGAATTGCTCTAAAATTACAATAAAAGTTCTGAACTTAACTTAACCTTCACGACATTCCCTTTCGCGGTAGGCAATATAATCCCTGACTCTTATTTATATTTGTATATTTCATTCACAATCTTTCTCCATACTTTCCTATTTCCGCATACTTCCACAGCTTCCGCAAGATTCATACATTGTCTCTGACATCCCTTTTATTTTTAAAACTTCATATCTTTCTTTCATTTATATTTCATTCTACTACATTCAACCTAGTTTTACGCGGCCTACCAGGCCTGGCCTTACTTCTGACCTCACCCACATATATTTTCTTCGTTAATCTTGCGTTGTTCATTCTATCAGTGTGACTAAACCAACGCAATGCACCACTTTTATATCTATCCATCATCGTCTTTTCCTCGTCACACTCCGTCATTATGCACTCACCCTTTATCTTGCCTCCTCGTTTTACCACATGCGCTTCTCAGGAATCTCATACTCACGGAATTTTTTTCTTTCGTGTTTTTTTGACATACCCATGTCTCACTTCCATACAATACTGACGGACAAACACGCCATTATGGATTGCTCGTTTTGCAGTTAGGTTTATGCCTTCATTTCTCATTATAGTCCACATACTTCTAAAGACTTTCCCTTCAGCATTGACCCTTCGCCCAATCTCGCCCTCCATTGTACCATCTGCAGTAAACATTCTACCCAGATATACCACCTCGTCCACTTGCTCCACAATTTCATCTTGCAGAGTAAATACTCTACTCTTCTTTCCACCTTCTCGATTGAACATCACAATCTTAGTTTTGTTCACGTTTACCTTTAGATCCCTGCTCTCACAGACTGTATCAAACTTCCTCAGAACGGTTTGTAGCTGATCCGTACTGTCACTTAATAAGACTGTGTCATCTACATACACCAGAACACATACAATTACGTCTCCAACCATTACACCATTTGTATCGGTATATGCTTACTAACACATTTATCCATGTATACAATGAACAACCACGGTGACATCACACAGTCTTGTCGCACTCCTTGCTTTATATTAAAGTATTCACTCACACCTCCATAACACATGCCCGACTACCGCTGTATTCCGTTTATTAGACCTTTATTTACGCCACATTCGTTTAATATTTCCCACAGCTTCTCCCTATTCACTGTGTCGTATGTTTTCTTCAGATCTACAAACGCACAGCACAGCTTCCTTTTTACACTTAAACACTTTTCGAACGCCTGCTGGAGAGCGACCATCTGATCGACACATCCTCTTCCTGGTATGAAGCCATCCTGCACATCCCAAATCATAGTTTGTGTCGTTTCTCGTACTCTACCAATCAGTATTCTTCCAAATACTTTACCAGGCACGAAAGATTCTTGCCAGAATTTTCTCGTTCTCTCCATCTCCAGCGTTCTGTTTTGGGCCACGTTTTGTATTTTTGGCCCATTTCCAGAAGAGTTTTTTGTTTCCCTCAAAATCACTCTGCATTTTCTCTCCTTCCATAGATATCACTTCCTCTTTACTTATTTTCACAGCCTCCTTCACTTCTTTGTTTCTTAATCTGTACACCTCACACAATCGGTTTTTCATTGCCATGCGCGCATATTTTTTCTTGCATACTGCTTTTTTTACCGATTCATTCCACCAAGCACATTTTTCTGTCTACCTACAGTCGCTCTTCCACGTATCCGCACGGCACAATTGACAACACAGTTTTTTAAGCTTATCCATGCACTTTCGGCGTCAGTATCTTTTATTTGTTCGTTCCACACTGTTTCTTTCACATTTAACTCTTTACTCACAGCATCTGCGTATTCCATTCTCGCACCATTATCCACTAGTTTGTCTACCCTAATTCTGGACGTTGGTACTACATTTGCTTTCCTTCTCCAGGGCCACTCTTGCGCTAAACACACTCTCGATACAACCAAAGGTGGTCCTATCCAAACACCGATCTGCGTATTACTTTTGTGTCTTTCACCAGATTTCTAAATCGTTCATTATACACTATCAATTCTATCATAATTTTAGATTCCATGTATACATATGCACATTTTTATGTTTAAACCACGTATTGGATACAAACGCGCTTCTCTTCACACGAATGTTTACCAGGCGTTCACCATTCTCATTGTCTCTTTGGTCTGCGAACTTTCCTAGAACGCGTTAAGTATGTTCTGTCTGTACACCCACCTATTCGTTTATATCCCCCACTATCATCACTCTGTCGTTTGGCTTACATACGTTCAACACGTTCTGTACTTCATTCCAGAAGCTCTAACTCTCTTGGCCTCTTTCTCCATTCATCGGTGTCTAGAGTGCAATAAGAAAAATTCTACGAAACTCCACTTTCATTCTAACCCTCATTACCTGGGGAGATACCAATTCGTACTGTTTAACACATCTTTTTACTCTTTGACTTACGATCACCACAACTCCTTTTGCACTATGCACTTCAGTTTCAACTCCTGACCATAGTGCTAGGCTGCCATCCTCCATCTCCACGGCATCCTTTCCTTTGCGCTGTCTCCGATACACACGGAATATCATGCTGCCTTTCGTACATTACATTCGCAATTTCAAATTCTTTACCTGTAATATTCCACGTACCGACTCGCCATTCGACCTTGATCGCCCCTTGTAGCCAGGTCGATCCCAGGCAATTTTACTGTTCTCTTGAGTAATACCATAGCGAGCAGACTGGTTACTGGCTAATTCGCAACTCCGACGATGTAGCATTCCCTACTAACGGTATCGTCTTACTAGTGGACAGTTATTTGACTACTGCCCCAACAAGTAGGTATGTAAGAAGAAATATAGAGTCAAGAAAGATATAAATAGTATAGTGTATACTTACTGTATGAATATCTAAACATGCATATATACATATACATTTTTTCACTTATATACCCTTCAATCACATCACGTTTCAACCAGATTGCTCCTTACGTGATTCGTGGCTCTCGTGCCACCATACTTACCAGACTTGCTGTTATTTATTTGCGATCAAATGCTTCAGTTATTTTAATTTATTCAACCGTGAATTTCACTTTCATTAAATAACAATAAATAACGATAATGGCCTTGTTACACCTTCCGACTTTAGTTGCCTACTTTTAAGATTAGTCAATTACAATTAAGATCAAACATAGCAACAACGGCAAGAGTCAAGGAAAAATATAGTATAAGGCAATATGCAACACAATGTTATAATTAAACTTAAAATCACCTATAGTACCAACATTAGAAGTTGGACCAACCATCAAACCTGAAAAGAAATAAAAAAAAAGTTCTAGCTTTTTGTAATACAAAAAGTAGCCAAACAGTAAAATTAGAATGGTGGTCCAGTTGTAGACTCTGTACAATTAAACATCTTTAATTGCAAGCAAATCAAGTTTAACCCTCGAGCGCGCGCAATAGAATCGTTACGCGAGGGCGCAATGTATCTGGGAGATACATTGGCTTAAAAATAAACAAAATATTAAAAATATATTTTTTGCAATGAATCTGTTTTTAGGGGTATAATGAAAGAAATGACACAGTTTTTGTTTTGTTTTTTTATTAGAAACTTGGAAAACGTACAAATTTCAGATCAAACTTACATATGTATCCTCGTAATACTCGTAACTCGTAGAACATAATACGGTTAAATGAAACATTCAAGAATAAAAAAGAGTACAAAACATAAATATGCAGTCAGTTTAAATTTTGCCAGTGATCATCGCAAACCATTTGGCAATGTTCTAAACACAAACGCTTTTTGCATATTTTGCAAGCACATTTAGTCAGACGCGTTGGTTTGCAAGTGTCACATCTTTTCCTTTTTGATCATCAATTTATAAAGCAGGTGCTGTATTTGTGTTTCTGTTTGGTGAATTTGTGCTGAGCCGTTCTGAGGTTTGATTAATTTTTTCTTGAAGCACAGCAGGAATTCCTCTGGTATTGGTCTTTCTGTTTAGCAGATGTTCATTTATTGGTTCCTCGACCAATTTTTTGAGAAAAACTCTTCGTTTGTCGCGCGTTTGGCCATTTTTTTTAGTATTATTTGAGCATTTATTCCAGTCATGTTTAGAAGGGAATAAAAGATGACCATTGGCCATCGCCTGGTATTGCGTGAAACACTATACGTTTCGCACAATTCATCGTTTGTGTCAACACCTCCTTTCGTGCGATTATAATAGGTTATCATTTCTGGTTTCTTTTGGTCTCCTGTTGATGGGTCAATTGATTGATCACAATGCATGCTAGACACAAGAATTACACTTCTTTTTGGCTTTGGAACATAGGAAACAAGAGTACACTTTTTCCTAAAACCAAAAATGCTTGAAGTAACAGCACGTTTTGAATCTAGGAAATTTTGCGGAATTTGCGGCTTATTCTTTTTTACGGTTCCTACGTAGCTGAGTCTGTACGTTGTCAGCTCTTCAACCAAACTGATGTCTGTAAACCAGTTATCGGCATTGGAGCAGCTAAACGCTTTACTACATCAACAGGTTTGTTACTAACTGCAAAAGGAGAATCTTCAGGTTGCGTCCCACAATAAACTTCTAAATTTGACACATAATAGGTTTCACTATCAACCATCGCGTAAATTTTGATTCCATATTTTCGTGGTTTTGACGGTATGTACTGCTTGAAAACACAGCGGCCTCTAAAACCTTCCAGCTTTTCATCAATAGTCACATTTGGACCCGCCGAATAATACATCTTACAATTTTCGACGAAGATCTCCGAAAAATCTCTTATAGGAGCCAACCTGTCCAACTCTTTTCTGGCCAATCTTGTGTCGCGATCGTCAAACCATATACATTTTAGCAAAATAAAAATATTTTCGGCTCATTGTACTTCCAAATATTTCTACTCCGTGTCCAGTAGTATCAAATAAATCTAAAGTATTCAAACGGTGGGCTCGTAATCAGCCGGAAAGATAAAGAAGCCCTATGAGTGCTTTTATTTCAGACACAGAAGTAGGACGTGGATCTCTTTCACGTGAAAATTTCATCCTTTCTTGGTCAATAAATTGATTTGTGTATTGCACAAGTATATCAATTATGTTATCACTTACAAAACATTGCCATATATCCATCGGAGTTTTTGCTAAACCGTTAACTTGGCCAAGATTCTTGTTGATTATGTTGTGAAACCCTGTTCTTGTGTATATGGTGTTTTTTTCTATTTGTATAAGTCGATGTTAACTTTTGTTTTTTGGTGCTGGTAAAAAAATTGTCGTCGTTATCTGACTCGTCGCCGCAGTCCATATTTTGTTCCGACTCGAATCGCTGTCCCTTGTCTCAAAAACGCCTTCAGCAACATCATCTTCGTCACTTGCAATTGATTCGACTTCATCATTTTCGTCGTCGGAATCAAACAGGTACTTTTGAAGTTCTACGTCATTGGCATTGTTCAAGTTGTATGATTGCTTTGAAAGCGACATGATCCTAAAACAAGTTTTTATTTGCTAACCTCAGATTTTACACATTTATCTCGATTTACATGAAAATATTACAATTTAACTCTTGTTATACTAATTTCACAAGACAATTAAGATTAAAATAAATAATTATAGATCAACAATTACGCAAAATCTCTGTTTTGCAAATTATAAAAGAGATTAAAATTACTTGAGAACGCACAACGTATCTAGTTGATACAAAATATGGCTGCCAGCTAAACTAATTGATGAAAAAGTTGCACACTCACTGACCACATTCAGGACACTGTTTTAGGAAGGTACCTAAGCATCCGACCGAAAACACCCGATAACCACGCGATTATTAACGAAAGTTACGAGGCCCTTATCTCACAGATATTGCGCGCTCGAGGGTTAAACACTACATTTATTATCGCAAGTATATGTAAGTATATAATTGCAAACTACCATATACAATACAAATTAGGGAGAAAAACCAACATAGAAAAATAAAACATTCATCGCTCGCATCCAATTGAGATACATATTTGTTTGTTAGTAAAGTATTCAATTACTTATTTGTACATACTGCGTTAACAGATTTGTTTAAAGATAGCATTTATTTATTCCAAATACTTATACTTCACAACTAAAGGGAAGTTAACAAAATAATAGCGTTTTTAATCACAATCCTCATTTGTTTCGTAATTAACGAATCATAAATTGGTTTTAGTAAAACCCCAAAACGCTCGTCCTAGCACACTATTAATACTCTCGATCAAACTTGTAATAACTTTAATTTATTTTGTGCTTTACCAACGTTCTTTTTAAATTCCAACTACTGCGTCTAGCGTCCCCCGGTTACCCTATCTTGAAAATTGTAATTTGAACTTATTTGCAATAATGCAAGTTCAAGAACAAAATAATCACTAAGTGATTTATCTTGACTTTACTGGCAATAATGCTACTATTACTCACATTAATTGCTTGCCTTACTTTGACTTTCCTGGCAATAATTAAATCATTAGGATTTATTTACAAGTCTGATATTTAATTAATCGAGAACCTCAAATCTGATGAAACGAAGTGGCCATCTAGTGGTAGGTACATTGTGCTCTTTGACTGCGATAGGTTGGATGAGGTAAGTGTTGCATCATGTGGGGCAGGTCAACAATGAAACTACTCAAATTAAAATTAACGAGCTTTGCGCAATAGTGGTTCAGCCCGTTAATGTACTATTGTGGGAAAGAGCCACCAATAAAATCCACTTTATTCATAAATAAGGAATTGCACAAGTACATTAATAATAAATCAAATAACACAAAAAACAATGAAAGGGTTAAATATATAACAAAACACCATTAAATCAGGTTAATGTGCGTACAGAGTTATAACATTACGAGAAAATGAATAAAAAGCAGTTTAGTTGCACGTAAGCGCAATAAAAGAACCCATCTAGTCACACCCACAATTGTGTCATAAATAAATTAGAATAAAAATCGTAATACCAAACATGTGGCCCTTTACAACCGGTCTTAAGTAAATAAGCATATAAAACAATAAGGCAAATTACGGTACATATAAAATACAACAGTAGAATTGCACAGGTGATAATAAGGTAAAGGCAAGGACAAAAGAAAATAGACAAGGAATTTACACGTACACAATTGTTTAGTGACTACTAAAACACAAAATACATACCAAAAATTGCAATAAATTACATATAAAAAGAAATTAGTTCGCAGGCAAACAAACTGACACAAAAAACTCATTAAACAAAGCCTTACAAAGATAAGTCCTAAATAAATTATAACGTCGTGACCGTATCAGTTGGAGTGCGTTAGAAAAATACAGCGCCCCTTTTTCAGGTTACACATTTATGTATACAACAAAAAAAAACAATATAAATAAAATTCGAGGTGTTTAATGGTCATCTGGACCCGAGAGTATGTACACATTCGGCAATTGCACATTACAATTAATAACCAGAGCGGTATCCTGTATCCGTTCGCCCACGCCTCACCTCTACACAAATATAAATATAAACAACAAACAACAATGCTAATTCACACAAATACAAGAGTGAGGGAGCCCTGCAAAGTTTTTTATTTTAGCAGATTTCAGCTTAGTGAGCCCGCGTGCGAATGAGATACCTTTGCAAGGCAATGCTCGATTAGTTAAACACTTTACCACTAACACGACGAGCTAAGATACGCGGTTTAAAACTCGGCGCCGCGACAATTAATTACTGATTAATTATTTGAAAAATTTGCATTAAAACATACAAAAAGAAAAGAACGCATTAGCGTATTAGTTTTGCTAAAAGGTACGCGACAAAATATTTATAGACCGAACGGTTTACAACGGGCGTTTCTAATTAAAACAAATCAAAGCGTCCGGCTCAATCAAAACTTCAACAGCAACTGCCTTCCCCTCTGGTTCCCACCTAACCATGCCCACTCCCGAAAATCAACCCTCGTCTTTCAAAAGTAATAAAAAAAAAACAAGAAACATTAATTTACGTTGGAACAGATTCATATTAATTATTGCACGACACCTTAATTTTATGCATTCGTCCGTAACAAGCGCTACATGGAGGTCTCAAGTTTCAACGTACCCACAAAGATATCTTTAGATCGTGGTCTGTACTGAGGCAATTTATTATTACATTGGTGAAGTTGTTACCACAAGAATGTGCATACAACGACTTTCAAAGATTTGTTACACTACCTCAATAAAGGCAATTCGAGCGAGCATCAGTTCCTATCCTAATATGTGTTTTTTTCAGCCCTTACTCAAATACATTTTCCGTCACTAATTATTTAAACACTCACGCATAACTGTTTTATTTAATTATCCCATAACTCATTTGGAGTTAACATTTAACTACGTCACTAAGCCTTATGACAAAGTTGAGCAACCAAAATCAACCCTTATGATTAGGATTGATGATATTCTTTACACCATGTTCCTCTTCATATAGAAACTATAACGCCCTGAGTAATGCCGGAATAATAATTTTATAGGGAAATGGTCATTACAACAAAAATCGTTTTTCGCTCCAAACTTACAAGCAACCTATCATATATTAATTGTGAAGGTGGCCAAATAGGAAGACTATCGATCGGTTTCCGCAAAAATGTTCTTAACAACAAATTTACAATTAAAAATACTATTTGTGAAGATCCCAAAAATAGTAGATTGCAGATGTTATTAGGTCAGAAGAATCCTGAGAGGCAAAATCCAAATAAATGAGAAATCAGAGGGAAAAATTAAATACTCAAAAAGAATCAGAGCAGACGCCGAGCAAATAAGATCTAACAGGAACAGATACAAACAGCAGTTAAACAAAACCCTAGATGAATGTTATGAAATACCAGAAAGCAATAGCTTAAATGAAGAAAATGACAAGATTGTTACAATAATAATGAATATAATAATAATGAAAACAACGGCAAGTAAAAGATAAGGGAAAAACTCTCAACAACAACTAAACAACTCCTACAAGAGAGACTAGAACTTATAACTAATGGCAAAAGAAGCACAGATAAATATATACAACTAAATAAAAACACAAGGAAAAGCCTTTTACAAAACACAACAAAGCAAAAATGCCGTAGAAGAAGAAAAACAGAGAAAAGAACAAAAAGCACAAATACTAAATGGAAATTCAGAAGAGGTGCCTGACATCGATATACAAGAAATTGAACACGCATTAAATAAAGTGAAAAGTAACCAACAGGACAGGGCAATATCCTGCCCGAAATGTTAAAATAAAGCACAGACGGATTAAAACAAAAACTTGCAACATTATTCGATAAATGTTTGACCGAAAGTAACATCCTAGACGAGTGAGGGAATGCAACAGTAGTATTAATATATAAAAAAAGGGGAAACCCAGAAGACCTGGAAAACTACAGACACATAAGCTTACTGTCCCAGATATACAAACTATTCATGCGAATATTAACTAATAGGATGGAGAAAACATTCGAGTTTTAGCGACCAAAAGAACAAGCAGGCTTCAGGAGAAATGTCAGTACTACAGAACACTTATAAACAGTCAGAATGATAATCGAAAAAACTACTGAATGTAGATTACCACTATGGATGGCATTTATAGATTTCAGGAAAGCATTTGATACAGTGGAAATAAGTGCATTGATGTCAGCAATGAGAAATGCAAGAATAGATCAAAGATATATAAACTTAACTGAAACAATCTATAGTATAGCCACCTTGAAAATAAGGCTACACGAGTTGACAAATAAAGTGAAAATACAAAGAGGACAGGCGGACACCATGTCACCGAAGATGTTTACGCTAATGTTAAAAGATTAAAATGGGAAAATAATGGGATAATTGTAACAGATGAAAGACTCAGCAACTTAAGATTTGCTGACGACATTGTATTATTTGCAAAAGAAGAGAAGGAACTGAATGAAATGATAAAAGAACTACAAAAAAATGCATGTCTAAAACTAGATGTATGAGGAACCAACAAAATAGTGAAGAATCGATAAAAATTGACAAGCAAAACATCGCAAAGGTAGAGACACACACATACTTAGGACAGGCTGTTACAACCGGGAAGCTAAATCAAGAAAAAGAAATAAACAGACGAATAAAATTAACCTGGACAACATACGGTAAATTAAAATACATTCTGAACATGTAAATTCCAATACCAATAAAAACAAAAAATTACAACGAATGTATACTACTAGTTACAACATATGGATCGGAAACATGGGTTCATATCCAGAAAAACAGTGAAGAGGCTTCAAATACACCTAAGATCAATAGAGATAACATTACTAGGAATAACAGTAAAAGATCGGAAAGCAAATAAATGGATACAAGATAGAACACAAGTCCAAGACATAATAAAGAGAATTTGCACCCTGAAATGGAACTGGGTTAGACATGTTGCCAGACAAAAGGAAAACTGAAGAGGAACGACTACAAGACGGAGACCATGTGGAGCGAAAAGAAGCACCAGATACCGGAACAACGATGGTACGATGACATAAAGAAGACAAGCGGACTAAATGGTACCAAGTAGCTCAAGACAGAGATAAATGGGCACAAATGAGAGATGCCTATATCAAAAATATAGAGTATGGCTGAACAAGAAGAGATTAGGTCAAAAGTCACTCGACTTTTTAAATTAAGCTTCAAACAATCCTTGAATATGTTTATCGCTGTTACACCGTTTGGGCGTCACCATATTATACAGGTTTTTAAAAAGTACTTGCTGTTTATTGGAGTTATAATTTTCACTGTTAAAGAACAACAAAATGTGTTACCCACCGAGCATCTTAGGTGCTAACCTCTTTCAGATAATTCACGTCTTATTTGGTATAGGACAAAAATAGTTACAAGTCGAATGATAAACGACAAATAACGATGTAGGCACAAAATCATTTGCAGCGTAATTCTACTAATAAATGTCGCCTATGGTGCAATGTATATATATATATATATATATATATATATATATATATATATATATATATATATAATTGTATTTAGACGTTTACGGAAAATGAGACATCAGATCTTTTTGAAAATTTGGTCACTTGCATGGCTGGCTCGGATCTATCGATCTAAAATATTTTCAGCGTTGCCGCTTATGTGGAAAAGTGGCATCACTTTTGATATTTTTAATTCGCTATTACTTTTAAATTACTTTTGCATCACACGTCGCTATGCCTATGTTCAACCGTTTTGGAGTAATTAATTAATTTCCTTATTTTTTAGCCAACACATGGCTCCAATCGAATGTTCATTATTGTGGTGTTTGAATTTGAATTTGTAGAAAGTTGAAATTCTAGACGCACTCTATGAATAAGTTGTTCATCAGTTCTGCGTAACAAAATTGGTTCCATATTGTCAGGGTCGTTCGAAATTCGTTACACTTCCGCAAGGTACAAAAATGCAGAAAAGTTCATTATTTCCAATGGGACACCCTGTATATTATCGAATATTCTGATAGACAATTGAAGTCCCTTTAAAATTATGTATCATGTTCCTATAATTAAACAGTAAGGTTTCCGAAATAGAAGCACGTTCCTATAAAAAGCGCACTATTCCGTACCTTGCGGAAACGTAACGAATTTCAAACGACCCTGTACAATATGGAACCAATTTCGTTACGCAGAACTGATGAACAGCTTATTCGTAGCGTGCATCTAGAATTTCAACTTTTTACTAATTCAAACACCACAATAATGAACATTCGATTGGAACCATGTTCTGTCTAAAAAATAAGGAAATTAATGAATTACTCAAAAACGGTTGAAGATAGGCATAGGAATGTATAAGGCAAAAATAATTTAAAAGTAATAGCGAA
Source organism: Vesta saturnalis (assembly GCA_036346205.1). Taxonomy (NCBI): domain Eukaryota; kingdom Metazoa; phylum Arthropoda; class Insecta; order Coleoptera; family Lampyridae; genus Vesta; species Vesta saturnalis. Next base: position 2,771,248 of record JARFJB010000438.1, read on the forward strand.
CCCAAAAATGTAATAATATAAAGGGCGTCTCATTAAAGATATTAAAGGTGATGCCACTAATCCACATAAGCGACAACGTCGCAACGCTGAAAACATTTTAGATCGATAGATCCGAGCCAGCCATGTAAGTGACCAAATTTTCAAAAAGATCCCATGTCTCGTTTTCCGTAAACGTCTAAGGTAACATCGACGTGAATCACCCGGTATACATATATATATATATATATATATATATATATATATATATATATATATATATATATATATATATATATATATAAATTTCGTTGAGTGCGCAATTGTCGTTTTTCTGCTGCACTACTAACCACACTATCACAAAAGTCGATTAATTGGAAATCAAAAACTGGGTAATAAAGATCCATTCATACACAATCATTATCTATTGAACTACGTATTTGTCAAACGCTAGTAATAATAATACGTTAGCTTAAGTAAACTATGCCGCTACTTTTTGCACTACACTCACCTGACCTTGTAGCCGTACAAAAATAATTAAATGTAAAATTTTAATATTACGTCGTGGATTTATAGAATTTTCACTGTTTGGGGTATGTATGTTTCTTATCTAACACAAAAGAAATACAAGTTAGGAATTTTATTGTACCGGGTGTACGAAAGGCAGCCAGCCATAATTCAGAAAATATTTGAGATTGAGCAGTGAAATAAGAAACCTTATAATAAATTTTGTACGACTAGCCGTTGTCGGAGGTGAGTAAGATGTTAATTAATTTCGCGCACAACAGGATAGTATGCCATACTTAAGTTGAAATAGAGGTTGAAATCGTCATAAAACCGGAAACGGGCGCCAGAGTATTTGAAATGTCACAATAGAGGCTGAAATGCCTAATTATAATAGTTCACAGCTCGCTCAAAATACTCAAATAACTTGCTTGCCTATACGTAATCTCCTCAGATGGCTCCAAGACCAGCAGATCTTTCGCCAACCTGAAATGCTTCAAACCAAGTATTTGCACGCTTAACTAAAATGGTAGCGTGCTGCAAAAATCAATCACTACTTTGATAATAAAACACTAATCTCTAGTTAATTAAAAAAAACGCAATATTTAAACTAATTCCACTTCATCAAACAACGAAAAAAAAAAATAAATGCTTTAAATTCTTTACACAGTCGTTTGAAATTTGTGTTTCTCAAATCACGTCTAATTATACTCAAATCATAAAAACAAGAAACAAAAATGCAATAATTCATAGGCCCATAAATGTACGTTATAATTAAATAATCACTTGAAAAGCTTTCGGCCGTAATTGTTTTTATTCAAATTAAATTCAATATAATGTCTTAATGACGTTAATTCGAAGATCAATTTAAGAAAAATCATTAAAAATGCGTGTCGTCACATGCTGTGTAATAATAGGTTCACAAAAATAACCTAAATAATTGTAATGCAAATAAAATAAATAATAAAACAAGAAAAATCGGATACAATAATGTTTACTATGCGAGTAGCATCAGATAGCTTATCTAAATTGGCTACCCCTAGCTAGAGTTTTCATAAACGGCCTTCTCTTAAACTTATTGTAATTTTGATATACCAAAATAACAAATATGGGACACTCCAATATCTCTTAGATAATTCTCTAAATGGCATTCATTCACAGAATTTAAACGATAAACTGATCAAAATGAATCTTTAAAAGAAAAAAAAACAGTGCGTCCATACATTCGCTTAACACTCAAGTAACATAATAATGAAATACACCCAAGAATTTATTTAAATTTTGTCAATCACTACAATAAAGACACAAAAAGGTTTCCTTAATTGGAGAGGCCCTTTTGTTACACAGAATCTGGAATGGACGCAGAGGATAAATTCCCAGTATCATACACCTGGTGACTGCTTCGTTTTGCTACTTGCGTTGTGGTTCGAATCTCAATTGATCGTGTACACGCTAATGTTTACATTAACTCGATATTCGTTCACTTAATTTTATTCGCGTTAACTATAAACTACAAGCGGAATCATTTACAGTGCGTTACTTATTATCTTTACACTAATAATTCTTAATATTTTAAATTACGAAAAAGCTTTATTTATTTACAGCAGGTTATTTGCTTTTCGGTGAACTGTGAACTTAATGTTTGTAATTTAGAAACGAACGTTGTTTTTTCTGCAAAATGAAAGCGAAACCTCTCAATAGGATAACACTTGGTACTTAAACACTCAACACCGCTCTGGATCTCGATATATCCCTAAGGACCAACTGCACGTAACGATAAATTGGTCTTGTGAAGGTTGAACAATTATATGATCCCTTATTGGAGTTTGTGAGGGGATGAACACCTTATACCGGCGGTTCCTTCAACACGGACCTGATTCAACGTCGTTTCGCGGTAAACTTAGCCACCTTAACGATAAACTGTACGCCTCTAAGCCTAACAACCACTGCTACTAGGAATAATTTGACTTGCGGCCAGATTGGTTTTTTTACCCCTTCCACTCTAATTAGCCAAAAAACTTAAATTTTCTACCTACGCGCATTCGCGAATCCAACTCGTAAATCGTCGAGAGAGATTGCATTGTCAGCAAGCCTTCTTCTACTCGAAACCTTATCTAAGTAATTTGATATATGGTTATTTGGAATTTTATACCAAACTTGCCTGTAATGCTATGTATTTAAAGTTAAAGTCTTTGTCTTAAAGCCAAAGTCTTATCAACAGAAAACATGTACCTTACAATGTAATATTTGAATACGTTCTTTAATTAAATTTTATATGATGCAATCTTAATGTGATTTAACTAAATTTCTCCAATTTAAAATCCGAAAACATTAATTTATACAAATCTATCCCTATTTACGAAGACACTAATGAATGTTTCCTTTCAAATTAGTAAGAGGGTTTCCATAAACATCGATACCAAAAATTTAAACCCCATTTTCCAATTACGAGAACCTATACTACATTCAAGATTTCGGTACCAACAAATAATTTATATTTTCGCAAATTTATCGGCAAATCTGTGATAAATCATGGATACATGACAATGTGGCAAGAGAAAATGCTGGAAATGATTTTTAATTTCCTACCATTGCTGCCAGAGGGCGTTTTACTGAGTTCAAATTGAAATTCTGATTTTTTTGGCAACTTTTCCTTAGTAATGTATTAAAAAAAATGTATCCATTGTAAACTAGTGATCAATATGTAAAACATTGTTTGATGAATTTTTACGATTGTTGTCAAGCTAAAGGGAGGGGTGTTACTGGAAAGATCGTATAACTTCGAAACGTGTTACTTGAATTTGTCAAGATTGGTCTCGATGTTAATCGAATACCTGATATTAACAAACAAATCCAAAACCACAACAATTTCTTATCTCCGTCTACCAAAATAAGGCGTAACTTGTTGAAGGAACAAAACGGTAGACTTTTCTAAAAAATTTAAATGATACCAAATGCTGTTTCATTGCTATTGAAAGAAAAATTAATAAGGGAGTATTTAAAAAAAAATATGTCAATAGCTTTTATAAAACCAAATGTATAGTCAAACATGTGGTAATATAACAAGCGATTTGAGCTATAAACCAATCGTACGCTTAAAATAAATAAGTAGGCTATGAACACTTTAATTTCTTTCAAAATATCTGTGGTCCTGAAAAGAACCGATTTAATAGATTTAATACTTTTAATGACGTCCTCAAACCTCCGATCATTATTTTCAGTACACAACTGGATCTTATCTCTTGTGGACTGCACCGCACATTCAATTTCTGCCACTGGCTTTGAACATATTCCCTCTTCTATTTAGTGGGCCTTTTCTTATGGTCACTCTAGTTTGATATACCATATCCTTCACCTGGCCCCATAAATATAAAGCCAAGCAAGATAAGTCCGGAGAACGAGGAGGCCTATCCACCTGCCTGAAAAAAATGTGCAGGACATCCATCATGTTGGAAGAACATTGTCCTTCTAGTTTGAACGTCAATATCTTCAAGTAGACGGGTCAATGCTCTTTCACACCAGACATTAATTTTCCACCTCCCTTGGTGCTGTACCTCGCGTAGCCAATGAGAATTGTCTCTCAACCAGTAATGCATATTATGCAAAATTACTTTTCCGTCACAACTAAAAGCGGCTTCGTCTGTCTATAAAATTCTAGATAATATTTTAGCATCCTCTTGTGTTATGTTTAATATCCAATTGCAAAAGTTCAACCTATTAAAATCTTGAGGTATCCAAACTTGATGAGGACAATATGATATGGCTGGCATCTAAAAGGGTAGGCATATCATGCGTGAGAATGCATGAATAGTATACGTAGCAATGAAGGAATAAAAAATATAAATACAGGGTGATTTCTAACCTACGGAGGATTTAGATCAAATGCTAATAATAAAAAAGTTACGGTTTAAAGTTCTTATAAACAATTGAGCTTTTTTTATAAAATACGGCACTAACATAAGTTTTTAGTTCAAATTTGGAATATGTGAAAGTTAAATAAACAAAGTTCACTTGAAATTTTAATAAAACCTTTATAAAATGGAAGTTATGGCTATTTAAATTGTTTTTAAAAATACACACTTATGAGTGTTCATTTCTTGAAAATGTCTGGTTTATTTAATCTAATCAAGTACGTCGAAGTTTCTTAAACGTCAGAAATTAAGTACCTACTTTAATTGTTGTTATTGACTTACTTATTAATTATTGGTTACTAATTCGTGAACTAATGGTGAATTCAGTAATTAAGGATACGTAGTTATTATAATGGTGCATGGAGCTGCTGAAGGAAACGCTGAATATGCTATAAAATAAGTATTTCGAACGATTTCCAAATCGACAATGTCAATACCGCTGCAGATAATTTACCCAAGCTCCACGATTATCAGAAAACTGGATTCGTCGTGCGCAATTGTGCGTTGAAATTCAGGGCCAGCATTTTGTTTTGTCTTAATTATGTTGTTTTAAATTATAAAAATAATACTACTACAAAAGAATTTATCAGAGTGTGTGGGAAATATTTGTGTTTCTATGTAAACGTGAATTACAAAAAGTCAGCAGCACTCAATACAGGGGTTTAACTTATAAGAACTTTAAACGGTTGTAACTTTCTTATTATCATTTGGTCTAAATTTTTTTTTAAAAACAACTTTATTTTAATCCCCCCTACTTGCCCTTTCAGTTTCCTCCTTAAGTTAGAAATCACCCTGTATAAATAAAATATAGATGATATTAAACGTTTCTTATCATGTTTGATTTCGAAATTTTACAAATAATATTTTCAAGAAACCTACTTACTTGTGCTTTTTTTAAATATTTTGAACGCTTCCATGCGATATCCCTAAATTTTGTGATATTGTCCTAATACTTAAATGGGAATTAGTTTCAATATATACCAAGACATTTATAAAGTTTCCCTCGGTACAATCTCGAGCTCGTCTATTACACAGCCCAACAATTTAAATTTTTTTTCTTGGTGCCGGAAAACTAAGAACTGATTTTGGATATTTTTGATGTGCTGATTCCAAAAATACCTGGCTTTTTTTTGTAGCAGCTCTAGTTTTTGAGATACGGGCTAATTGATCTTAGTTCTGATAAAACGCAAAAATAATGAAATTATGACATCTTTGGAGGACAAAAGTGAAATTTCATACCTAGATCATTAGAGTCTAATTAGGTAGTTTGTTATTTGGTATTATTTATTCATTAGTGTAAAACCCAACTTTCCAATACTCCTATCAAAAACTAATCAGTACGCCATATTACCTCGTATATATCTCTGCTTTACTAGAAACAGTTTATATAAAGACATTAGAATCTAATTAGCCAGTTTGAGTTACTTGCTATTTATTAATTAGCGTAAAATCCAACATTCTTATAGCTACCCCCTCAAAAACTAATTAATACCCGGCTATATCACCTCGTATCTCTGCTGTACGTGGTACAGTTTCCTATTTAATTTACATAGGTAAAGTTGTGGTATCATTTGGTATTCTTTAGTGATAAAACATTTAATTAAAATCATGGCATCCAAATACAGACGTAGCTGTGCGAATCATCCAGACGTTTTTTGCTATGTATGTGGCGAGTACACTTTTCAAGAAAGTAGAAAACCTATTTCTGAGTTTGTGAAAAGAAGTTATCTGGCCTATTTTGGCGTTCACTTGGGAGACCGGGATAAATCTTGGGCGCCACATTTCGTATGTAAAACATGCGTTCAACATTTGCGTCAGTGGACAATCGGAAAGAGAAAGTGCCTAAAGTTTGGAGTACCAATGGTTTGGAGGGAATCAAGAAACCATCACGATGACTGCTATTTTTGTCTCGTAAATATCAAAGGCATCAATCGGAACAATAGACAGAAATGGAAATATCCTGATCTAGACTCAGTTAAGAGGCCTGTACCGCATAGTGATGAAATACCCATTCCATCATTCAGCAGTCTGCCTAGGCTCCCGGAAGATATAGAATCATCAAACTTTGATGAAGTGCAATGTATAGAATTAAAAAACGACAGTGATTTTGAAGCGAATTTAGGAAGTCCCCAACGTTTCAGTCAACAAGAACTGAACGATCTTATTAGAGACCTGAACCTTTCAAAGGAGTCTTCTGAATTACACGCCTCCAGATTAAATGAGAAGAATCTACTTCAGCCAGATACCAATATTACATTTTATCGTAAAAGAGATCAGGAGCTGCTGCCGTTTTACTCTGAGGAAAATAACCTGGTATTCTGTAACGATATAAGAGGACTCTTACAAAAAATATAATAGTAATAATGTAAAATGTATAAGAGTTAAAAAATAAGATGATTTGTTTCTAAAAAAAAGGTCAATATAGCATATCTCAAAAACTAGATCTGATAGAAAAAATCTGACGACAGTTTTGGATTCTGCACCCAAACATTACATAAAAACAGTTACAAAAACCCCTGCACCAAAATATGTGTTGGGCTGTGTTATATATAGAACAATGGATGCTACTGGTAGCACTTAAACGTTGTGTTAATCGAACAAAAACTCCGTCTGTTGGGACATCGCATGTGTTAAATTCGTGCAGCAACAGTTGCATTCTTCATGTATTCAAAATATGCGGCAAGCATATCAAATGCTTTTTCATTGGAAATTGGCATTTTCCTTTTTCTTTTTATAATCTACTAATTTTAAGCATATGATTTATTTATAACTCAAACTGCCTGTTATATTACCACATTTTGACTATATCTTTGGTTCTATAATAGCTATTGACATATTTTTTTTACAATACTCCCTTATTTTTTTTCCTTCCAATAGCAGTTTCAAAGTTACACAATTTTTTTCAGTAACACAACTTATATCGTTCCCCTTCCCTTTATTTTGACAGCAATGGTAAAAATTCATTAAACAAAGTTTTACATATTGATCACTAGTTTACAATGGATTTTTTTAAATACATTACAAAGGAAAATTGCCTAAAAAATGGGAATTTCAATTTGAAATCAGTGAAATGCCCTCTGGCGGCAATGGTAGGGAATCAAAAATAATTTCCAGCATTTTCTCTTGACCACATTTATAAGATTTTTATTTCACTGCTCAATCTCAACTAGTTTTTGAATTATGACCGGCCGCCCTTCTTAGTTGCACACCTGGTACATTAATCCACGCTACAGTTTTATTAAATGTTTAATTATATGAACTTTCATTTAAAATTTTGGGTGTTAACTTGAACAATTATTCCACGATTGTGGTTGTAACGTACATCGTGGCCTGGGTTGAGATTCGAACTTACCGCGATGGGGTCGGATCACAACGCCAAATGACTACAACGCCCAACTTCACAAAACCCCCAACTTGATGTTAGATTTACCGCATCACATGACCACAACACGCAACTTTAGTATTGACAACAACACATAACATGATCACAACACCCAATTAGACCATAATACCAGACAATCGATGTATTAAAAATCGGTTTACGACGCCGTATCAATATCATACTTGACTATAAACTCGAACTATATGTTTGACCACAAAGTCCAACACGACCACAGCCCACAATTTTAAGGATAATAAAAGAACGCTCAAATTAACCTCAACCTCCAATTTGAAGAATCATCACCTTGGAAATGACGGGAACTCATTACAATTAGGTAGTTTAAAAAGTACACTGATCAACAGAGATTGTGGTTCTCAAACAAAACTAGGTAATCTGTATATACCTTCTCTTTCTGAATTCAAATCTGTTTTCAGATTTTTTCTATCACGTGTCGTTTTTGAAATATATGCATTTGAAGTTTCACTATTATAGTATAATTACGTACATAACGGAATTACCTATTAGCGATAAGAGTTTTTGGAAATTATGTAATTACATTCTGCATTTATGTTAGAAAGCTATTAATACATGTTAATTACATGTTAATTAACATTAATACAGGTATGTCGCTTAATAAATATTTGTAAATATTATTTCAACTTTCCATAAATTAGATCATTTACATACCGACCTCTTCAGTGTTAGTATCGTTCCGTAGAGTGACAAGTGAGCGAAGAAAATTTCTTGTATTTCTGGTGTTTTGGGTGATAGTACTTAACTTTAAAAGCATTAATCATGTCCCGTAAATGTGCAAAGGATCCGGACAGTTTTTGTTATGTTTGTGGAGAGTTTACTGCTAAAAATCAAAAACGATGTTTTACTCCGCAAATACGAAGAGCTTATCATCTGTACTTTGGATGTAGAGTTTGAGATCAAGACAAGCAATGGGCACCACATATTTGTTGTGTTTCTTGTGTAAATCGTCTTCGACAGTGGATAAAAGGTTCCCGCTCATGTATGCCCTTTGCAGTACCTATGATATGGAGGGAACAAAAGGATCATCTAACCGACTGTTACTTCTGCATAACAAAGATAGCAGGCTTCTCTGCAAAAAATAAAAAGTCTGTGGTTTATCCTAATTTAACATCGGCGATAAGACCCGTTGGCCATTGTGATGATCTTCCCGTGCCTATGCCACCACAATCTGATGAAGAGCATGATGACATTGCTTCCAGCAGTGATCCAGAATTTATTCCTGAAGATTACACTGAGCCACATTTGATTACACAGGCACAACTAAACGATTTAGTTCGTGATTTGAACTTAAGTAAAGGCAAAGCCGAGTTACTTGGCACCAGATTGCAAAGTTGGAATTTATTGGAATATAGTACCAAAATTAGTCATTTCCGTAACCGCGAGAAGAAATTTTCTGAATTTTATTCTATGGAGGGCAATCTTACCTACTGCAGTGATGTTGACGGTTTGATGAAAGGCTTTGGACGTAAACGCAAACCCGAAGAATGGCGACTGTTTATTGATGCATCTAAATTTAGTTTGAAAGCAGTTCTACTGTATAATGGCAATACATTGCCCTCAGTTCCCATGGCATATTCAGTTCATCTAAGGGAATCTTATGAAACTATGAAATGCCTATTAACCAGCACAGACTATAAACGATACGAGTGGAAAATATGTGGAGATCTGAAAGTTATAGCTTTGTTATTAGGAATGCAAATGGGATTCACAAAATACAGTTGCTTTTTGTGCGAATGGGACAGTCGCGCTAAATTGCAGCATTATATTGTGAAAAGTTGGCCAAGTAGACAGATGATTGTTGGAGAAAAAAATATTTTCTTGTGGATAGAAACAATATCTATTTGCCCCCTTCGCATATAAAGTTAGGGCTGATTAAGAACTTTGTAAAAGGTATGAATCGTGACGGAAGAGCTTTTCAATATATAAAAAACAAGTTTCCAAAAGTCCTCGAAGCCAAGATAAAGGAGGGCATATTTGTGGGTACCCAAATTCGGCAACTAATGAATGACAGCGGTTTCTATGCGGTTCTGCAAGGAAAAGAAAAGGTGGCGTGGACTTGTTTCAAATCTGTAGTAATCGGCTTCCTGGGCAATAACAAAGTGAACAATTTCGAGAACCTCGTCGATGAAATGTTGACAGCTTACCATAACATGTGATGTAATATGTCGCTAAAAATGCATTATTTACACTCTCATTTGGATTTTTTCCCAAGAAATTTGGGAGCTGTAAGTGACGAGCATGGTGAGCGTTTCCATCAAGACCTTGCAACGTTGGAAAAACGGTACCAGGGAAGATGGGACGCGAACATGTTGGGTGATTACTGTTGGGCATTAATTAGAGAAGACGCTATTACATCGTTACACAAAAGAAAACTGTCAAATAAAACATTTTAATGGTTATTTTGTACATTTTATTATATTAAATGCATGCAATTACTTTAGCGTTTTATTTCTGCACAAAAACATGTTTTTCTCTGAAAGTATACGTGCTAACGAAAAACCAAAAGCAGATTCGGATTCAACATATAAAAATTAATCAAGACCACCTATTTATAACTAGGAACCAGAAAAAAACTTTAAATTTGTTGATCAGTGTTATTATTAATTTTATTAAATACATAATTAAAAAGCGTACGACGAGGTAAACTTTTTATTTATGTATTTAATAAAATTAATATTAATTGTTAATTATATATTTACTTTTGAACTTTTGTCATAACAAAAACTTATAATAATGGTCGGGCCTTTCTATTTCCTAATAACTTCCTAATCGCTAGTTACGTGCAATGTCGGTAATGGGACGTATAGTTGGATTCGAAAGAACTTGTATCATTAGATTGCGGAAATAATCAGACCATCCCTACGCGTTATTAATAAATTCAACTTTATGAATTCGGGCCGATCTGTATCATTATGTATTCTGCTGGATCCTAAATTTATTCATTATTCAGTATTTTCTTTTGTGAAGGTTGAAAAGGGGGAACGGTTAAAACGAGATCTCTGGGACTGCTCATTTTTGCTCGTTATATCGGTTAAACGTTATATTCGAGAAACTCTAAAAATTAAAAAGGATACTACATTTTTAAAAATATTGTTTATTACGCATAAAAATACATTATTTTGCATTAAAAAGCGAAATATCTCTTAAGCATTAGGAGAGTTATTAAAAATTTCATTTATTTTTAGCTGACGTTTTGGTTTAAATTTAACATGATTGAGACTACCTCTTAAAACACTTATAGATTTCAATATTTGCTCACTACTACCGTTTTCTTCTAAAAACCGCGTCAATAATACCAATGCGTCGCCTGCTTTAGCGAGTGTAACAGGCATGGGTTTATCACACTCATTACTGTCTACATCACCTTCATCACTTTCAGCTTCCCGTTCTATAATTTCTTGTATAATTTCTTCGTCAGTTTTTAAACCCGAAGTAATCACATCGGCATCAATATCTACGTAGTCATCTAAAGACGAGCAATTTTGCAAATTATTGATGTCTTTACTTTCTAACCAAGTAGATAAAGGAAGTTCGTCTTCTTCTTCGAAACTTTCATTTACAGCAGAAACAAAACCAGCTTTTTTGTAACAGTTCTGAACTGTTGTGGGGGTCACATTATTCCACGCATCACTAATTAGGCGAATTGCATCTAACACGCTTATTTTAAGATCCTGTTTATTTTCCATTCGACCGATTAACTGTAACACTAACAAACGACAGTAAAAATTTTTAAAACTCCTGATAATCCCTTGGTCCATGGGTTGAAGGATAGACGTTGTGTTTGGTGGTAAAAAATAAGGGTGATGTTGGTTAAATTTTGCAATTCAGGATGCGCTGGGTAATTATCAACCAATAATAAAATCTTTCGATTGTTACGTCGTAATTTATCATCCCATTTTCTAATTTCCTCTTCAAAAGTTGTGGATGTCATCCAAGCTTTCTTGTTAGAGGTGTAGTCAACTGGTAGGCACTTAACATTTTTAGAACAGCGAGGATTTCGTGATTTTCCGATTACCAACAATTTTTTTTTTGTCACTTCCCGTCATATTGGCGCAAATTAAAACAAAGACGATTTTTCAGCATTTTTTCACCAATACATTTTTCATTTTTTAATTTTAAAGTGGTATCTGGCGTTAAATTGAAAAAAAATCCGGCTTCGTAGGCGTTGTAGATGTTTTCATCTTTAAATTTTCGTCGTAATTCCGGCCAAAGACTTTTTAACCACCCACCTGTAACGTTAGTGTTCACTGATTTCGCTTCACCATTTATTTTTCCATACACAATATTATCGCGGTTTTTAAAGCGATCAATCCACCCATTATTACACTTAAAGTCTGTATAATTTAACTGTTCCGCGAACTTCTCAGTGTGGGCTTTTAAAATGGGTCCATTAATGGGTAAACCGGCACTTCTGTGGGTTTTAAACCACACAATTAGCGCTTTATCAATATCACCTCTAGTACACTTTTTTAATTTTTTCACGTCAGCTAAATTGTTTTCGAATGCTGCAAGTGTAGTTTTTCTGTTTTTCCACAACGTTGACACGGTAGATGATGGTAAACCATATTTTTTGCACGTCGCGGAATTTTTTGCACCATTTTCTAGTTCCCGAATTATCTCAACTTTCTCGCTAATTGAAAGTGTTTTGCGTTTTATTGAAGCCATTTTTCAACCTCACGTCTTGCTGCAAAAGTAACAACTTACCAGAAACTACCTTGCATTCATTTGTAAAACAGGTACAATGTGTACAATTGGTAAGCCGGAAGGCATAAGCGAATTCTAAGCAGTAGGTAATCTATTTTAAGACTTTTAAAATGTACCCGTCTTTTCTGTGAAACGTAATTACGGAAATCCCAAAAATTCTTAACAAATATTTACTTGAAACGGCTTTTAGTATGTATATCAAAACTACTGCAAACTTTGAAATTTGCTCGTCTTTACCGTGAAACGTGAACGTAATAAGCGAGAAAAATTAGTACGTAAACTAATACAATTTCAATCATTTACCTACGAAACGCTCGTTATATCCAGAATCTCGTTTTATCCGTGCTCGCCTTAAGTGAGTTTCATTATTAACGAAGCTAATGAATTTGCCCGCTCCCCATATTTAATTTCTCTATATATTAAAACTACTTCTAAATATCTGGTGAGGAACAACGCAATACCTTCCAACCTACAAAATGGAAATTAAAACAAATGAAATCATTTTAATAACATTTTTATTCGGATAATTATGCAACCTCGTTTACTATAAGTTAATTACGAAAATAGGCAACATTGTAAAAACAAAAACAATAATCTACATCAAAAAGACGCCCGCTTCTACAAAAATATGGATAATACAGTTTAAGCATTTTCAATCATGTTTATTTAATTATTACACCTATTTCGCTTTATATTGTTAAACAAAAGTTATGTAAAATTAAATTTTCTTTAAAAATGTGTACACATTTTCTTGTAAACTTAATCATTTGATAAAAATAAAAAAAGCTCCTAATAAACGCCTTCTCTTCTACCACACGCACACACGCGCACACCCGCACATACGCACACACGCACACACGCACACACGCACACACACGCACACACGCACACACGCACACACGCACACACGAACACACGCACACACACACACAGAGACACACACTCACACACACACACCACACACACACACACACACACACACACACACACACACACACACACACACACACACACGAACACACACACGCGCGCGTGAACGTTGTAAAATGAGTAAAAGTCGATTGTATAATCTTCTATACGTATGTGCAGGTTGGAAGGTAACAATACTCAAGATAAAATTGTATCTTTCACTTATTCAAGGCTAGGCACGTGTTTTGTCGAGGAATACATTGGTCTTCTAATTTACAGAAACGCTTCTCAAATGTTCCCCCTAGTTTTTGAAATTTTCGGTTACACTGGAAAAAAGAACCAAATTAAAACAGAAGTTCAAGTTCGAAAGGATAACCTCCAAATCAAGTCTCACATCACAGCACTAGAAGATATCACAACTCTAAATGGTCCGGTGACGGTGTCTTAACAGAGTAAAGACTACCATCGTGACATCACATCATAACTATGGCTACGATACTTTTTTTGGATGGCATTATAACTTTCTTATACATCAAGCACCCATAAGTATTGTTTTCGTAAAAAAATCAGTATCGAGTATTCAACAGATTTACACGTTTTCCGCATTTTGAAAACCAATGTACACCATTTTCGACTTAATGCCGCTCTCTCACACGCACACCCGCACACACGCACACACGCACACACACAGACGCACACACGCACACATGCACACACGCACACACGCACAAACGCACACACGAACACATGCACACATGCACAAACGCACACACGCACACACGTACACACGCACATACACCCACACGCACGCACGCACACATTCACACACACACACACACAGACACACACACACACACACACACACACACACACACACACACAACACACACACACACACACACACACACAAGCACGCGGGCGTTGTAAAATAAGTAAAAGTCGATTGTATAACCTTCTAAACGTATGTGCAGGTTGGAAGGTAACAATGCTCAAGATAAAATTGTATCTTTCACTTATTCAAGGCTAGGCACGTGTTTTGTCGAGGAATACATTGGTCTTCTAATTTACAGAAACGCTTCTCAAAATTTCCCCCTAGTTCTTGAAATTTTCGGTTACACTGGAAAAAAGAACGAAGTTAAAACAGAAGTTCAAGTTCGAAAGCATAACCTCTAAATCAAGTCTCACATCACAGCACTAGAAGATTTCACCACTCTAAATGGTTCGGTGACGGTGTCTTAACAGAGTAAAGACTATCATCGTGACATCACATCATCACTGTGGCCACGATACTTTTTTTGGATGGCATTATAACTTTGTTGTACGCCAAGCACCCATAAGTATTGTTTTCGTAAAAAATTTACACGTTTTCCGCATTTTGAAAACCATCTACACCATTTTTTTCGACTTGATGCTGCTCTCTCTCTCTTCCCTCTCTCTCTCTCTCCATCTCCGTGAATGTGCATGTTCGTGAGCGCGTGTGCGAGGGTGCGTCCGTGCGGGGGTGCGTGGGGTGAGCGTGTGTGAGTGATTGTGTGTATGCGTGAGTGCGTGCGTGTGTGCCTGTAGAGCCACAATAACTTAAAAAATACGTAACCGATTTTAATTCAACTCTATTTTCAGAGTTACTTTTAAAATACGTCGGTTCTGTCAAATTTTGGTTAAAGTTTATTTACAACCAAAGATACTTTATAGAAGGAGCCAATGTTGATTGTGTGAATATCTCGAAAACTACTAACTTTATTGAAAATAGTTTTCTTAATGAAATCTTTTTGTAGAGTAAATAACTTTTGTCTTATCGAAAAAACTCTCAATTTAGAACAAACATTAGAAACACGTTATTAATATAATTCAATCTTCTAAAGTTTTTAATATGAAACGAATAAGCGCTAAAGTTGATTTAGATTAAATTAAAATGGGAATAAATATATTTAATTAATATAAATTTAAGTAGAATTTTAGCGAATCTCTAAGCAAAGATTATGTACACTGTATTATATAAAGAGAAAAGTGTTAAATAGTAAAAAGATGTAGCCAGGTATGCTTCTCTGTAACGTGCACTACTTTTTCATATAAATTTTTACATTAAATATGAGAGCGAATAAGTCAAAATATTCGTACCGCGACAGATTCACTCTTGTCCCTATTTGCTAATCTACCACCAAATAGGCATTGAAAGTTATGTGCTGGTCACAACAGATTTTTTTATTACTTCAACATCCCGATTTTTGATTATAAATATGTTTTGATATGTGTAATTATTTTACAAAAAATTAAAACTTTCTTATGAAGGGTTATTTAGAATATACCTAATTGAGATTATTTTAAATATTTTGGTATAAATATTTTAACGTGAATTGGAAACGCCGTATGTAACAATGACTAAAATCTGTCTAATTGTTTAGCGTTAGTGCAACTATTGTAGGAAATTACGTAAGAAACGAGCAGGAAATTCAATAATGACAGACTTTGCATCAAAACATTTTGTAAAATCTCGTAAAATTTATGGACCAAAAAAAGTAATTATACGGAATTTCTGACTAAAGTGTAGCATACTTGAATGAATATTTAAAAGCATTGTTACAAATGTTTCTCATTTAAAACTAAATGACGTAATTAAAATTATCAATTTTAAATATTCAAATCGGAGCGTACGCATCAACTATATTGATTTATGAGTAGGTGTTGTCAAATTAATAGCATTTTATAAACGTAAATCAGTTTAGCCCACTTCCGCGTGATATTGATTGCAATTAATTCTTTTAATACGATTCCTAAGCATATATGCATACTACTAATATTGCAATATTACTAAAATAAGTAATTAACTTTAAACAATTTAATTTACGTTAATGTAATTAAATGTCATTGACAGTGTCACATTCAATAAAACGACAGCCTTCATTATACTTTAAATCTTTAAATACGAAAGAAAAACAACTAGGGACCAAATTTTAGTTGAAAATCTTCTTTTTTAAAATTTTAATGTGCACTACAAAGTTTCAAAATGAATTGTCTTTTTTTGGGTTTTTCAGCAGCTTCAGAGAGAACTTATTTTCTCATGGTATTAAAAATCTAACTATGAAGAAAAGTATTCTATGAAAAGCGCAACAATAATAGCCATTATTTATTTTTCTGTGTTGAAAATTTATTATTATCTGCTATTTTTTATTATTTAGTCCTAAAATAGATGTTTCGAAATAATTAAATTCAATACGACAAATACTTCGTTATTCGTTGTGACTGTTTTTAATCCTAAGAATGAATAAAATAACTAATATCAAGAAAAGCCTAGTACTTAAAACTAACACAAATGTTCAAAATGTATTCAAATAACTTCCAAACACTTTCTAGTTCTACTATCAACTTCATTGTTGTCTTCCCTTGTTTACTTTCAAATGGTTCAGTAATACGATTAGGTTATATCGTAAAGTTGTAGGAGTTGTATAGACGTTGGTCTTGATTTTACCCCAAATATAAAAATCAAATGGAGTAAGGTCTGGACATTTCGCAGGCCCCTTCCAGGGTCCTAAATGGCGAATACAACTATCTTCAAACACAGTGTTTAATTGTTCAAGAATTTGGAGACTACAGTGTGCTTATATCTATAGATATTCTCTTAAAATATTGTCCATAACTCTTTGAAAGGTGTTCGGGGCGTTTTTTAATCCAAAAGGCATCCTTCTGTATTAATAGTGTCCATTATTTACAGAAAAAGCGGTCATTGCCATTTCTTCATTCTACCTGCGTCTACTTTTTTGGAAACCATCCAAACGGGTGAACTAAGGGCAAAAATACTTGGTTGAATTGTTTTGTTATCTAATAACTACTGGATATGGTTCTGTACTTCAATTTTTAAATTATGTGGGTATCCATACGATTTACAGTAGACTGGTTCATTGTCTGTGGTTCTGATCTTATGTGTAACGGTATTAGTGAATGTTAAGACTGAATTTTCATAAAAAATATCCTTGTATTCTTTTGCAAAGCACAATAATTTCTGTTTTTTCTTTTATAATTAAATGAAGTGTTCTGATGATATTCGGGATGTCTATGTTAGTAAATTCAGTATCTAAATTCTTTTTTATTTCTGTGTTTAAAAAAGAGGTTGGACATTTATTCGTTGGTTAAAGTTAACTTCTACTCTGTCGGCGTTTCCGTGTGGGATTTTACAAGTACCTTCTACTGCGTAGCCTATAGATTCCAATATAATATTACCCAATTTAGTTTAGGGAATGATGACGTGTCCTTCTTCAATATTCACTGGTATATTCATTGAACTTGAAACTATTTGCTTAAACGGTACAAAGTTGTTGGGATTTAGTTCAAAATCTTGCAGTTGTCTGTTTCTAAGGTTTGGTTCTTGTAGAAAGTAGACATATAAGGCCGATCCTGGACCAGTTCAAGGTCACCCATGTAAATCTTATGGGGATTTATTTCAAGGTCAAGTGAGTTTTCTCGTTATGCCAGAACGCGCTCCACGTCTCAAGCATGCTTGTGGTGGGGATTTAAATTTTGGAGTCACTCGCCCTCTGGTGGTGAAATCAAGCTTTGGAGCTCTTTCAAGGTCGAACTTTAAGCGGAGATTTAAAATGTAGTTGGTCAAGGTCAAAGCTAAAAAGTTGCAAGGTAATCATAAATCAAAATAGTTTTGAAGGTCAAAGGTTATTGACTTACGGTGGTGTCATATTTCTTAGAAATATAAAAGGTCAAGGTGAAAAGCTAAAATAGAAGTTGCAAGGTAATCATAAATCTAAAATAGTTTTCAAGGTCAAGGTTATTGACCTACGGTGGTGTCATATTTCTTAGAAGTATAAAAGGTCAAGGTGAAAAGCTAAAATAGAAATTGCAAGGTAATCATAAATCTAAGAATATAATTTTCAAGGTCAAACTTTTTAGCGGGAAATATAAATTTTGGAGCTGATCATCATCATCATATTATATTTATAGTCAAGGTCAACAGTAGGTATTTAACAAGTTTAAGCATGTTGTAATATGTAGGACGCATATTTCTTATATAAACTGCAGCGAGCTGTATGTTGAGATCAGTCTGCAACACATAATTGTTAAATATGGAATTAACAGGGTTAAACCAAAGCACCTATTGCAAACCCTTTAAAATGCGTGCGAGCTCGATATATCGAGAAAGTATAAAGTAACGAATATGGATATAATTAATACTAAGTACGGTGAACGTATAGTGATAGAAACGGGTGATTTTAAATGTGTATTACCGGAACGCTTTTATGTGTATTTCAAAAAAGAAGAAACACGAATTGAAGAATTTAAAACACTCCTAAACACGAAGGATGTGTTTATAAGTAGTTTGGGTGCAGCTGGCAAAACAACAAACATAACATTTTCTTTTAATAGTAGCACCCCACCATATGTAAAATTGAAATACTAGAATTATTTTCTTAAGCAGCGTTTAGTCATAGTGAAATTGTGAGCAAGTAAAGTCATGCAAGTAGCAATAAAATCATTTCTGGAACGATCCAAACTCAGAAGTTCACCGTTATATATGGATACATCACATCATTGCAGTAACAATCTGAATAATTTAACATTTTGTTGGTGCTGTCAAAATAGTGATGGTAGTAGTAGTAAAAAATGAAGAGAAACACGATGAAGGTTATTCTTCTGCTAAGACTGACGCATCATCATTTCAATATAAGGATGAAGTGTATAAACAAGCAGCTAAGGAATACTTAATCGATTGTACCTATTATAAACTATCGAACGATACTCATCATGCAAAACATCTGGAAATTGATACAGTACACACTCAACCTTGCACCAGTGGTGCGTATTGGGTGCGGTAATTGTGATCAAAGCAATAATGTAGTGTTGGATATGAAGGAATGGAATGAGCTTCTAAGATGGCATTCATATGTAGAATTACAATTTTTCGATCTCAAGAAATTGAAAATGAAATTGATTGGTCAAATGTAAATGAAGAAGATATAATCTATGATCAACATTATGAATCTCTATCTAGTAATCTTGGTATTTATTACAATTGGGAATTAATTAAAGGATATGACAGAATTTTGAAAACTGTTATGATAGAAAACTACAAGTGCTGTTCTTGTACATTCAACTCACATAGTATAGAAGAACTATTCAATTTAAAGGATATAGTAAGCTATAGATTGGAATTTCTTGAATCTTACAATCTGGTGTGTTTTATGAAAAGTTCATACAACAAGTTGTTGACTACCGTCGTTTTCGTGAGAAAGAATTCAGTGGTGGGTGATGACATTTATAAAGATATTGATGATGTTATAAATGCTAAGTATAATATTAATTCACATAACACTGTATGTTTAATGGAAATTTTGTATTATCGTCCTGCTTATCTAATGTATAGCATTTACTGAATAAAGAAATAACTATGATTTGTTTTTCTCAATTTAGGTATAAATACCCCTTCTATCCATCCATGTAAACAATGCTAGTTAAGAAGCGAAAGAGTGTAGGTGGTGGTGGTTTGGTGAATGGTCTAATCAATAAACTTCCGTTTGAATTGCATTTACCTGGTTACCAGTATTGCGGTCCTGGTACAAAGTTGGAAAAACGACTCGCACGCGGTGACCTCGGATTAATCAATTAGATGCTCAGTGCAAACTTCATGATATCAGTTACAGAGATTACCGAGATTTAGAAAGTAGACATAAAGCAGATAAAATTTTACAAAAAAAGCTTGGGAGCGCTTTAAATCATTAGACGCAACGCTTAGGTGAACGAACGACTTTGCAGTCAGTACCATCATGAAAGCAAAGAGAAAATTGGGAATGGGGTGTAAACGTCGATCTAATATGAAGAAGAAATGCAATGGTGGAAATTTATTGCATTTACGAAAGACAATAGCTAAAAAATTAAACCTAACGGAAATTTCACAGACACAATAAGCAGGCTTTCAACGGCAAAACGTGTGGTAAAAAATTTAGGAGGAAAGAAAACATTAAAGTTCCTAGAGTAATTCCCTACCTAAACAAGGAGGGTTTTACCATTTCTTATTCCGTTATTCGCAGGATTATCAGCAATCGGTGCTTTAGCTGGCGGTGCATCAGGAATTGCTAAAGCAGTCAATGATGCTAAAAATGCTAAAAATTGCAGGAAGAGACATCGCGCCATAATCGCATGATGGAATCGGTCGCTATAGGCTCCATGAATAAGAAAGGCGGTGCACTATATCTAAAACCAAACAAATCTGGTGGTGGTGCATTATACTTAAAACCGTTTCCAAAAAACTGAATAGATTACCGGAAAGACCGTTAACGGATACTGATTTAAAGAAATACTCCAAAAACGTACCGTACTTTAGGGATATTTTTATGAGAGATAGCATGCCTAAATTGCCACGGAAAAATGAATCTGGAATTATTAACTTAGATAGCCAAAGAGGACCAGGTACCCATTGGGTTTGCTACAAAAAGCGTGGTAAAAGGTATGGTATTACGATAGTTTCGGTAATATTCGACCACCAAACGAAGTGATTAACTACTTTGGGGTGTAAAATATATTATAATTACAACCAAGATCAAGAGTTTAATACAATTATTTGCGGACACCTATGCCTACAATTTTTATATAAATAATCAGCACAACATCAAATTTTCTCAGTTATGTCAATAACATTCAGTTTAGAAGGTGTTGGTAACACAGCTAGCTACAACTTCTATCCACCGATAGAGCTAGATTTGGGGAAGAAATACGTTATTGGATTGGTTGGATTTTACGGCTGCAACAGCATTAGAAACATTTATGCAGGCAACGATAGATTTTATTTTAGAACAAATCCATCTCATTTGCAAGTGATTAATATTCCACACGGTGCATATGAGTTAGATGAAATTAACGATTATCTAAAATCTAAAATACCCACAGAAAAGTTTATCATTAGAGCAAACAACAATACACTTAAATGTGAGATAAACAGTTCATTTGAGATTGATTTTACTAAAGAAAATTGTATTGGGCGCATGCTAGGGTTTGAGTCTAAAATATTAGAACCAAATATTTTACATACATCTGCGTTAGACATCCAAATACTTAAACACACTAATCTACACGTAGAGTGCAACATTATAAAGGGATCTTATCGAAACGGAAACCTGCTAAAGTATTATATGAGATTGATGTTTCAGTTCCTCCAGGTTATCGTCTAGATAAAACTCCGAGCAATACTCAATATTTAGAAGTAAACACTGACATTATTAGTAATATAACAATTAATTTGACTAATCAAAAGGGTGAATTAATAGACTTTGGTGAAAGTGAACCATTCACTGTACGCTTAGAACTAAAAGAACATGGGTCTGAGAATTAATCCAGGACCAATTCCATCTTTCAAAAACTCATATAAAGACATCATCCCTACAGTAAGTCATTAATTAGTCATCAACCTTCATTGCGGTTAACATCTGCAGAGAAATACTTTTAACGTCAATTGGTTTAAAAGTTCTCAACCACAATGGCAGAATCGTTAAACGTCTTTCAAAACGTACATTTTGATGATACTATAATTAAATCAGATATTCACACTTATCTTCCATATGGATCTTCTAAATATGGACCTTCCGAAGAAATACGAATCTTAATTCAAAGTCAAGATCTAATTACGGCTACTTATGATAGTTTTCTGTACATAGAAGGTAAACTTGAGCTCAAAAAGAAGATGAAAGAAAAGCATGCAGCTTAACCAACAATTTCCCGAACTTTCTTTTCGAAGAAATTCGTTATGAGTTAGGTGGTCAGAGAGTGGATGTTTGTAGAAATCCAGGAATAACATCTACGCTTAAAGGATATATTTCTTATACGGCAAGCAAAAGCAAAGCACTAAGTCATTTAGGATGGTCACCAAAGAATGAAGAACCATTACAAGTAGAATTCGATGAGCAAAATGGAGAAAAATCTTTTACAGTATGCATACCATTGAACCACATATTTGGAATAATGGAGGATTATCGTCAGGTAATCGTGAATATGCGCCAAGAGTTGGTTTTAATTCGATCTAGAAGCGATACAAACTGTTACTATGGTGAAGTCGATGCCGCAATAACCTTAAATAAAATTCAATGGAAAGTACCGCACTTAACACTTAGTGATGCTGCGAAACTTAACTTGTTTCAAGGAATCAATAAAAATTCTATTATTACTGTTCCATTTCGACAATGGGAGTTGTATGAATTGCCTGCTTTAAAACAAGCAACCTCAGACATATGGCCAATAAAAACATCAACGCAACTGGAAAAACCACGTTGGATAATTGTTGCATTCCAACAAGGTAAAAGGTATACAAGGTCAGCAAGGGCTGGAAATTTTGATCACATTAACATCAGAAATCTTAAAGTACATCTGAATTCTGAGTATTATCCATATGAAGCAATGCATTTGAACTTCAGTGCCAACCAATATATACCTGCCTATCGCAATTTTTGAAATTTCGTGTGATTACTATGGTGAAGATGATAAAGATGCATTATTCAACTATTCCGAATTCAAATCATGTCCAGTATTTGTAATGGACTGCTCTAAACAAAATGAATCCTTAAAAACTCAACAGTGGACATCAAATTGGAAATGGAATCTCTAACACCTTTCGATAATGGAATCGTTGTATATGGTCTTATTCTCCATGATGCTATTGTACAGTACAGTCCACTCACCGGAGAAGTGAAAAATTATAATTATTTGTAGTATAGTCTAATATATATAAATAAAGATGTTGTAATTATTCGTTTAGTTTTATTTCATCCATCAAAGATGAAAGTAGTTGCTCAGAAACAAAACTCTCAATTCAAAATCATGACTTTGATGAAAAGTCTATTACTTCAAAACATGGTGATTTACTTCCTAATAGTATACGTGGTATTATATGGCCCCTCCAATTGCGGTAAAACAAACGCAATGATCAGTCTGCTTACTGAAAAAATGGTTTGAAATTTAAACATGTATACGTATACTCTAAGTCATTGAATCAAAACAAGTACAAACTTTTACAGGAAATCTTACTTCCAATGAAGGACATAGGTTACTTTACCTTCAGCGACAATCAAGATGTGATTGAGCCTAATTGTGCAAAATCAAACTCTATTTTTATTTTCGATGATATCGCTTGTGAAAAGCAAAATAATATAAGAGCATATTTTTCTATGGGTAGGCATAACGATATTGACTGTTTCTATTTGGTCAAACTTACAGTAAAATTCCAAAGCAATTAATTCGTGATAATGCGAATCTAATTATATTATTTGAGCAAGATGAATTAAACTTAAAACATGCGTATGAGGATTATAAGTCCCACCATAAGCATGAAATTGTTTCGGGACATGTGTTCAAAGTGCTGGGTAGATCCGTTTGGTTTCATGGTCATAAACAAGGATGCTGAAGTTAATAATGGTCGCTATAGGAAAGGATTTGATGAATATATAATACCTTAAACTGGTTTCAGTAGTAACTGATCTGTTTAGGTATTAACAGCTATCTGTTTAGTAAACAGCTACCTGTTCAAGGTGAACCGGTACCTGTTTGTCGCAACAGCTACCTGTTCATGGTAAACGGGTACCTGTTCATTAAATCCGTTTTGGTATATAAGGCGAATATATATATATAATACCTTAAACCGCATTCAGCAGTTTAGTAGTAACTGATCTGTTTAGGTATTAGCAGCTATCTGTTTAGTGTAAACAGCTACCTGTTCAAGGTGAACCGGTACCTGTTTGTCGCAATGGACAACAAGGAGAGGATATTAAAGAAAAAATTATTCAGGCTCGTAAAATAATACGGCAGAAGTATAACAGTATTAAGACTGCTCGCATTGATAATGAAAGAACATTCGAAAGTACTTATAAGCCTTTAATAGAACCTCTAACTGAAATAGTAAATAAAATCGATAAAAAACACCTAAAAGGAGGAGGAGGTCATTGATGTTAAACCTAAAAACCACCCGTATTGATATTTCCAAGAAAGCACGCCACTATCCCCACTAGTCCGCTAGCTCAAGTTCAATGGACCCCACGTCTCACTCCATTAGGTGATTCAAGTAAGGGTGCTACTAGTCCACTAGCTCAGCTTCCGTTTTTCAAGAAATCCTCCTCAAGTCTTCCATCTTTCTTGGAAACATCAGTCATGGGGAGATTAATACTGGGGAGGAAGAAGAAGAACTGTCTAGTATCGTAGATGATTCCATAATGAACCCATCTCGGAAGAATTTCTCGAGCAGTACAATGAATTGCCGCGTATATATGTTGAACGTATTTTGAAGAATGCTGAAGGTGATATTGATCATACGTATGGAGTCCACTATGATACCAAAACTGATAAATGGACAATTGGTAATACACCCATCACAATTAAAGGAGACGATATAATTATTAAAGGTGTCACGTATAAAGGGACTCCAGGATTATATGATCTGCTTATTATGAATGAACCCGACTTAAGTCTAGTAAAGTCAACAGATAGAAAAAATATAGAACTATTTTAGAGGCTACGAATGTAGTAAGGCGAGATTATGACATAAGTGCACAGATTCGAGGAAGCCGCAGCAAAAGTATACACAAATAATCAAACCCTTGCTGTCATCATCACCCACCACAACCAAGGGAGGAGGTGGAGCTATATTTTAAGGAATTAACAAACAGACCCATTGAATATAAATATTGGAATGATATACATGAACTAATTCGTGATCTGGAAGTATTGTGGGCAGAAAAATTAGCGGAAACACAGGTGTTGTAAATGACATAATATCAATTGTAGAAGAACTATATGAAGATGGATACATTGAAAACCGAACAACCGCTTTTTAAACAATATAAATGAGAATGCATTGATGTCGACATGTCACAACTAAAATGCCCTTGACAAATTTGGACGTTCATATGTCCAGTATCAATTAAAGAAACTAGCCCTCAGTTTAAACAGATTGATGCTAATCAATTTGATATTGAGAATAAGAGACTCAGCAATGTGGCCAATCCCATAGATCCTCAAGATGTCATCACTAGCAATATTATGTATCAACAAGGTTCGATTTGGATGGAAATCGTTTGACACAGTTGGTGACCCTGAAGAAGATGGTGATGCTATAAATAAAGGATACCTTGATTTCTGTTTACAAGCAGTTCGGAACACTTTCAAAGGAAACGCCAACGCTTATCTAGCGCTGGAGGAAAAACTACATCAACTTAAAGAAATTGTGGAATAAATTAGCACCATGTCCAAATTACAACTCGTCAACGAATTGCACAAACCTGCACGAAAAATTTTAAACGAAGGCGAACAATAATTAGAGGTTTTGATGATCTTTGGCAAGCAGATTTAGCTGAATTTAACACATATGCCAAACAAAATAAGGGTTATAAGTATATATTAGTGGTCATCGACTGTTTTTCGAAATACTTATGGACTAAAGGATTAAAAACGAAAACAGGTCAAGAAGTTACCAAGGCCATGCAAACAATCTTGAAAAAGGTCGGAAACCTACCAATTTGCAGACAGATGCAGGAAAAGAATTCTACAATGGCATTTTACTAAACTAATGCATCGTTATGGAGTCAATCATTACTCTACCTATAGCACAAAGAAGGCTGCAATTGCTGAACGTGTTATCAGAACCATTAAAGGTGCTCTATATAAGTCATTCAGCCTGCAAGGTAAATATAAATGGATTGATACAATTGATACCATAACGATGGATTATAACAATCGTAAGCATAGAACTATTAGAATGAAGCCCAAAGATGTTGGTAATCATACAAAGCTAGAGGCTTACACTAACATAAAAATATTCGATGGGAATCGATATTCTGTGGGTGACATAGTACGAATCAGTAAATTTAAAAATATTTTCGCCAAAGGATACACACCCAATTGGTCTAGTGAACTATTTAAGATTGTGAAAGTTTGCATTACTAACCCCACTACGTACATGCTTGGAAGACATGAAGGAAATCCTGTACTGGGAGGGTTTTATGAACATGAATTACAAAAACAAAGTATCCCGATGTATATCTAGTAGAAAAGTGCTTCGCTCCAAGAATAATAAGTTATTCGTAAAATGGTGGGGATTGGATGAAAGATCATGGATCAATAAGGATGATATTGTTTTATAACATTTAACCTGTACTTTGTGAAACAAATTACTTTATTATTATATATATATATAGTTTGTAGAAAAGGATGTAGCTCTTAGATGAAATAAAACACACACAAAAATAATAGTATTTTATTTTTAAATATTACATTTATTTTTAAAATTTCATTATCTTATAAAGTGAACCTAAAGTACTTATATAATCACTTAAATTACTGGATGGCCATATACCCGAATCTGGCCCACACCTCCATCCCAAACAGGAATTTGAATTTGTTTCACCTTTATTGATGTTGTCTAGTATCCAGTAATAAATTTTGTGGTGCTCATCGTTTTCCCACGGTTGAAACTTATAGTTGATATTTTGTTCTAATAATATTTCAATCAAAATATCGAGGCACTTGTAGTTAGCATAATATGTCGATTTCTCAATACATTCAGTTATAATAAATACAGTGTCCTTGTAAGCAATATTTTCTAACGTAGATTTAACATTTGTTGAATCATGAACCCTAATAAATCATATAGATACATTTTAAGCGGTATGTCACCAAGTACACTCATATCGTCTAAGATCCTATCTACTTTATCAAAAGTTAATGAATTGTAGCCTTTATCGGTACACAATTTCATAAAACTTTTAATGGTATCGTCTAATTTAATTTTTTATCAAATAATGTCTAATAATAATTTCATTTGCACACTTTGAGTTTATAGCACACCAGTAAAAACACTCATCGGAATAACAATATTTTGTAATATATTCAGTATAAATGTATAGTTTTCAGGAGAGGTCAAAGAACGCTTCAGGTACTTTTGTAATTTGATCACTACTGCACTGCAGCTCTTCCTGCAAGTTGACTTGAAGACTGCTCATTGTTTACTGAAAGTTATACCCCATGGTCTAGTATCAGTGAAATCAAAATTTACTAAGCGTTTATCGTCATAAGGATTGAGTATGACTTTATTTTGTTTAATGGTAAACACATCATGTTTCTTTGACCTTATGAGATGTTGATAGCGCCTTATTACGCTACCATCAACAAACCTGTTTATAATCATTAATCGTGATCTGCCTCACGCTTGCTTGCGTAGAACCCTTTGATTTTTACAACTTTTCATCAACCGTGTAAGCATACATTTTGCACGAAGTCCTACAAATTCAACCATAATTTCGCCATGATTTTCATCTTTCATTAAGCCGGGGACCTTTTGTTTACTAATGGAGTCCAAAGATGTTGTCGGACTATAATCAGATGTATCGAATTTATCAATGTCCTCTTTAATACATTGATAGATATCGGGAACCGAAAAGGCGTATATGAGACTATCCGTATCCGTGTACAAGAGCTTAGCATTATTATGGAACTTGGGTAGCGTGTAGCCGTAATGAAAATTATATAAAAAGTTTTTGAAACGTCTAAAACACTGAATCCTGCATATATAGGTTTATTGAAATATACTTCAAGCTTATTCATTTGAATGATAAGCATATCATTGTCAAATATTGTACAACTATGAAAATTTGGTTTTGATATGTAAGCACGAGCACCATAGCGACCCTCCCATTTCGTTACTAGCCGTATGTCCTTATGTTTACGTACATTTTCCATCAGCTTCCAAAACACTATTAATCATTAATTTATAGAAATTTTTATCAATTCATTTTGAGATTGCTGACGCATGGCTGTATTTAAATCTATATATTTTTTAACCACGGAGACTGTTTAAAACGTAATATACGGTGTACTTTTACCAACTTCAATCCATATTTTAAATATACTTTTAAATTTCTGTAATGAATTACATAATTACGTTTTGGATACAAGGTAAGCAGTAATTTTTTCATTTTGGAATCAGACGGGTGGAACCATATGTTCGGGTGCCTAGCGGTAGATCACTATGACTCTCATGTAATTCTATAGGATAGTCTAAATCACACTCGACTATATAACCAATTTCCGAATCATCAGGATGGTTTATTAAATCTAAAGTTTCAAAATTAGCTTCATCAACAAAGAAAAATCGCCAAATGGTAGAAATTCTGACATGGTGGCTCCATATAAATTATTCACGTCGTAGTACATTAAATACACACTTTCAGAGGTGGGATCAAATTTTTCCTCCATGTACTTATTGTTAGCTTTAGCATACCGATTTGAACATTGAGCTACACCACCTCTAATCCTCTTTCAATAAACATTAACATATCAATGTCTGTAAATAATTCTAACTTTACTTGTGTAATTTTAAGCATAGCATCGAATGCTAAACCGGAGCTGTATAATAGTGCAGAGGATCAAGCTCGTAAGTACTTATACAAGTTTGCCGAAAGTTCTCGAAAATATCCGCTAAAAGTAGAACGTCTGTTTTAGATACAAATCGAGTATTCCCTAACGATTTAATACTAAATTTGTTCCAAACGTTAACCGCATGCTCAAAACTCTCATCACTGATTCCCTCATTATTAAGATGACTGAAAAATGCTTCTTTAGGAGGGAGCGTGGTCTCGTTTAATTTCCCAGTATCAATATACTCATAAGGAAACACACCTTTGCGAACTAGTAAAGAAAATTCTTCTTCATTGTTACATTAGCTCGGGTAATAACTTTTTACTATTTTCCAAATAGTTTGATAACTTTTCAATACTACTACTCATAAATCTGAAAGAGTCAATAAATCTAAACTTAATTTTACTACCTTCTATTACTTTTGTGAAAGAGTATATCTTTCTTTGTTTATGGGTAGGAGTGAAATCGTACGGGAATAGTAGCCAATTCTCTAATGACGAAATGGCTATCATAACCTGACAAATTATGAAACACAACCGGTAAGATGTGAGAGTCTTTATAGTTTAGGTTACAATTCTGATGTGATGCTCCTCGAAATGCTCCGTGAAATGGTTATGGTCTCTGACCTTTATATCATTATCTGTAAATGGTTTTCGCAAATGTGACAAATCGTGTGCTTTCAAAGTGTTCAACCTGATTGGGAGTTAAAGTACCCATAGGAATTATTTTATTAATGATTTCGGTGCTCCAATGTGCAATACTTTGAAGCTCTTTAACAAACCATTGAATGCAATCATTTCCTCTATAAAGCCTAAATCGAGATAAAGAATCATTGTATGAACACTTTTAAAGTAAGCAATGCTAAAGGGTATATGTTTGGAATGAAATAAGTATTACCCCAAGTGATGTTAAATTTGTACACTTTTCAAAATACTTTCTAAATCCGCATAAATTACAAACGGTGCCTTTTCCTGAAATGCGAAATTTTTGAACTGCAGAACATTCCGCTTCGGTAGGCATCCCTGAACATTGATTAAGTTGATGGCAGAGAGTGACATGTTTTTGTAGAAGGTGATCTGAAGAAAAGTGATTCAAGCAATAACAAATAAATTCTTGTGCCCCTATCGATAGTTGTTTAGAAAAAGAGCTGACATATTTTTAATCCACGGAAATGATAAACAGTATTATTTTTGTATTAATAGCATCAGCAGTAAACCCCGAATGATAATTAGGCGAAAGTACTAAAAGATTTATAGGTTCCTGACACTATTTTCTTGATTTCACTTAATACTAGGGTAATACACCTTTCCCTGAATACAAAACAAATTAATGGAGAGGTTGTTTAATTTTTCAAATTTTTTACATCATCTATTTTAATGGGAAAGGAATTGAACCATAATTCAAAACATCTCAAAATGAGGATAACTGTAAACTCTATCTGAATGAAGTTGCACTGGGATAATGCCGAAACAACGGCCCACAGGAAGCAGTACTCGTCATCGTTCTTAACATTCACTACCGCATGCTTTAAAGTAAGGAACTTTAACGTAAGTCGAAAGGCCACCTCTAAATGGAGTATAGCTATTAATATTCACCTTTAAATGTAAAACTTCATGTAATGCCCAAAGAATCCCTTTCGGAAAACTCCTCTAATTTTTTGTAATTTGTAATAAACGTTATTTTATACCACTCACGCAAATTGGTGGTAATATCGATGACATAATTTTTATGGCAAATGTCTTCAACTCAATAACATGATTTTGAGGTTGCATGAAATTGCAGACTAAAATGACATTGACCTTTAGCATCGTTTGTCTTAGCATTACTTTAACCTTTCCGCAAAACTATTGTATGCATTTTGTAAAAAATAAGAGGGTCCTTGATGTTTGCTATATTGACTATAATTCCAGTAAGTAACCTACCATTAAAACATGAATCTAGAGAGTACCAACTTAATTTGCGTGTACGCTTTTAGTAACATTTCCACTACCTGTTTTCTCTGAAGCGCTCTTTAACTGTTTAACTCTTATAAGATAACACTTTAGCAATGATAAATTACTTTCGAGTTTAAGCAAATTTTCGCATGTCTCTAAATAAATTTTATTTTGAATTATATCTTGCAATAGCTTAATATTAGTGTTAATTATACGGATGTGCTTTACAAATTCATTTTGGTTTTCAACAATGGAATAATATTTCTTGTTAAATTAACAATATCACTACTGTTGGGTATACCTTTACTCATAGTTACCTTCAAAACTGTATCCAACACTGCAAGAAAATATGAAGCACACGATTATATAGTAATGGAAACAAATATTATATTTATTTGATATGTAAAAATTAAAAATTTAAGTAACTATAGAAGTACTTTAGGTATACAATTGCAATTCTAGTCGTGAGTGCAATATACTGACTGGTACAAAACTGCTCTTTATCTCCTTATATAGTAATATAAACCTAGCATTCAAGGTCAAAACTGCTTATAACTTGTTGCAAGAGCTTCAGTGTGCATAGATTGCATTTTTAGCGTTTACTGGGAACAATATTAACCTTGACATCAATACTGTTCTCATGACTCATGCTGCATCACCTTGCTTGCTCAGGTCATTGTACTAACCACTTCCACTTGTTATCAATTTTGTTAACGTTAACAGATCTATGTGTATATAACGTTAAAGTTTTAATTGAATACTCATTAATTATTCACCATTAGTAATGGCTTCATCCAGTAAACGATCTAAACTTTCATAAAAGACAGGCAAAACCTTGTATTTTACATGATGTTTGGTGCGCCCATCAAATAACACGCACAACTAGCACCCTTCAAAGAGACC
The DNA here is from genome assembly GCA_036346205.1 of Vesta saturnalis. Classification (NCBI taxonomy): domain Eukaryota; kingdom Metazoa; phylum Arthropoda; class Insecta; order Coleoptera; family Lampyridae; genus Vesta; species Vesta saturnalis. The sequence goes on from JARFJB010000438.1 coordinate 2,802,897, forward strand.
ATCCCCATCATAAATAACATGACGCAACCAGCACCCTTCGAAGAGCATCCCATCATCTCCATCAGGGATAGTGATGTAGAGGATGAATTTTGAAGTATTTCGAGAGGTATGTACAATTTAATTAATTAATATTATAGTTTCCTTTCATTAATTCATAGAGAATTTTTAGTACAAATAAAATTATTCATTTTTTCAGCATAACACCAGCAACCACGGTTATAGCAACACCCCCAACCACCACCGTTGGAAACCTGCAATATGGAGGAAAAAATTTGCTCTTATAGAAGGGCATCTCACACAGCAGGATTATGAGGATCCACCGACCCTTCGCCTTTAGGAAACAAGTATTCGGTGGTTCAAACCCTTTGACTATTTGAATAGTGAGGTGGTGAGCGAGCGGAAAAACTGGATAAAGAACTGAAGGAGGCTAATCAATATTTAGAGTGTGTGGGCAAAATATACAAAGACTGAAAATATATTTTACGTTAAGGATGGATGTGATGTTTTTTGGAATTTATTGTATCTTTTCATTATACAAAATAAATGTAAATTGTTTTTATATTTTTATTATTTTTCATGAATTATTCCCATTATCCAAAAAATTTTACTACAGCTAAAAATTTGAGTGATAGTCTTTAGAAAAGTGAAATTAAAACATCTAAGTCTGACTTCATGCATAAATTTCTGCATCAAAGTAAAGCATTTTTAAATTTTAATTGCTGGTTACAAATTTTAACTTAAATAAGTTAAAAATAATTGAACCTTGAGTAAGTGCTGAATACAAAATGTTAATTTCAATTAATTTTGTAATTATAGGAAATAATAACTTAAAAATACAAAGAAGGTTATTGCAAAATATCATATATGCATATAAAAGCATATGCATATAAAGAAAGTTAAAATATAAACAGTTAAAAGCTTGCGTTAAATAAAAGTTAAAACAGTTTAAATGTTAAATCTGAAAACTTTACAGCATGTATTTATCAAACAAAGACACAATTGACATATATATTTTACAAATCCTGTTTAAAAGTTGTAATGTAAATTGATGACATAAAATAGAATGTTTCAAATGCTTTCACAGCAAAAACTGCGTTCAATTACAATGATTATTAACGCTGCAACGAAAATTCAAGTCATGTTTTAAGTGTTGTTTTAAAATTGAATTTGGTAATTTAAAGAGCATTTAGATACATTAAATGGATAAATGGCATGCAATGTTTCTTCTGAGCTTACGTAAGTACAAAAGGTGTGTTTAAGTGCTTTTGTTGTTTCAAAATGGAATTAATTTTGTAATTTTTCATATTTTGGAAAAAAATTACATCAAATGATAGATTACCACTTTACAAACAACTGGTTGAAAAAAAATTTTTTTCTCAATTAGACGAAAATTTAAATTTTAAGAGCGCATTTTCTAGGACTTTACAAACTTTATCATTAATCATTGAAAATTTTTTTACATTTTTAGTTTTGAGAATTTTTGGACTGCTACCTATTGCGCTCTTATTGTTTATATACATGCCAAAATTGGAATTTTTGGGTAAAGGATTAGTGATTTATAAATAAATATAAATATATATTTAGTGTCATTTCTTCCCTAATTTGTATAATTTGTCATGATAAGAAACTCGTTTAATATATATATATATCTATATAATTCAATTAAAACCAAACAGAAATTTCACTTTTTCTTTCTTCTATGCCTACACACACACATTTATTTTTTCAAATGAAGTGCCTTTTCCTTATGCAATATAACATACATGTAATTACTTATTTACTAAAGCACCTTTTCATGGCACATTCACTCGAAGTTGCATCATTTTCTTTTTAGCTCATACAGCTCTAAATCTACCCTCAATTTTTTATTTCCTTGATTAACACCTCGAGCCTTTTCTTTCTCTCATCAATACTTAATAATTCTTTCTTTCTTTCTCTCCTTATCAATCTTATTACTTTCACCATTTCTAGCAATGAAAAGTTTACTGAATCATGCAATCACGGAGAAACCTTTTATTATAAACATGCATCCTTTCAAAACTGCTAACTTCCTCAAAAACTTTCAGATTTCTAAGAATGATTACCTTGCAACTTCTATTTTAGCTTTTCACCTTGACCTTTTATATTTCTAAGAAACCACCGTAAGTCAATAACCTTTGACCTTCAAAACTATTTTTGATTTATGATTACCTTGCAACTTTTTAGCTTTGACCTTGACCAACTACATTTTAAATCTCCCGCTTAAAGTTCGACCTTGAAAGAGCTCCAAAAGCTTCGATTTCACCACCAGAGGGCGAGTGACTCCAAAATTTAAATCCCCACCACAAGCATGCTTGAGACGTGGAGCGCGTTCTGGCATAACGAGAAAACTCACTTGACCTTGAAATAAATCCCATAAGATTTACATGGGTGACCTTGAACTGGTCCAGGATCGGCCTTATATGTCTACTGTAGAAAATTTTTGCTCTTAATGACTTGAGGTCTTCGCTCCCTAAGAGAACGTCAAATCTTTCATGACAATCCATGAAACTCTAAATCCGTATAGTCTGCAAAACGATTTATTAATGCTAGTTTGACTGGCGAGAGATAATAAAAACATCTCTAGCAGCAGCCAATAATTTAGAGCAATAAATTTCGTATAAACATATTTTGAATAGTTTAAAGGATTTCAGTGTATTGAATTTTAATGGTAACTTAAAAACATACCTATTTATTTTTTGAACACATATGTAATGAATCTATTTGTTACTCAATAGTAACCATGCATTAACAACACTAAACTTAAGCAATGTAAAATCATATTTAACAAACTACTGTGTGAGTGCGTGCGTGTGTGTGTGTGTGTGTGCGTGTGTGTGTGTGTGCGTGTGTGTCTGTGCGCGTGTGTGTCTGTGTGTCTGTGTACCTGTGTGTCTGTCAGTCTGTGTGTCTGTATGCCTGTGCGTCTGTGTACGTCTGTGTGTCTGTATGTCTGTGTGTCTGTGTGTGTCTGTGTGTGTCTGCGTGTGTCTGTGTGCGGCTATGTGTGTCAGTCTGTGTTTGTGTCTGTCTGTGCGTGTCTGTGCGTATGTGTGTCTGTGTGCCCGTGTGTCTGTGTGTCTGTGTGTCTGTGTGTCTGTGTATCTGTGTGTCTGTGTGTCTGTGTCTGTGTGTCGTGTGTCGTGTGCCAGTGTGTCAATGTCTGTGTCTGTGAGTTTGTGTTTGTCGTGTGTATTTGTGTGTGTCTGTTTGTGTTTGTGTCTGTCTGTGCGTGTCTGCGCGTGTGTGTGTCTGTGTGCCTGTGTGTCTGTCAGTCTGTGTGTCTGTATGTATGTGTGTCTGTGTGCGTCTTTGTGCGCCTGTGTGTCTGTGTGTCAGTGTGTCTGTGTGTCAGTGTGTCTGTTTGTCTGTGTGTCTGTGTTTGTCTGTGTGTATCTGTGTGTATCTGTGTGCGGCTGTGTGCGGCTGTGTGTGTCTGTGTGTGTCTGAGTCGGTCTGTGTGTGTCTGTTTGTGTTTGTGTCTATCTGTGCGTGCCTGTGCGTGTCTGCGCGTGTCTGTGCGTGTGTGTGTCTGTGTGCGTCTGTTTGCGTCTGTGTGCGTCTTTGTGCGTCAGTGTGTCCGTGTGCCTGTGTGGCAGTGTGTCTATGTGTCTGTGTGTCAGTGTGTCTGTGTGTCTGTGAGTGTCTGTGTGTGTCTGTGTGTATTTGTGTGTGTCTGTGTGTGTCTGTTTGTGTTTGTGTCTGTCTGTGCGTGTCTGCGCCTGTGTGTGTGCTGTGTCTGTGTGTCGTGTCTGTCTGTGTGTCTGTTGTATGTGTGTCTGTGTGCGTCTGTGTGTCTTGTGCCTGTGTGTCTGAGTGTCTGTCTGTGTGTGTGTCTGTTTGTCTGTGTCTGTTTGTCTTGTGTCTGTGTGTGTCTGTGTGCGCTGTCGTGTCTGTATGTCTGTTTGTGTTTGTGTCTATCTGTGCATGCCTGTGCTGTCTGTGGTTGTGTGTGTGTGTGTCTGTAGTCTGTGTGCTGTGTGCTGTTTGGCGTGTCTTTGTGCTCAGTGTATCTGTGTGCCTGTGTGTGTGTCTATGTCTGTGTCATGTGTCTGTGTGTCTGTGTCTGTGTGTCTGTGTGTAGTTGTGTGTGTCTGTGTGTCTGTTTTGTTTGTCCTGTCTGTGCGTGTCTGCGCGTGTCTTGCGTGTGTGTCTGTGTCCTGTCAGTCTGTGTGTCTTGTCTGTCAGTCTGTGTGTCTGTGTTGTGTGTCTGTGGTGTCTGTGTGGTCTTTTGCTGTGTGTCTATGTGTCTGTGTGTCAGTGTGTCTGTTTGTCTGTGTGTCTGTGTGTCTGTGTGCGGCTGGCGTGTCTGTATGTCTGTTTGTGTTTGTGTCTATCTGTGCATGCCTGTGCAGTCTGTGTGTGTGTCTGTGTGTCTGTGAGTCTGTGTATCTGTTGTTGTGTCGTCTGTTTGTCGTTGTGTCTTTGTGCCTGTGTGTCTTGTGTACCTGTTGTCTGTCAGTCTGTGTCTGTATGCCTGTGCGTCTGTGTACGTCTGTGTGTCTGTGTGTCTGTATGTCTGTGTGTCTGTGTGTGTCTGTGTTCTGTGCATGCCTGTGTCAGTCTGTGTTGTGTTGTCTGTGTGTCTGTGGTTGTGTCTGTGTCCTGTGTCTGTGTGTCTGTTTGCGTCTTTGTGGTCATGTTGTGCCTGTAGTGTGTCATGTGTCTGTGTCTGTGTGTCTGTTGTCTGTGTGTCTGTGTGTGTTGTGTAGTATTTGTGTGTGTCTGTGTGTCTGTTTGTGTTTGTGTCTGTCTGTGCGTGTCTGCGCGTGTCTATGTGTGTGTCGTGTGCCTGTCAGTTGTGTGTCTGTGTGTCTGTCAGTCTGTGTCTGTATGTATGTGTGTCTTGTGTGGTCTGTGTGGTCTTGTGCGTCCTGTGTGTCTGAGTGTCTATGTGTCTGTGTGTCAGTGTGTCTGTTTGTTGTGTGTCTGTTTGTCTGTGTGTCTGTGTGTGTCTGTGTGCGGCTGTGCGTGTCTGTGTATGTCTGTTTTGTGTTTGTGTCTATCTGTGCATGCCTGTGCGTGTCGTGTGCTGTGTGTCTGTGTGCTGTGTGTCTGTGTCTGTGTCTGTGTGGTCTGTTGGTCTGTGTGTCTTGTGTGTGTGCTAGTCTGTGTTTTGCGTCGTTGTCTGTGGTCTTGTGCGTCAGTGTATCTGTGTGCCTGTGTGCAGTGTGTCTGTGTCTGTGTGTCAGTGTGTCTGTGTGTCTGTGAGTGTCTGTGTGTCTGTGTGTATTTGTGTGTGTCTTGTGTGTCTGTTTGTGTTTGTGCCTGTCTGTGCGTGTCTGCGTGTCTATGCGTGTGTGTGTCTGTGTGCCTGTCAGTCTGTGTGTCTGTGTGTCTGTCAGTCTGTGTGTCTGTATGTAGTGTGTGTGTCTGTGTGGTCTTGTGCGCCTGTGTGTCTATGTGTCTGTGTGTCAGTGTGTCTGTTTGTCTGTGTGTCTGTGTGTGTCTTGTTGGCTGTGCGTGTCTGTGTATGTCTGTTTGTGTTTGTGTCTATCTGTGCATGCTGTGCGTTGTGCGTGTGTGTGTCTGTGTCTGTAGTCTGTGATCTGTGTGTCTGTGTGTCTGTTTGCGTCTGTGTGCGTCTTTGTCTTGTGTGTCTGGTGTCTGTGTACCTGTGTGTCTGTGTCTGTGTGTCTGATGCCTGTGTCTGTGTGTCTGTGTGTCTGTGTCTGTATGTCTGTGTGTGTCTGTGTGTCTGTGTGCCTGTCAGTGCTGTGTAGTCTGTGTTTGTGTCTGTCTGTGTGTCTGTATGTATGTGTGTCTGTGTGCGTCTGTCTGTGGTCTGTGTGCCTGTGTGTCTGTGTGTCTTGTGTCTGTGTCTGTGTCGTGTGTCTGTTGTGTCTGTGTGTCTGTTTGTCTGTGTGTCTGTGTGTGTCTGTGTGTATGTGTCTGTGTGTCTGTGTCGTGTCAGATGTCTGTGTCTGTGTTTGTGTCTTATCTGTGTGTCTGTGTGTGTCTGTGTGCGGCTGTGTGTGTCTGTTGTGTCTCTGTGTATGTTGTGTGTCTGTTTGTGTTTGTGTCTGTCTGTGTGCTGCGTCGTGTGTGTGTCTGTGTGCCTGTGTGTCTGTCAGTCTGTGTGCTGTCTGTATGTGCGTCTGTGTGCGTCTTTGTGCCTGTCAGTGTGTCGTGTGCCTGTGTGGCAGTGTGTCTATGTGTCTGTGTGTCTGTGTTTGTCTGTGTGATCTGTGTATCGTGTGCGTGTGTGTCTGTGTGTATTTGTGTGTGTCTGTGTGTGTCTGTTTGTGTTTGTGTCTATCTGTGTGCCTGTGCGTGTCTGCGCGTGTCTTGCGTGTGTGTGTCTGTGTGCCTGTGTGTCTGTGTGTCTGTGTGTCTGTCAGTCTGTTCGTCTGTTGTGTCAGTGTGTCCGTGTGCGTCTTGTGCGCCGTGTGTCTATGTGTCTGTGTGTCAGTGTGTCTGTTGTCTGTGTCTGTGTGTCTGTGTGTTTGTGTGTGTGTCTGTGTATGTCTGTTTGTGTTTGTCTGTTGCGTGTCTGCGTGTCTATGCCTGTGGTGTCTGTGTGCCTGTGTCTGTGTGTCTGTGTGTCTGTAGTCTGTGTATCTGTATGTATGTGTGTCTGTGTGCGTCTGTGTGCGTCTTTGTGCGCCTGTGTGTCTGAGTGTCTATGTGTCTGTGTGTCAGTGTGTCTGTTTGTCTGTGTGTCTGTTTGTCTGTGTGTCTGTGTGTGTCTGTGTGCGGCTGTGCGTGTCTGTGTATGTCTGTTTGTGTTTGTGTCTATCTGTGCATGCCTGTGCGTGTCTGTGCGTGTGTGTGTCTGTGTGCCTGTGTGTCTGTGAGTCTGTGTGTCTGTGTGCGTCTGTTTGCGTCTGTGTGCGTCTTTGTGCGTCAGTGTGTCTGTGTGCCTGTGTGGCAGTGTGTCTATGTGTCTGTGTGTCAGTGTGTCTGTGTGTCTGTGAGTGTCTGTGTGTGTCTGTGTGTATTTGTGTGTGTCTGTGTGTGTCTGTTTGTGTTTGTGCCTGTCTGTGCGTGTCTGCGCGTGTCTATGCGTGTGTGTGTCTGTGTGCCTGTCAGTCTGTGTGTCTGTGTGTCTGTCAGTCTGTGTGTCTGTATGTATGTGTGTCTGTGTGCGTCTGTGTGCGTCTTTGTGCGCCTGTGTGTCTATGTGTCTGTGTGTCTGTTTGTCTGTGTGTCTGTGTGTGTCTGTGTGCGGCTGTGCGTGTCTGTGTATGTCTGTTTGTGTTTGTGTCTATCTGTGCATGCCTGTGCGTGTCTGTGCGTGTGTGTGTCTGTGTGTCTGTGAGTCTGTGTATCTGTGTGTCTGTGTGCGTCTGTTTGCGTCTGTGTGCGTCTTTGTGCCTTAGTGTGTCTGCGTGTCTGTGTGTCTGTGTGTCTGTGTGTCTGTGTGTCTGTGTGTCTGTGTGTCTGTGAGTCTGTGTCTGTGTGTCAGTGTGTCTGTGTTTGTCTGTGTGCGGCTGTATGTGTCTGTGTGTTCTGTGTGTCCCTGTGTGTATGTATGTCCGTGTGTCGGTGTGTCTGCGTGTTTGAGTGTTTGTGTTTGTGTGCATGTGTATCAGTGTGTCTGTGTGTCAGTGTGTCTGTGTGTTTGTGTGTCTGTGTGTCTGTGTGTCTGTGTGCCTGTGTGTCTGAGTGTCTGTCTGTGTGTGTACATGTCTGTATGTCTGTATGTGTGTGTGTCTGTGTGTCTGTGTGTCTGTGTGTCTGTGTGTCTGTGTGTCTGTGTGTCTGTGTGTCTGTGTGCCTGTGTGTCTGAGTGTCTGTCTGTGTGTGTACATGTCTGTTGTCTGTTGTGTTGTGTGTCTGTATGTCTGTGTGTCTGTGTGTCTGTGTGTTTGTGTCTGTGTGTCTGTGTCAGTGTGTCTGTGTGTCTGTGTGTCTGTGTGTCTGTGTGTCTGTGTGTCTGTAAGTCTGTGTGTCTGTGTGTCTGTGTCTGTGTGTCTGTGTGTCTGTGTGTCTGTAGTCTGTGTCTGTGTGTCGTGTGTCTGTGTTTGTCTGTGTGTTGGCGTGTATGTGTCTGTGTGTCTGTGTGTCTGTGTGTATGTGTGTCTGTGTGTCCGTGTGTGTCTGTCGTGTGTGTGTGTGTTGTGTGTGTTGTGTGTCATGTGATATGTCATGTGCTGTGTTGTGTGTCTGTGTATGTGTCTGTGGCAGTGTTGTGTCTGTGTCTGTTCTGTGCCTGTGTTGTGTCTGTGTTGTGCCTGTGTCTGTGTACGTGTAGTGTCTGTCTGTGCTGTGTACTGTGTATGTAGGTGGTGTGTCTGTGTGTGTTCTGATTGTGTGTGTGTCTGTGTGTCGTGTGTGTCTGTGCTGTGAGTGTGTGTCTGTGTGCTGAGTGTGTCTGGTGTCGGTGTCTGTGTGTGGTATCCTAGTGTCTGCGTCAGGTCTAGTTGTCGTGTGTCTGTGTCTGTCATCTGTCTGTGTGGGTCTGTGTCTGTGTCTGCGTCTGTTGGTCTGTGTGTCTGTTTTGTGTCTGTGTCTTGTCTGTGTCTGTGTATGTGTCTGTGTCTGTGTTTGCTGTTTGTGTCTGTGTGTCTGTGCCTGTGTCGTGTCTGTGTCCGTGTCCGTGTCTGTGTCTGTGTCTGTGTGTCTGTGTACTTGTCTGTGCTGTGTTTGTGTCTGTGTATGTGGTCATGTGTGTCTGTGTCTGTGCTGTGTCTGTCTGTTTGTGCTGTGTCTGTGTGTGTAGTGTCGTGTCGTGTGTGTGTCTGTGTCCGTGCTGGGTTGTGTCTGTGCCTGTGTCTGTGTCTGTGGTCTGTGTCTGTGCCTGTGTCTTGTGTCTGTGTCTGTGTCTGTGTCTGTGTCTGTGTCTGCGTATGTGCCTGTGTTGTGTATCTGTGTGTCTGTGTGCGTCTGTTTGCGTCTGTGTGCGTCTTGTGTTGGTCAGTGTGTCTGCGTGTCTGTGTGTTGTGTTGTCTGTGTGTGTCTGTGTGGTGTGTGTGTGTGTGTCTGTGTGCCTGTGTGTCGTGTGTGTAGTGTGATGTGTGTGTCGAGTGTGTCTGGTGTTCGGTGTTGGTGTCTGATGTCTGTGTATCGTGCTGTGAGTCGTGCGTCAGTGTCTTAGTGTCTGCTCCTGCGCCTGTGTGCTTCATTGTGTGTGGGTCTGCGTCTGTGTCTGGTCTGTGTGTCTGTTTGTGTCTGTTTCTGTGTCTATGTCTGTGTCTGTGTGTCCGTGTGTATGTGTCTGTGTTGTCTGTGTGTGTTGTGTCTGTGTCGTCTGTGTTGTGTCTGTGCTGTGTCTGTGTCGTGTCTCGTGTCTCGTGTCTGTGGCCTGTGTCGTGTCGTGCTGTAGTGTAGTGTGCTGTGCCTGTGTTTGTGTCTGTGTATGTGGCAGTGTCTGTGTCTGTCGGTGTCTGTGTCGTGTCTGTATTCTGTGCCTGTGTCTGTGTACGTGTACGTCTGCTCCTGCGCCTGCGTCTGTCACTGTGTCTGTGTCTGCTGTCTGTGCCTGTGCCTGTGTCTGATGTCTGGGTCTGTGTCTGTGTCTTGTTCTGTGTCTGTGTCTGTGTCTGTGTCTGTGTCTGTGTCTGTGTACTGTGTCTGTGTTGTGTCTGTGTCTGTCTGTGTCTGTGTTTGTTTGCGTCTGTGTGTGTCCGTGTCTGTGCTCTGTGTGTCTCGTGTCTGTCCGTGTCTGTGTCTATGTCTGTGTTGTGTCTGTCGCTGTGCATGTGTCTGTGTCTGTCATCTGTGTCGTGTGTCTGTGTCTGTATTATGTGCCTGTGTCTGGTCGTGTACTGCGTGTCTGTTCGCTGTGTCTGTGTTGTGTCTGCATGTGCTATCCTGTGTCTATGTTGGTCATGTGTCTGTGCCTGTGCTGTGTCTGTGTGTCTGTGGCTTGTGTCTGTGTCTGTCTGTGTCTCGTGTCTGTCTCTGTGTCTGTGTGTCCTGTGTCTGTGTATGTGCCTGTGCTTGTGTCGTGTGTCATCTGTATGTGTCTGTGTTGTAATTCATGTGTCCGTGATGTCTTGTGTCTGTTTATGCGCCTGCGATTGGCTGCTTCTTCATCTGTGTGTCCGTACAATGATGTGCTGCGCTGAGCGCTACATCTGCGTGCATTGCGTCTGCTGTTGTGTGTGTTGAGTTGGTGCTAATATTTGCAAAACTGAGTATTGTCGGCTATTCTTCTTGTACATTCAAAATATCTTGGCCTTGACCGTGTCTGCCAAGAATAGTGCATAGGGGTCTTCTTCACATTGTCTTTTCCTGTCAAGTCCATTTTCACTTTGTAAAGTTAAAGGATTGCATATATAATCTCCCCGCCTTTTTCGATATCGACAGTCTTTACTAAGGTCAGCTGTGTTTATTGATGTAATTAAGAAATCATTCGTATTCTATGTATTGTCTGTTATAAAATGACTGGGTCTGACTGGTCTGAAGTTTGTGTTAAATGTTTCTATACACTACTGTCTCCGTCACCAATTAATTGGATATAGATTAGGTTATGCCGTGAAGGGTAAAATGCTGCATTGGTATATTAAATATGTGTTGTTAGAGATCTGTGGTATATCCGTTGCTGCAACAAGCGCAGCTAATTGGGTATATCCAATCTCAATTGATACATCACCAATAACGGCAGCACGGTTTGTTGAACCAAAAGAAGCATCAGTGCCACCAGTCCTTACTACATCTGTCTTTCCGCACATATTACATTTAAATGTAAGCGTACTTTCTAATCCTTCTATCTTTTCTGATATGACATCTATAAAAAAAACAACTAAAACCAACGTGTTTTAGTGATTTCAACACATTTAAGAAATATTTTATATCTATGATCCTGCGGCCTGATAAATTGTATTTCTGAGTGGCATCTGATTCTGTATCGTTGTGCAACAATAATGAATCATCTGTCTTCATCTAAAGAAACATCAAATTGGCCTTCGGGTTCAGCATCTGCGTCTGTCACCATTTCTTGACAATTAACAGTATCGGACACCAAAAAGTCTTCGACATCATTATGATGGAAGCTGATGCTACAAGGTGCGTCTTCCGAACGAGGGTGGATGCAAGCTTCTGTTGAAATCTTACCCAATTTCCTATGAAAGGAATTTATCAATAAAAAAATCTACCTTATATTTTTTTTACATATTCTGTCATTTGAAAACTAACAAAAAAGAACTTCAGGCAAATTGCATGGATTTGCTAATAGTGAGTCGTACATAATTTTTTTATTTATGATAATTACAGGACATTTCAATAAATTATAACTAAGGGAATATTTCAGTAAAATACGATTGTATATAGGTACTTACGCTTCTCTCGCTCTTTTTAATATCTCACTCCTACTTCTTCTTGGAACACTCACACTTTTTCTTGGTTTAGGCATTTTTAGAGACAATCACAAGTTCACCACTGGTGTTTGATCGATGAGTATCTTTTGCGAAATGCTAGTACACTGATAGCAATCCCGTAATTGTCTACATTTTATTAGAATATTTGAGGAATCACAATAATCAATATGTAATTACGCGATATACTTAGGGTTAATTAAAGGAAAAGTTATTTAGCCATTTTCTATAGCTAATTATATTACCTATATCTTTTTAAATTTAACATTGGGTAATGAACTAATTAGAAATTAATAGGAATTTGTTATAAATTGTATTTAAATAACACTTTATGTAGATTACGTGTAATTAATGAAAAGGCTGGAGTTGAGGTACCTATATAATAAAATAAAAGGGACATTAGTTTTAAAAGTTTTATAAAAAATAAAAAAGTTACTTTAGTGTTCATGTCTTCTGTAAATTAGTGAAAAAATAATAAAGGGATTTGCACAAATTATTCTGAATATTGATTTAATTCCTCATCTTGCCTGTAGCAGATAAGTATACAGGTAAAACTTTGAAAAACTTTCACTCCGCTACACTAGAGAGCGCTGCGATCGATTTATATTTCGTCAAGCTATCTAGAGGGGCCTTTTAAGAAGACCATTTGAAAGTGAACATGGTAATGAAATACAAGCGCAGTCAACAGTGAAGTTGAGAGTAGAACTATAAACTGGTTAGAAATTAATTGCGCACATTTTGAACATTTGTGTGTTTTTTTGTTGATTTTAGTTATTTCGTTCATTCTTCGGATTAAAAACAGTCGCAATCACAAATAATGAAATATTTGTCGTAGTTCAATTAGTTATTTCGAAACTCCTAAATAATACAAAAATTACAGATAAGTAGGTAATTACTAAAGACAAGTGTCCACATCTACTTAAGCCAAATGCATATATTGAAAGCAAACATCCTTGAAACTTTTAACAATTTTCAACAAAGAAAAATAAACCCTAGCTACCATTGTTGCACTTTACTTAAAATACATTTCTTCATAGTTAGATTTTTAATACCATGTACTAGCATTATGAATTTATTGTGGTATCCTGTTGAGAGAAAGTAAGTTCTCTCTAAAAACCTGTTGAAAAACCCAAAAAAGAACAATTCATTTTGAAACTTTGTAGTGTATTAAAATTTTAAAAAAGGATTTATAGTATTTATAGTATAATGAAGACTGTCGTTTTATTGAATATGACATTGTCAATGCGAACATTTAATTATCTTAACGCAAATTAAATTGTAAAGTTAATTACTTATTTTAGTAATATTGCAATATTAGTAGTATGCATATATGCTTAAGAATCGTATTAACAGAATTAATGCAATCAATATCACGCGGAACTGGGCTAAACTGATTTATGTGTATAAAATGCAATTAATCTGACAACACCTACATATAAATCAATATAGTTGATGCGTACACTCCGATTTGAATGTTTAAAATTGATAATTTTAATTACGTCATTTAGTTTTAAATGTCAAACATTTGTAACACTGCATTCAAGTGTGCTACACTTTAGTAAGAAATTCCGTTTAATTACTTTTTTTGGTCCATAAATTTTATGAGATTTCATAAAATGTTTTGTTGCAAAGTCTGTCATTATTGAATTTCCTGCTCGTTTCTTACCTAATTTCCTACAATAGTTGCACTAACGTTAAACGATCAGACACATTTTAGTCATTGTTACATACGCCGTTTCCAACCAACGCCACGTTCAAATAGTGATACTAAAATATTTAAAATAAACTCAATTAGGTATATTCTAAATAACCCTTCATATGTAAGTTTTAATTTTTTGTAAAATAATTACACATATCAAAACATATAATCACAAATCAGGATTTTGAAGTAAAAAATATCTGATGTGGCCAGTACGTAACTTTCATATTCGTGGTAGGTTAGGAAATAGGGACAGGAGTTAATCTGTGACGGTAAAAATATTTTTAACTTATTCGCTCACATATTTAAAAATACAATAATAATTAATTAAACATATACAGATACACGTATGCAGACTTTTATAGTAAAAAGTACTGCACACTATTGGAACCATACCTGGCTAAATATTTTTACTATTTAACACTTTTACGTAATTCAATTCTACTTAAACTTACATTAATCAAATATATTTGTTCCCGTTTTAACGTGATGTTTAAATCAACTTTAACGCTTATTTCGTTTCGTATTAAAAACTGAGAAACTGATCCAAGATTGAATTATATTAATAAAGTGCTTCTATTGTTTGTTATAAATTGAGCTTTTTGATAAGATAAAAGTTACTTTAGGGCTGTTTACGGACTTGGTCATTAATCTACAAAAAAATTTCATTAAGAAAACTTATTTCATTAAAGTTAGTTTTTGACATATTCACACAATGAACATCAGCGCCTTCTATAAAGTATCTTTAGTTGCAAATCAACTTTAACCAAAATGTGACAGAACCGACATATTTTAAAAGAACTCCAAAAATAGGTTTCATAAAAATCCGTTACGTATTCGTTAAGTTATCGTGGCTACAGGCACACGCAGGAACACACGCCCGCGTGCACCCACGTGTAAACCTGTTGAATACTCGAGATTGTTTTTACGAAAACAATACTTATGGGTGTCTAGCGTATAAGAAAGTAATAACGTCATCTAAAAAAGTATATGATGCAACGGTTTTTCTATATGTATTATCGTAGCGATCGTGATAAGGACCTTGATATAGGTATTAACTAGTGTGATATCACGATAGTACTATTTAATATGTTGAGGCACCGTCAGCGCACCATTTAGAGTGGCTAATCTCAGTTTTTAGTGTTTTTATACGTACAATTACTGTATAACACCGTGGGATATTAAAATAACTTCAATATTATTTAATTCATTCTAATAATAATCAGTACTGTGACGTGAGAGCTGATTTGGAGGTTATGCTTTTGAATTTGAGCTTCGGTTTTAAATTCGTTCTTCATTCTAGTGTAACCCAAAATTTTAAGAACTACTAGATACATTTGGGAAGCGTTTCTGTAAGTTAGTATACCAATGTATTCCTCAACAAATCACGTGCCTGGCCTGGCCTTGGACTTTCAACTTACATATACGTATAGAAGGCTATTTAATCGACTTTTACTAGTAAAGAGGCTAAGCTGGTTCTGGCACAGGAAGTGAGTTCACACCAATCAGCGGCATGAGCGAGCACTTAAGCTCCGCCCCCTACGGAAGTTTGCGGTTAGCGTACCAATGAGAGTAGAGAGCGTGGCTCCTCCTACCGGAAGTTTTAGTGACGTCGGCCAATAGGGTGCGAGGATGGGCCTGCTCCTGTTGCGATTTGCAAGGGGGTGGATCAGCTGTTGGCCAATGAAAGGCTTGGTGGCCATCTTAGATGTCTTCTTCGGCTTCTTCAGCTTCTTGAGACGTTTTCTATAGTTTCTGGTGGCTACTTCGGCATTGCTCCTCAACGTCTTCCTGTGAGGATCTCGCATGTTGCAAGGCCTTGAGGACAGGAGCTTCTGATAGCTTCTTCGGCATGGTTCCTCAGCGTCTTCCTATGGGGATGTCGCATGCTGCTGGGCCTTGCAGACAGGTTCTGGATGAAGTATAACGCCTAAACTGTCTAAAAAGTGTTCGCTTGCAGATTCGAACTCGAGATACTTTCGGTAAACCTCTGTTAACCACTAAGACACTAGTTTTTCGATATCGAATGTATAAAGTGTGTTATCTACATAAACGTTCATTCCGACGTCACGAATCATATATAGAAATGTTTATGCTAACAATGCATTTAATAGTTGAAAATAATGCATTCGATGTAAATATGTAATTATATTTCAGATAATTAATACACGTAAAATTATATTTAAATATGTAATATTAACATGCATTTGTTAGCAATTATTATTAAAATACAACGCATGATTCGCACAAAAAGTTTGCATTTCATTTTTCCGAATACCTTCTCTGTCTAACACTGACTCGGACTTGCTAACATAATAATGCGGTTGAAAATTATAAAATCGATATTGAAAAATTGGATATAAAGGTAATGTCCACAAATATGCAAAACATTTTTAATTATTCACTTAAAGTAATAAATTATCAAATAGAATTTAGTGGTATGCACTTCAGTGATAAATAATTGCATGCGATGATAAATATGTAATTACATTTTAGTTGCAGAATTAAGCAGTAAATTGAATAATAATGTATATGGATTCTGATGGTAAATTTTCAAATAATTCATACATAACATTTATTACAATATCCGCATCGAGCATATCTAAGAATAACATCCAGCATGACGTATTGCATAACAATAATGAATTTACTAATAAATACATAGGTAATTACATCGTGTTCTAAAAAATAATTGTTAATAAATGTCTGTTAATAAATATCTATTTGCATAATAGAATCATACGCTAACAATGCATTTACTAGTTAAAAATAATGCATTCGGTGATAAATATGTATTTATATTTTACTTACAGAATTAAATTGAATAATAATATATATGGATTCTGGTAGTAAATTTCCAAATATGTCACACAAAAATATTAACATACATTTATTAGCAATTCTTATAAGAATACAATGCACGATTCGCGCATTTTTCCGAATACTTTCTCTGTCTAACACTAACTCTGAATTGCTAACATAATAATGCGGTTGAAAGTTATAAAATCGATATTGAAAAATTGGATATAAAGGTAATGCCGACAAATATGCAAAACATTTTTAATTATTCACTTAAAGTAACAAATTATCAAATAGAATTTAGTGTTATGCACTTCAGTGATAAATAATTGCATGCGATGATATATATGTAATTACATTTTAGTTGCAGAATTGATCAGTAAATTGAATAATAATAATATATATGGGTTCTGATGGTAAATATTCAAATAATTCATACATAACAATTATTACAATATCCGCATCGAGCATATCTATGAATAACATCCAGCTACTAGTTAAAAATAATGCATTCGGTGATAAATATGTACTTATATTTTAGTTGCAGAATTAAGCAGTAAATTGAATAATAATATAGATGGATTCGGATAGTAAATTTCCAAATAGTTCATACATAAAAATATTAACATACATTTATTAGCAATTCTTGTTAGAATACTATGCACGGTTCGCGCATTTTTCCGAACACTTTCTCTGTCTAACACTGACTCTGACTTGCATATACCACTAGGTGGATTCATGATCAACCTCTATTAAAATACATAAACAATTATATATTTTAGGTCAAAGCCACCCAATCGGTGATTATTTTACCGCTCGTCTCATCTTTCATTAAGCTAATGACTTTACTAGTACACATCGGAATGTTATATACGTTATCTACAGGATAATCAAAAGTATTGGATCGTGAAACCTAACCTAAAATCAACACACTGGAAGGTACGCGTCTGGAACCGGAAGTTAAGTGTCTGGGTTCAAAGGCGAGCTCCCTTATTAGAACCTAAACCAGAACGTTGTCTTCAATTAACGATGTGCTCTCATCTGCAGATAGAGACCTACTGCCGAAAATCTTAAAGCCTATACTAATAGTTACTTTCTCGCTACCAAAGTCTGCTAATCGACCTTTTTGATCCACCAATTTCAAGGTTTTGTTATCTATACGTCGTGTAAATATAGGTAAATAAATACGACACAAACATTGCTTTTTAAAATAGCTATTTTTGTACGCGTTTTCATCAAAATCCTGTGTATGGATACCTTATAGGTACTGTTTTTAGCGATAATGCGATATTGTCATTTCTTAAGATATCTCTGGCTAGGAAAAAGATATCGTCATCCGGTTTTCGCTATTTTGTTGCTAATTTAGCATATTTTTTAAGGCCGTAGTCAAACTTACATGTTTCTATTTAATATTTTTAAGAGAAAACACATTTTCAAAGAAAAAATTAATCAGCGCCCTCTACCGTTCCCCATATTGGTTAGATTGATTAGAGTTAATGAATTCTCCATTGCTGGAGAAAAGCTCTTTTCAACTATACCAAGTTTGCAAAATTTGGTGGAACAGAACCGGACTTATAAGCGTTCCTTCAAAACAGGGTCCATACTTTCCTATTTGGAAAATAGAACCAAAACCGCTTAACCAAAAATGTGCAGAATGTTCCGAAAATTCCCTGTTTCGTACTTCTAATGTACTTTAATTTGGAAAATTTTGAAAAAGGTAAGATTTCTGATATTTGATATTCTGGGACCTACAATTCTAGAAATAATTTGCAGGTATTTGTCGTGGTCACTTTTGTTATATAAATTTTTTCCTGAAACTGTAGTATAAGCCATTTCTGAAACAGCAAGTTAAATAACTATCACTAATCATTATCAGTACAACATACAAAAAAATTTCACTCAAAAACTTGCCATTATGGTTCCAAGTATTCAAAATGACCTTCTTATAGATTGCGCCAGTACTCAACTTTTTGGATTGTTGGGCGCACCACATTGTTTAATTGTTTCGCAGGGATGCCGCCTAAACTTTATCCTCTAATTCTTTTCGGGTTGCTAATGTTGTTTTGTATTCTTGATTAATTGACCTCAAAGAAATAAATCCAACGACGTATGATCTGTTGTCTTTAATACAAAAATTGTATTTTTCCCATACCTACTTGATTAAACATAAAGCGATTTGCATAATTCATAATTCCTGGCATCCTAGATCCAAAAATAAAAGATGACCTGTCAAAAGTTGACAAAATGGTGTCATTGTATTCAAATTGTTATTTTACATCTAAATAAGCAAAAAATACAGGGTGTCCCATTTTGTCAGTCTAAAGTTAGGATGATTTCCAGCTAAATAGGAAGCGCCTCGACATAAAGGAATATACCAAAAACTAACTTATCATCCGGTAAACGAGTATTACTGATTAATTTATTATTTTTATTTGTTATATTTATCTCCGAAGAAATTTCTGTTAAAATGGTTATTTTTATATTAAGTGCGAGAAACAACTGTTTTTTAGTTAGCGAAAAAGTGATTTACATCAAGACCGTAGGTCGAGATCCTAAAACGCTTTTGAGTGGACTAAAAAAACACGTTTCTGCACGAAATATAAACAATATTTTTTCTACAACTATAACCTTGTCAAGTGCTTAAAATTCATTGAAATTTACCTGAGACTGCAAGACTACAGGAATGCAGAAAGTTTTGCTTCTATATTCAACGTGGTTGTCAATAAATAAAAGATTTAAATTAACATCGATTTTGAGAGACGCGTTTCTTAAATTTGAATATTTTCGTCTGATTTCAAGTTTAGTCAAGGATTTCAAGATGAGTAGTTCTTCCGATGAAGATCCCAGAGTTATTGAAGATGAAAATGGTGCCATTAACAATTTGCTACCTTCCAAATCGATGGAGGTTAACGAAAAAACATGTGAACTTTTTCGGAAGTGGTGCATTGAGAAAAAAGTTAAGAATACCACGGAAAACGTCGTATTAGCATATTTGGAAGAAAAGTAGAAAACGGTTACGTCATCTCCACTGTGGTCTGTGTATTCAATGCTTAGGCTACGTTAAACGTAAAGGAAGATGTTTATTTAAAGCGGTTTCCGAAGTTAGTTCCTTATGCGAAGAGCAAGTCTGTTGGATATAGGAGAAAAAAATCATCAGTTTTAACTAGACATTGATAAGTTTATAGTAAAGTAATCAAGATTATTTGTTAATTAAGGTATAAAGCTAACATTTTTTTTATAATAAATCACAAGTATTTATAATTTTCAGTGTGTGTTGGTGTTAGGAGTATGAGGTGCGTGCCGAAGAGATAAGTTAACTAAAATGCGAATACAAGATATTGTCGATACTAGTAAAATATTAATTATTAACGTACTTTACACCAAAACTTGCGTAGAGCGAACATTTGTCGTAACCAATAAGAGTTACATTAGATTGTACCGAAAATATAGAAGTTTCCGACAAGTCAACGCTTCGAGTGATAATCTTTTCTTTAAATATAAAAAAGACAGATGTTTTAACCAAAATGTTGGTGTTAGTAAAATAGGAAAATACTGTCTAAAATCGCCGACTTTCTTCAAAAAAGTGATCCGAAAAGTACTACAGGACATGCATTTCAAAGGACTTACGCTCCACTCCTAGCTAACAGTGGAAGTAATATGACATGTATTAAGAGACATGGGGCTTGGAAATCGACGTCACTAGCGGAAAGTTATATTCAGGATAGTATAGCCCAAAAAATTACCACGTGTAACAGAATTTCTGGCAGTCCTTCCAGTTCCACCTCTACTATACAAGGTTCCATTAACGTTGACAAAGAGTATGACAAAAAATGTCAGTCAAGTCCATTGGCACCTAGTTCCATAGAGTAAAACAAGCAATCTGATGTTCCAATCAAGCAGGTTGAAGATGCGATATCGGGTTCAGCAACCAGAACCCACACTGAGGTGTTGTTAACGTTGACCCCCGAGATATCATCCAGTATTAGTATTGGTAATAATTGTACAAGTTGTACTATTAACTTGTATTATTCTGTTAAACATTAAATAAGATTCTTATTTCACTTTTTTTGACAAATTATACACCTTTATACCTTATTAAATCTTTTACTTCTTCTTCTCTTCTGGTCTTGGTCGTCATAGGCTCTTTTTCTACAAATATATAAAACAATGAATGTGCTTTACGCACCAGGGTGTGAAGTAAATCATGTTAAATAATTACATGTTTCATGTACCAAAAAGGGTGCAAAAATGTTAGCTTTTTAATGGAGTTGTAGAAAAATGTAATTTTTTTTATTATTTGCAGGCGACCCTCTGCGAGTAGGAATGGATCTGACTATTGCCAGTTTTGATGCCATATCGGAAGTCAATATGGTAAGTTTTAAACTGTTAAGTAATACACTATTCGATTAAACGATTTATTATGAAAATGTAATTTTTCACCATTATTACACATTACCTTTTTGGATTTTTTAATGGTGTATTTTTGTATTATGTGATACAAATCTAAATGTTTCGATAAAACTTACAGCTACCTTCGTCAGTAGTAATACACCATAAAAAAACAAAAAGATAGGTATTTTAAACGATTTATTAGTTTAACAAAAAGTGGTGACAGCTATAAACCACACTTTTTATCGCAGGTTAATAAAACGCAATTGATATTTCCTTATCCGTCTATATATTCATCGGTCCGTCCGCCTTTTCAGTACGGCATTATTATTAGGCTACAGAGCAGATTTCGGTCTGAAAGGAACGTCAGGAGGTAAAGCTTTCGTTAGTATCGATACACCCCTTGGCCAGTGTCCCTCGAAGGAGCCTAAAATTTTACCGATTTTACAGATTTTGGAGTCAAATGAAAGCGTACAGTGTCAGAAGGTGAACTTCTTCATAGCCTATTTCTTAGTATGCAATGAATGCGTATAATTCTTGATTGTGTATTCAAAAAAATAATGTTAGTCAAGTAAATCTCCATTTACGATCCCAAATTGATTAAGGTAAGACTTATGTAAATCGTTTACAATTTTTTTACTTGCTAACTTTAGTGTGACTACTAATAGTCGAAATTAAAGATTGAATGTCAGTACTCAACCGGTTGTCGTCAACATGATCTAGTGGTTAAGCACAAGGAAAAGAAATAACAAATAATCAACAAGTAAAGGAGACGAATATTCAAGATCTTCATGTTCAGATAATCGTAAAGTAGGACTATATAGCATTAAATACATTTAATAACTCCCATGAAGCTACCCGATCTGAGAAAACGGAAACATCTGTTTCTCGGAAAAGATCATCTTCATCTCTGTTAATAAGCCTAGACAAAGCATTGCACACGATAATCGTATAAACCTATTCTCAAAATCACTGTCTTAGCATATACCTACTGCTACCATTGCTTGATGTATACACTAGGGTGGAGCGAAAACAGCATTTTTCAGCGATTTTTCGAATTTCAATTTCTAATAGGGTACAAAACTTACCTTATACGTTTCATATCAACACCGTTTTTTAAATTTTTTAATTAAACAATATCTTCTGTCTCTACACTACCCTTGAAAATCGGCGATATTCTGGAAATTTCACTCTGGAAATTACATTATTTATATTAGTTGTAATCATATTTTCGAATCCAATGCAACCCATTTATTAGTATTTATGAGACATTGCTTATATCGCCGATTTTTCAATTTATTCGTATATGGTCTGTTTCCCCCAAGACCTTTGCCGAAATATCACGAAATATGGCAGAGAGCCTGTATTCCCGTAGTTTCTTGAGAGAGAATTTTACAAATGATGCAGTGATACCATGAAAAGTTATGACATCATTTAAATGTAGATAAAGTAATGAGTCATATCTAAATAAACTTAAGGCCTGGAGAGATGAAGAAAAATTAAAATTCTTGTGCCAGTTGTACTTGTTGTAAGTCTCGTAAGGTGCCCTGCCAAAAAATAACATTTTTATTGGATCAAAGAATTACAAGGATGATGGCTATATTTAAAGCTGATAAGATGCCAACAAAAAAACTATAGAAAAGAGAGAAATGAAGGAAGATGGAGAAAGAGCGACTAGAATGTTCAAAAAGGGGTCTATTTCTTTTGTAATTACTGAAACTACCAGTTCTACAGACTCACAACTAGAAATAGATTGTGATCCTTCGCCATATACTTTTATAGATGAAACTAAAGTAAAAGCTTAACAAATGAGATTAAACCTAACCTCGTTTGCTAGTACATGCGACAGGCATAGAGTTTCCGACATAACTGCTGCTGCACTTGTATGTGCAATGTTGAAAGATGTTTTAATCATATCAACAGAAGACATTTCCAAAGGAATTGATAGGAGCAAGGTACGAAGAGAACGGAAGAATAATCGCTTTCAGTTGAAGGATGAACTTTCTTCTACTAGCGTATGTGGACTATACTTTGATGGACGTAAAGATAAAACATTGGTGCAAGTGACAAAAGATGCCAAATATTACCGCTAATCCATAGTTAAAGAACACACAACGTTAACCCAAAAACCTGAGGGCCAATATTTAGGACATGCCATACCTAGTTCGGGTTTTGGTAAAGACATTTAGTGTAGTATCGTTGATTTTTTAAAGATAACGAAATTGACATTACCCAGTTGGAAGCAATTGGCTGCGATGGAACTGTGATAAACACTAGAGGAATACTGTGGCGGACCTCTTCAGAGGTTAGTCTTTTTAACCCCTTTTTAGCATTTAGATGGCCAAACGTCTGGACCCTGAGGATTTTCAGGTCCACTTGGGCGGATGTTAGAATAGTGTGAAAAACTAAACAGATCTAATTTTGAATTAATTATGGTACGCGGTGGTTAATGATGATTGCTCACAAAGCTTATCCAGACGAAACCCAGTTAAAATGGTCCAGTCGCGTTGGCTGATGATGGCGCACCGCATTTTGCGTTTATATAGTAGTACAGAAAATTACTCAACTGAGTTGAAGACCCTCGTCGAATATGTAATAAAAGTGTGTACGCCAATGTGGATTCATATCAAGTGCAACCCTTCATGTTACAAGAGTGCAGAACATTTGTGGCGTACTATTAATCTATCCCGATATCTAAGTAGGGAATTAAAAGCCGTAGTTGACCCGGTTATACAAAGGAATGTACTACTTACAATGTTATCTGATGTATGGCCTCATATGCGAGAGCTTGGAGTTCAACGCATTATGAAAGCAAGGAGTAATCCAATTATTCAGTCATCCAAACGTCCAATTAGGGTATTTACAATCCCTTTCTTCAACTTTGAAGCTGCTGATTATATTAATTTGATATACTGGCAAGAGGTCCAAATTATTACAGATTGGTAACTGTTTATAGCGGAGACCAACAAGAAACGTTTAACGGTCAATTGTATTATAATACTTTCAGCACTCATTTGTGCATAATTGCTTCAGTTCTCAACAGTTATTGTTGAAGTTATGGAAATACTTATCCAATGAGTCCTCCTATAATCTAAAAATCACCTAAGATATGTAAACCACAGCGAATTTTGATCGAAGGTACAGAGCATTTTTAGTAGGAAATAATCTTTATCGTTTCTTATTACAAGTTTACACAAGTAATTTGACTAATCTCATTATATTTAGAATTTACATCAGTTCTACATACATAAAGACAAAATTTACATCGATGGGGGCTTGTATCTCGATTGCTCAGTTGGTTAGAGCGGTACTCTAGCAAAGTACATGTCGTAGGTTCAAATCCTACTCGAGGTAAATTTTTTATTTACGTATTTAATAAAATGAATAATATTTTTTAATTTATCATTTCTTCATTATTATTACGAAATTATTCCTATAAAACGGTTTGCCCGATTCTTCATCAGTGTTTATAACGGGATGCATCCATATACAAAAGTTTGTAAGCGAACAAAAATGTTTAAATCACAGTATTGTTTCTGAGAAAATTTTGTAGATGTTAACAGTAAATTAATGTCAGGTGTCTCAGTTTTAATTATGATCAAATGAATTACAAGATCCTATGAAAATTGTAATCGCTTAACTTTTTACAGAGAGTTACATTATTCACACGCAAACTTTTTAAATATTTACTAGTTACATGCCGCATTTGTTTTTTTTTTCATTTTAAGAAGTAGGTGGTTGTCATGTTTATTGTTTTGTTTTCAATTTAACAACGAAATATAACTGTAATTGACAATTTCATCAAACTTTCACTAAACGTCAAAGAAGTAACGGAACATTTGTCTACCTTTGTATAAAAAATGGGAACAACCGCAGAAGTAATCATTCCTACTCGTACTGCCATTATCACTACGTATAGAGAAGAAAAAAATGCGAGCAATTGTGATGAAGCTAACAATATTAGTCAAAGGTGTATACTCAGTAATACCACGATTCAAGTCTACTGGTGGTGTAGCGACCCGTAAACGATCTCAACCGCCTAGAGTGACTACTGCACAGAATCTGTACTTAAGTAAGCAGAATAGACATTTGAGAACTCAAGAAATCTTCGCAGAGCTTAATACATACCGGACGAATCAGCATCTTTAAAACTATAAAAAGAAGACTACGCGTTGTTGGGTTTCAAGGGACATTTTGCTACTAAAAACCTTTACTTCGATGTCAAAACAAAAGAAAACTTCTAGCTTGGGCGAAAGAACAACGGTTTCAAGCTTTATAGTCCTATGAATTTTAAGCTATTTGGGTCAAAGCGTAAAATTTACTTCGTCGATTGGAGTGGAAACCAATGACTTCTGTCTGTTTAATGTCTACAGTAAAGCATTGTGGAGGTTATATCAGGATTTGGGGGTGTTTTTCAGGTGAAAGAATAGACGATCTGTTGTTACGTGCCAATTTTTGCATAACGTTGCCTTAATGCAAGTTTTTGGATTTGCGTTTTATTTGGAAATATATTTACACTATTTGACTATATTTAGGCGTAGTGTAGTATTTTCTCTTCGAAGAATTAAATTTTAGTGAGTATGTCGATATTTTCTCTTTAGTTTATATAATTACAAATACCAGTGTGTATATTTTTAGCGTCTATAAGGGGTATTTAGCCACATCAATTTTATGTTTTATGCGCATTGCATATTGCTATTATTGAAAAGAGCTGGAAATGAACTTACATTACCTATTAATTTGCCTTATCGTATTGTTAAGAAATGAAGATCTCGACACCAATTCGTTTCGATAGAATGTATTAACTTCGTGTTGAGTATAACAAGTAAGTACGTATCCTTTTTAGTGAAAATTACGTTTTATTAAGTGGACAAATTAGATGAATTGATTTACGAACAAAGAAAAGCTAGTCTGATATTGTTTCGGAAGCTTTAATATTGTTGTAATGAAAAGAAAACAGCTGTCAATGATTTCTAAGATAGAAACCATTTGAGTGCATAACTTTACTTCAATTGTACTTTGTTGACAGGTTAAAATAAACTTTGTTACTATATTGAAATTATACAGTTTCAACCATCTTCCATTTTGAAATGATTCTGCGTAAAGATAGATTTTATATATAATTTAGGTATCGATTAAGAATTGTTACTATCGTAAAGCTTTGTGAAAAGTTAAGTACTATTTTATTAGCTTTTATGCTGAAATTAATCAGCAGATATTATTTTATTTCATTAAATATACAAATAAATACAGCTATTGTGTTGTTTACGGAACTAAAGTAAAACTTTCTGATTTTTTTGTTGTTTTAATTATTTAACATAAAATGGGTGGCGCCTGACTTGATTATCTTGTTATAACTATGGGTATTATCTCTGCCCGCTTTACGACCTGATAAAGAAAAGAGCTATTAATCTACAATACGTTTCAGAAGTAATGTGCATCGCTGAGCTAGGCCCTGGTGCAAACCTACATTTTTTTATATGAGTGAAAATTTCTTTTTGTTTAAGTTGGCTTCCGAGAGGAAGTAGTATTTTTATTTGTTATACTATTTTAAGTTGAAGGAATTCTTAAGAAAGATGGATACAGATCAATACTGTAATAGCATGTTCTCTCGTGCTGGTTTTGGGTTAAATGGCAGAAAGATTCAACAACATCACGACCGAAATACCTCCCGACTATGCAAAAACTAAATGAAGCAAAAACAAGAGAAAGATGTAATTGGAACAATGACTTGGCCTCGCCAGTCGCCTGATTAAAATCCTATTGAATTGATTTAGGATGAACTGGATATACAAATAAGAAAAGTATGTCCCATTCCAAAACATAAGTTGTGGAGAGAATTGTTAACCGCTTGGAGATCTATTTAACCAAATATTGGGTGATTTCTAACTTGAAAGGGCAGTAGAGGCGATCAAAATAAAGTTGTTTTTTTACAAAAATTTAGATCAAATGGTAATAGTAAGAAAGTCACAACGGTTTAAAGTTCTTATAAGATAAAGCCCACGTATTGAGTGCTTTCTATAATTCACGTTTACATAGAAACGCAAGCACTTCTCACAAAAGTATTTTGGGAAAGCGTTTATAACATTAAAAAGCGCCAAGTGTATAACAGTAATATTAATCGGCGTCAAATTATAACATTAAAACAAAAGCGATGATGTAATAACCAAAACGCAAATGTAATAAACAATTTGCAATTGATCAAATAATTTTAATTAATATAAAAATATTACCAAATAACAATCGCTACTGCCGTTGGCTCAATCGGTAAATTAAGTTAAGGAGAGTTCATAGAGTTTAATTAACATACCTGAAATACTGCATGCTTCCCATCTGCTTAATTATTTTCACTTCACTTAATTAATAAAAAATGTTATATAAAAAAATGATAAAATCTCGAGCGCCATGTTGTCTTTTTTTTATATATAGGAACAACAAAACCTAGTTAATGAATAATAATAAACAATTTATCAAAATGAAAATAAAATAACATGATATACTTAAGTTTATTCAATATCTGATTGAAAAGGTTAAAAAATCAGAAGTCTTATACTATTCTAAAATTATATAAAAACATTACCTTACAACGGTTCAGTTCATAAACTGTATTACTGTTGGTAACTATGAAGCAGAATGGTGAACTTGGTGAGGTCAATGTCTTGCTTATTTATCCTTAATATATTGTGTCCATAAATTTAGAATTTCTTTGAAGTTTAAGTATGTAGAACTTGCGTTGTAAAATGTAATTCCAGTAAAAATTTCCATTTAAATTAGAAAAATAATAGAATAGTAAATTAGTGACTTATAAGTGCCATTAAAGATAATTATTATAAAAATGCCATATAAAAGAATGCATTAAAAAATATGAGTAAAATATAAGTCAAAGATGAGTGAAACGTGAGTGCCTAAAAAAAGAAAAGGTTTTAGTTTTAAAACATAATGAATTAGAAAATAACTTACCATCAAAATCTGATGGCACAAAATATAAAAAAATTGGGTAAAAACCATGCTTTCTGCTGTAACATTCAGCATTCAGTAAAAAAAATATCGCGGCTTTCCCAATAACTCAAGTGAGTATTCCCCCTAAAAGTTATCACGCGTTGCGCGGATACAATAATTCGAATCCAATTTTTTAAGAAAGGGAACTATAACTCTTTATGAAATATTACACCCACAAGATATGTTCTAGGAAATTCAAATTAAATTGCCTTTTTCAATTCTACATTTTAATAATTAAAACTTTTCTAATATTACGCCAAATAAACGAACGATCCCAAACCAATGTATTTTTTAATACAACCACAAAAAAGGTTGTTACACGTTTGTCGATTTGGAAATCGTTCCAAATACATAAGTCTTGATCGTTCAGCATTTCCTTCAGCAGCTCCATACTCCATTATCATATCTACGTATTCTTCATTACTTAATTCACCGTTAGTTACGAATTAGTAACCAATAATTAATAAGTAAGTCAATAACAACAATTAAAGTAGGTACTTAATTTCTAACATTTAAGTAACTTCGGTGCATAATTAGATTAAATAAACCAGCGGTTTTCAATAAATGAATACTCATTACTATGTATTTTTCAGAACAACTTAAATAGCCATAACTTCCATCTTATAAAAGTTTAATTAAGATTGAAAGTGAACTTTCAAATATTCCAAATTTTCTTCAAAACGTATGTTAGTGCCATATTTTATAAAAAAAGCTCAATTGTTCATAAGAACATTAAACCGTTGTAACTTTCTTAATATTAGCATTTGATCTAATTTAAAAAGAACCAACTCGATTTTGATTCCTCCTACTAGCCTTTCCAGTTTCCTCCGTATAAGTTAGAAACCACCCTGTATAAACCAAAACTTGACATTGAAGTTACCAAGACTCTTGTAACGTACAAAAATCGATATTTTATCCATTTGTATCGACTTCATCATGTTTTATAATTGCTGTATTAAAAATTACCTTTGGATGAGAAAATTAAGGACTTACATTTACTGGTTTATTTGATACCTGTTTCAGTAGTTTCTGTAATTGCTGTATTACAAAGTATTTTCAAAAGTTTAGACGACATAGTAGTGCCACCTAGAGGATTTTTACGATTTTCTTGTTGGTTTCAAAACCGCCTCTGTTACTTCCGTCGAATTACCGCTAGAGGGTAGTACATGTAATGACTATATAACAATGCTCGCTGATAACTATTTCGTTAAAAACGTGTGTGGGTAGGAAATTCCCTTTTTTTGGATTAATCGATGGCATCATCATTTCTACAAAAGAAATTTACGAATATAAAGTATTTCTATATCTTGTAAGACTTACTAATGGTTATTTTGCGGCGGATATATAAGAATCTTGTTTTCACTAAAGGGGTAAGTTATCTACATTTCTTCAATTCCTTTGTAATTTTTTAACTTCTTTCAGTGTCGAGATACCGTAAATCGCTATTCTCACTTAGCCATATTTGTTAATAAACCACGCAAAGCACGCCTTTAATCTGAAGAGATAAAAACGTTATCTGATCAGAATTCAATCACTTATCTTATTTCTAGCTTTTCTTTCTTGTCGATTTTTAGTTCTTTTCGATTTGCTCTTTGATTTTGGTTTCTCGTTGTATTTCGGTTTCTTGTATGCGTCCTTGCTTGTTGCTGTTTCGTTTGTATGGAACTACCTTTATGCTGTGCGGAAGACCATTTATAGTGCGGTTGGTTACGATGATGGAATCTGGCTGTACATTCGCTAACGACGACTCGAAACTTTCTCACCTGCACTAACCAGCACCAAGTTGATTCACATCAGGGTCGAGCCTATAACTATACGTCAAGATCAGGTCAGACTATTCCATTATCGCATGTGTTAATAAATGTTATCTCTGGGCTTACTTTATAAATTATCATATTTAGGAAGCTGCCTTCAGCAGTGGTCGACACAATTTGTACCAAATAAAAGTGAGTTTAAATTAATATCACCGAAAATTATAATGAACTATTTACCTTGTTTATGAAGCTGTTTTCTACAGTTTCTTTATTGGAATAATTATCAGCATTTGTACATCCTTCATAAATACCTTATTACTGGGAAACTAATATAATTTCATAGAGCCGTTAGCTGTTAAACGGTTATTTATAACCGAAATTTCATGCAAAACACCCATTGCTGTACTATCGGTTAATGTCCATTTTGTGATTTTAGGGAGTTCTCTAAAACGCTACAGATTGCGCAGTGGCATAAAAAAACTGTTATCATACCGGTTATATTCTTTGCTTAATTTATGTTATTACGTCACACTTTAAAACGGCACACTGTGTTTTTAAATTCTGTCGTATAGATTTAAGTATAATTTTAACCTGGGGATAAGAATGTTCAGGTTATATATGACCTAATTTTAAATAGATTAGGTATTCACATGTGAATTCATACTAGGGTCAAATGTGAACTGAACTGGCTTCTACAACAATATGTGTAAATGCTAATTATAGGGATTAATTGGAACATTGCTAAATTAAAAATTTACTGATTTTATATGAATTTTCCTTTTTAAGTTAACAAAGATCTTTCAACGAACCAAAGAGGGGTATTACTCCATAATAATTAATCAATTCTTAAATCTTATTTTCTTGAAAGTAAAATATCGCGACTTATCATCACCAATATAATTACTGGTATATGTGTTTACACACGAAAATTTATAGTTTCATCGGGGAAACAATAATACAATTGTACTAAAATTTATTTACTATTAGGAATCTGTTTGTGATAAGTTGCATGCTCTGTATGTATGCGCAACTGGTCTAGTCTTGGGGAAATTAAATATTCAAATTTTATTGGTGTAGTAAATATAATAATCTATAATATAACTTGTCTAATCCTTTTGGGGAAAACTTAACGTTAAACATATCTAGTCCATTGGTTGGAAGTTTGAAATAAATTACGATTACTGAGGGAACCGTTGTTCATTTACTCGTCATGTTTCTTCTCCCTGGTTCAATCTTTACAGGACCTATCTCCGAAAACAATAGTTTCCCTTTTCTACTTATTTTCTTTAAAACCTTATGGCGGACAATCTGATTTGCTTTTTATATCAGTCTTACTATAATTCTCTTTCTGCGTTCTAACTAACCTAGTCATTTACCGATTATACCGGTTATCAACACTACAAAACTAGCCACGCCAACAAAGTACTCGACAATTAGCAATCGTTTTACTGAGTTCTCCATTATAAAATAATATAATAAGAACATATTATATAAAATAATCTTTCTAACTCTCTTTCTTTTTTTTTGTAACGTAGTAGGTTAGACACGTGACACTCTGTAAGGCTGTTATAAAATCTAAGGGAGATTATATAGCTGAAAATAAGGTTTAGTGTCCTTTATTTATTTATGTTTTTTTAAAGAATGTTTTCATTTGGTAAAATTTGATTAAAGTGTTAATTCACTTAATAGTACTGGTCATTTCTAAATAGCTAACATTTTAATGGTTTTTCCAAATTTTTGGCCTTCGCTGAACATACCTAACACGCCATTTCCTTGCGTGGAAGCGTATTTTACCTTTATTTGTTCACTTACCATGCACACTTCGCCATATTCTGTCACGCCTTTTTATTCATACAACTAGTTATGCTTCTTTTGTTAATCACGCTTTCCAGTGCATAGCTACGTACATCATATACCTAACCATATATACATGTATACGGGGTGGTGATTCATAATTGAAACATAGGGATCTAACATGGGAAATCACTTTTTTGCAGAAATTGGCTCCCCCTATTATTTTAGAGCAAAATTTTAAATAAATATTTCTTTCAAAATATTAAACTGGAATTTAAATAATAAAGAACCCCAGAAAATCAACAAATTTATTATCAACTTTTCAGCCATAAAATTAATCTCAAATTTGCCAAAATAACAAAATTACAATATCATAATGAATTAAACCATGTGTTCAGATAAGTGACCGTTTGCAGCGGAACAATATCCTAAGCGGTCGTAAACTTCTCGTCTCACATTCGCTAGTTGATAAGCAGATATGGTGTTACATTCTCGAAATATATATATATATATATATATATATATATATATATATATAATGGTTATTGTACAGTTTATTATGTATTTGGTCCCCCCAAAAAATCGTTTGGAGACAAATCCTGCGATCGGACTGGCCAATGAACAGTACCACCTCTTTCAATCCACTTGCTGGGAAACGTGTCATCCAAATAATTACTCGCATGCAAACTATTGTGGGCAGGGCGGCCATCACACACCTCATGGGCTGTAGTTTGCAATAAATCAATGTATTTCTCAGCAGTGAGGGAACCTTAAATAAATAATGGACCGATCATTCGGTGCCCTACTATTCCTGCCCAAATATTGAGCCGGTACTGACTGCGGTTTTGAACTGTTAAATGTGATTTATTCATATTCCAGTACCTATGATTTTGATTATTTGGAATTCCGAGTTACAAAAATTCACTATTTTTTCGCAGGACTCCATTCTCTGAAATCTATCTTCTTCAAATATTTCTTGCTGTTTATGGTATTTGTATGAGTTATATCTTAGTGTTTGGTTTTTCAGAATTCTTACAGCAGTGGCATGGTATATTCCAAATATTTTGCTAATTCGTCTCAGACTCACATTCTTCTTTTCCGTAACCATTGCTAGCACATTGAAGTGATTCTCTTTTGCATTATCGTTTCTTCTTCCTTGGACCTCTTTCTTATATTTGCATTTCTTCTCTACACGTCCTGTTTCTTCGAAGTTACGAATGATCCGATGCAATGTAGCTTTACAGGGAAATTGCCACTCCGTATAAAGCGCCGAAAATAAATCTCTGATACTATTCAATGAATTTACAGAATAGTACCATTCTATCAGCAATACTTTTTCTTGGATGATGAAATAATTATGTTGAACTGACACTACAGTCGAAAATTGCTTGTGACAGTGACAGATTCATGGCTAAAGTTGATATAAAACCTGTTGATTTTCCAGTGTTCCTTGTTATTTTTAAGGGAAATGAATGTGGTCATTCCAGTTTAATATATTGAAAAAAATATTTATTTAAAATATTGTTTCTGCAAAAAATTAATTTCCCATGTTAAATCCCTGTTTCAATTACGAATTACCACCCTGTAGATGGTGAGTGTGTGACTTCGGTACTACGATTCTTTCGTAATAATTTCAATGTTCCACGATGTGGAAGTCTGCCGTCCGATGATGCAATTATGCAGTGGGTAAGAAAGGTTGAAGAAACACGTAGTCTCCACTACGTTCTGCAGTGAAACATGCTTCTGCACCAAACATTAGCGACACATCGTTACGACGAATTATACATAAAGACTTATCATTCCACCCTTACAAAATTCAAGTCGTCGAAGAGTTGAAAGATGGTGACATGCTTGCTCGCAGGATTTTCAGTGAAGGAATATTGCGACGTGTATATGATGATGAAAACTTTATTCACTACATGTTTATGTCCGATGAAGCACATTTTCATTTAAACGAATATGTAAAGAAGCTGAATAGTCACTATTGGAATACTACTAGTGCAATTTCATTATCTGGTATTATTGGGCCATATTTTTTCCATTCTTCCCGCGATAGCTTTCCGACTGGCGTTTCAGGAAAGCTCGCAGTTTGGAATAATGTTCTATATTTATTTCATTATTTACGGTTAATTTACTTCGTAACATTGAGTATATTTTCCACATAGACGAAGATTTGTATTTTTCAGAAAGTTGTGTAAAGTATGCTAATAGAACGTTCTCAGAAAACGAATTTACCTTATTAATACTTCTCCATTCCATAAATCTGTCATACGTTTCTTTATATTGTTTCCTTGATTTTTCGGGTAACAAATTATTTACTGTGGATTTTGCCACTTGCAGTATATCAGGCGGTGTACATGTTACACTAATGCTGCTTTTGTCATCTGAATTCATTTTGAAAAGAATGAAAGACAAACTGCGGAAATTTAAAAATGGCGTCGTACAATTTGAACTTATTTATCGATTGCTAGGAGACGATGCATTGCTAAGGGGATGTGATTGATTTGATTAATATGCGCCCATTGTATTCCACAAATGCAACAATATGATTGGTGTTCAGGTCGTGTATTTCAGTTGAGAATAATACGGGCGTGTAGAATTAATATAATTATTATATATGATGCTTTCAAAAAATGCCTAGATTATTTAATAGTCATAGAGAAAAATAATTAAGGACAGTTTTCTGGTGAATTTTAAGGAAGATCAGATTTTTCCCCATGCAGCCCACTCACTCACTAGGTTAAAAGTAATTTTCCATATTCGTTTTTACCATCGAAGTTTTTTTCCGCAAGTTGTGCGATAAACCATTTCCGTGATTTGGCCGGCATCCTGTATTAATTGGCTATCCTGTACAATTAATATAAGATGAAATATGAACGTCAGCTCGTGTATTCTGATTACCTTTATCTAATATTACTTGAATCCTTAGATAGCGTAATGTAAGGTGGGGCAAGTGCACTCCGATTTTTGGATGGTTAACGTTTGTTAGTAATTGTAAAACTAATGGTTTTCAAATTTTAGGTATTTCTTTGTTACTATAGTAAGCAAATAAATCTATAATTTGATCCACCCTAGCCACCCTAGTCAATGACTTGTGACTGATACAATTTTTTTTAACGATAGGCGGGCGCATTTACCCCAAATTTTGGGGCAAGTGCATATCAGACCAGAAATTATTATGGGTCCAGATCGTGATAAAGACATGAATTTACTATTTTCTCGCGTTTGCAGAATTAAAATAAATTGATTTGTTCAAAAGTTACAAACTATATTTCAGATAGAAACCCTATGAAATTGTTGACATACATCAACAATTATTTCAGGCCAACAAAATTTTCCTTTATTATGTTTTGTAAATTTTAGGGTCCACTCTTCATTAGCACTTTTGCCGATAATATCAAAATTATGAACATAAGTCACAAGGGCTGATATTTACTAAAGTAATTGAACCAATACCTGTACTACATAATGTCGTGTTGTTTTCTTTGTATTATACTGGACACTGACCCAATCGATTTACATCTACGTCTGGGCTTAATAATAGATGCCGATTCTCTGCATTTTCGAATATCTCCTCATTGTAAAACTTTTCATGATTGTATTCCTCGAACAGAGAAAAAGTTTTAGTTTCGGATTTTACTGTCCTATTATTGAATTTATAAAATCTGTTGGACATTAAAGCTTATTATTATTATTGTAGTCGCTCTCTGGATCCATGTCATCGCCAGAGTCAATACATGAAGGTTCTTGCTCTTCATCAGAGGAACTAATTGGTGGTGCTACGGTTTTTTTAATTGGTCTTGTTTCTTTTGCAGGTATCTTCTTTTTTTTAGACTTTATCCTTCTCCGTTGAAACTCTATTTTTCCCAAATTTTTCTATTTTAGCAATAGCTTCCAGGGATCTAATCATTTCTGCACTAGGAGCATTTTTTTTATTAGCTGGGGGTTGTTATGTTTGGTTAATTTTTTGCAGAAGAAGATAATCAAAGGATACTTACGGAATATAGGAAATTGATGGAACAGTGTTAGGTAGTTGTTCAGTCAAATCAAATAATAGATGTTGACCTTCTACAGTTGCCTGTTTATCGTCAGAAGAAGGTGACTGTTTATTTAAAATCACTAAGCGTTCATGCTCAGCATTATTCTGGTGGTTGGTAGGTAGTTGCGGGTTAATGGCTGCCGTATGCTGTGTCCATCGAAGTAATGCAGAAGGCTCGAATTTATCTTCAGGAATTACTTTGTCATTGAACGGTACAACTCCTCCTTTCTTGAAGCCACTAATAATTATCACAGTTTTAAGATCTCTCCAAGTTTCTGCTACCATAGTAGAAAACCTTCGGAATTGTATACCCCGATTTTTTACGGTGCCAAGCTACCAATTTTGTGTCCCACATATCTTTTTAAGGGTTTAAAAACGACCAATTTGTTCTTTAATTGTCAGTTCTGTGACACCAGTAGTCACATGAGTGCTGTGGCCATCATAAACTACTAAAACTGGACGATTGTCACCAAAAGTGGGAATTAAGCTCTTTTCACAGTAATTACAGACTATGTCTGCCTCCATCTACCCATTGGTGGAGGCAGCATATACCGTTCCTGGAATTATTTCCTTTTTAGGAAGCCACTCATTCCAGATACTTTTTGCTTTAAATATTATAAGTGGTGGTGCCTTTTTTCCTGAAACACTTGCTGCAACAAGTACTGCAGTACTTTCTCTTCCTGGATCACTTGTTGTTCTGGAACACGGTGTCCCACGTGCACCTACCACTTTAGTGTTTGAAGGATCTAGCCACATGGCAGTTTCATCTAAGTTCCAAACTTGCTTTGGTTTGTCAAATAAGTCAAGATTTTATAGTGTGGACTTTAGTAGTTTAAAATATTCGTATATAATAAAGGGAGCTGTGTGTTTTTTCTCGCGTATTCCATGCTTTGAGGTTTTTTATGGTTAGTGCGTGTCGCTTTTTAAACCCGATAAACCAGTCCTCCCCGGGTTTGTTATCTTTAAACGGTGTTTTTAGTTTATTCTCCTCTACAAAAATTTTTACAAGTTCCATTGCCTAGATAATCTGAATTCCCATTTTTTAACGCCTTTATTCCATTGGTCAATTTTGTTTCTACATCTAGACTTATGTTGTACATTCTAGATGCTCCCCTTATTGTAATCAACCCTGTTTTCATTTATTCAACTGTTTTCTGTTGAATAATTTGTAGTTCTCGCCGTTTCTCTATTGTAGTTGCGCATCTTCCTACAATAAATAATGTAAAAATTAGATACTTTCGCATCATAAATAATTTTTGTAATTTGAGGGGTAAGTGCGTTCTCTGACCACTCTGTCCGTGACGCACTTTCCCCAGTCCCAAAAAACTCAGGGGAAAGTGCACTCTCGCTCTTTAACAACTATAAACTTACTTACTGTTTTAGTCCCTACAGTTTCCAAAAGTTATTATGATAATGGCACTTATTGGTAACAAGCAAATTCACAATGTCGGTACTTTTCAATTCGTTACGCGATACAGAAAAATGTTCGTTATACTCACTACAATACTTAAAATCACACTGAATGATACCCTTAGCTATAATCTAAGATGGTAACCGATATCTAACCTTGAAGCGCGCAGCGCTGAATACCAAAGTTATAGAGATGGAACATTCAGTTGCTGCTGGCAGTACCAGTGGAACACATGGTGCGGCAAATTTAATTATTTTTCGTGAGTTACTAGCCATAGTCGTTCTTACTCCAGAAAGGCTCTTCGCCCACATTACCTTACCAGAATAATATCTGCCTTCCATTGGAGTTTACAACAGCGTCTTAAAAATGTGAGAACCACTTACTTATTGCTTAACAATAGGTACTAATAATGTAAAAATAGAGTTCAGTATAAGTTTTAGTCATTGAAATATATTTTAAATTACTTATAGGTGATATTTTTCTTTATGTATTAACCATTATTTGATATTTATTGAAAAGGAGTGTTAAACTCAAAATAAATTATTTTTGCTGTAAGAACTTTAAAGTTGAATAAGCACTACAAGTTGTAAAAATACGTATAAAAGGAAAATCTAGATTGACAGATTTTCTTAAAGCCGACAGACCGAACTAATAGATCTGCATATCTAAATAATCAAGCTGCATTTATACTTTCAAATTCATCGGTTGACATACAAAATACCCCGATTTTACGGATTAAGTTTAAATTGAAGTAATCATAGTTCTTTTATTTTTCAATTCCAATTTTCAAATATATACGGTACCAATAGATTGGATTTGTGCTCTATTTAAGATATCTTACCGAAAGCTTCCTGAATTATCAATTAAAACCTTACGTTAATAAAAAAAATTGTTTTAAACTCAGTTTTGCTCAGGAAAGAGGTCAATATATAATTTTCAATATTCGCTGGTAGAACGTGGTTAAGAACCTTACATTTAGGGTTTTGAAAGCTGGCTGGAAAGCTTAACGCATGTTGGCTCGAATTTACGCATAAAGAAATTTAAAAAGCAGTTAGAAAACTTTTATCATACAAAATGTAGCAGAAAATTTACATGATTATATTTCGACTGTAAAAAATTTCAAGTCCAAAGATTTTACTATATAAATAACATTATTCGTACCGTTTTTTTTTTACAGCTAATTCACTAAACAGAAACTATACACGGTACTAAAGTAAATTATTAAATACTGATACCTAAAATTATATGAATTATGCAGTGTTATATGAATTATCTGTGTACTCTGTTTAGTTGAGAGGGTTGAAGCTAAATTAAATTACAGTAAGTTACATTTCCATTAACGTCATAACTTCTGATCTTATTTCGTCTTCCGTATTTCTCTAGAACAACATAAACGAACAGAACGTAAGGATCCATACCAATACACATTGAATATTAGTATCGTGGTACGAGAAATAAAGAATGTAGAGGTGTGAATCTAATATAGCGCCAGTTTTTATGTTTTGCTCTCCATTGACATATGTGTTAAACCCAATGAAATATGCAGTAATAACATAAACTGTTTTAACCTCGACCGTATTTAGAAAACAAGATGTTTATAAAATATTCGTTAAACTTTTCTGTGGTAAACCCTAAACTTTAACTACAACTCTGTTGAGAAATTCGATCCTGTTGTACTGTCCTACGTACTTCTACATCATGCCCTGTTTCTAGCCAGGAGTTACGTCATTATTACAATGAAAGTAATCTCTAGAGATTATTGCCAGGAATATATTGCTGAAGCTTGTATTTGTGTATTTAATGTAAATTGTGTAAATTAAATGTTTGGGCCAAAAAATAATGTACTCAAATGTAAACGTCTACAGAATGTCGTGGTTAAAAGATTTAAGCTCTTATAAGTTGTAGGTTGAACGAGTTAGTTAAGCGCTTAGATTATGCAGAGAGCACGTATCAGTAAAGACAGAGAAAACGTAAGCTTGAACATGTATAACGAGAATGGAAATGGTAATTATAATTTACATAAATATTTATATAAATTTATACGTTTCGATAACAATTACAGTTCACGTTCTCAGTAAATGGTAATATCTTTAAGAATTACTTGAGATGTTAGAGAAAATTTATGAAAGAGTTGATGTACGGAAAATAATTTACATTTTATGGCTGTGGTGTTGCCAGGTGCGGGTGGGTTCAGTATTAATG
The DNA here is from genome assembly GCA_036346205.1 of Vesta saturnalis. NCBI lineage: Eukaryota > Metazoa > Arthropoda > Insecta > Coleoptera > Lampyridae > Vesta > Vesta saturnalis. Next base: position 2,841,262 of record JARFJB010000438.1, read on the forward strand.
ACAAGTGTCTCGAAAAGAAATGGTGATTCAACTATATCGTTATCTTTGTGATATACTGTTCTTGGAAATTGTTGAACGAAGATTAAAGATTCGTGCTCGTATATTACATTTATGTTAGCAGTTTGTTAATTTCTTGCTTTTCATATACCAGGATTACAGGTGGTCCTGGACGTGTGATACAGATTGACGAATCGGTGCTCACTAAAAGGAGGTACAACGTTGACAGAGTTGTTCCTGCAAAGTGGGTGCTAGGTATTTACAGTGTTCAGGATCGTAGAGGTTTTGTGTTTTACCGACAGTAGAAATAGTTGTGTTTAGCTTACCACGTCACATAAAATTGGAAGAAAGTAGTTAGCTCGACTAGTAACTCAGTCAAACGGTCCTGAGATCTGAGAGCACTCGGATAGCGTGGTTGTTTTGAAGCGTTGATAAAAAGTAAACAGATGGTTAGGTTAGTTAGAAAGCATGAACAAAACTGTAGACAGAAAGATAGGGAGAACAGACAAGAAATAGGCGCCACAAGCTTAGAGAAAGAAAAGATAAACTATTATTTCTTGAAAAGAGAGGCCCGGTAAAGCTTGAACCAGGGAAGCAACAGGAATAGCAAGTAGATAAACGACAGTTCCCTCAGCAAGCGTAATTTATTGGTAAAAAATTATTTCCTCCCTTTTAGTGCACTTTCTACGCGTAAATAAATGCTGCTTTTAAAAAGTTCCTTTTTCATAGTAATATATATATATATATATATATATATATATATATATATATTGAGATGGTTAGATATAAGTTTAAGACATGGATTTGAGTGCATAACTTGTATTTCTTATATTGGGCATTTTGAGATAAATTATAATATTTTTACACGCATTTTATTAAGTAATATAGCTAAACGAGTGAAAGAAATTGATTTTGATTTAATGAAACAGGCTTGATGAAATTTGCACAAGTTTGTTTAATCATAAAAAGCATTGTGCTATGTAAGGAGCATGTCAGGAAGGTCAGATGAAGTTATATTTGTAAGTACGATTAAGTTCGTAGAACATATTTCATTAAATTTACAGTTTATACATAGTATTTTGGCATTTTAGAAACCTTACAGATGTTTATCACACAGTTTAGATTTATAATTATAGTTAGAACATGTATCGAGTTAGATAAAATGCAGGAAAGATTTAAAATCTTAAGAAAGGGTTATGTGCGGACATGGTTTAGTTATTACTCACAAAATTAGTGTACAAAAAAAGTGCAACAGAAGAAGTAGTGCATTATTAACATTAAAGACGTTATAAACAACCATCTTACATATGGATATTTTACATACAAATACTTTTTGTGCAAAATTTTTAAAGAAGTGTGTTTAACAATATGGATTGTTGAGTTGAGAAAGTTTTAGACAGTACTATAAAAGTGAACATTGGTGATATTTTAACAAATTATTAGAGTAACATTTCAAGTAATTTGGACGTGAGAAACGAAAATTATATGTATATTTGTATGAAGTTAAGTTTTAATTTTAAGGTTTTTGCAAATGTATAGTTTTTATAGAATAGTTTGAGCATAGAATAAATTATTAGAGCAGATAATAGGAGGTTTCCCTCATTTCCATGTAGAAATTTACTATGTACAAGCTATTTAAACATAAAATTGTGAAAATGGGGTTAACTACATAAATTTCCTATATGAAAAAGAATTTTCCTTTAAAATTAAGATATTTGAGTTTAAATAAATTCTAATTCAGTTTTTCGTGTAGATCACGAATATGTATTTAGTTTAAGTGTAGAATTTAAGGTTTTTTAGATATAAGTAAATTTAGATTAGAATATGTCAAATCGTACATTTTTGAGCCAATATATGGCTCGTGAGGTACCATTTTGTGCGGAATTATGCACAGATTACAATTCTGTTTTCAAAATGTAAATCAGAAGTATACTAAGAAAGGTATGGCATAATTTGTATTTTAGTAAAGGTTTCAAATTTGTTTAAACCAATCAGAAGCTTAGTTACTTTGTTTGTATTGTAAGAAAAAAAATTGAAATTTTTGTAGCTAACAGGATAGTATATAAGGAATTGATTCTGAATTCCTCTCTCTCTTCTCTTATTTTCTAATTTTAAAAGTTACTAACAAAAGTCAAAGTGTTGTGTTTTGTGATAACATGTAAGTTTCAAATTACGCTACTTTCGGAAATTTTGAAACACGGTTTGTGAAGAGCCGAGAAATTCCGAAACAATTGTTCTTAACCTACAATTAAATATAAAGTAAGGTTACCGATAATTTTCTATAATAATAAAAGTTTGTTTCGATTCAAGTTTACCGTATTCAAAATTCGGTTGATGTATTTTTGTTTTGTTTAAGTTTGTGGTAAATAACATTTTTCAGTTTTCTGAATCTATGTTTAATTTTCTGGTGCGACATGTAATAATAATAAAAGATATTCCATATCGGGATCTAAAACAAAAAAGTGACTCAGAATTAAACTTTCACGAACTTAAAACAACATTCTTAAATCGAAAATTTTACGAACATTTAAACAACACTTAAATAAAATATAATTATAAATACAGTGCTTAGTTGAAATTATTTAAGCCATTATAAGCAACAACACGATTACCAAAAAAGGAAAAGTTGTCATTCAACTAGGTGTACGGTGGTTAAAGATTGGAAGTATTTGCAGCGAACCAGTAACATCGACTACATATGGGAAGAAGCCTACCCAAGTTTTTATATGGAACCAGCCAAATGAAGACATCCTTTGGAAATATGCCGATACACATGTGAGTCCATATATAATGACCCTTAAATTTGTATCCATTATTTCTGTAATTTCCTGCATTTGTGTTTCATTTATATGTGTGTATGTTTATACAATAACGGTGTAAACATCTGTAAAGTAATTGAACCTTTATTATTCTATCATCATATTAATTTCAATTATAAATTTATTAAACTCACATTTTTAAGAATTTTTCCATTTGACTATTTTGACAGGCTGATATTTATTTCAATTAAGACGCTACGCATGCGTCTTTGTGCAAGTTTAATTAAGGGCTATTTCACATACGATCTATTTATTATAACTTTAAATTCACATATAAAAAAAATTAAATTAATATCAAAGTGTAAATTATATTATTTTCGTTTGCCCAACAAATCAAATTGAACTCTATCCCCGATTATGAGATGTATGAGCTAGTTCGGTGCATTACAATTTAACAATTTAACATTTATAAATTGAATTTTATCCCCATTTGAGTTATATAGAGCCAGAATACATATACTTTACAATCAAAACCATCAAATATATATATATATATATATATATATATATATATATATATATATATATATATATATATATATATATATATATATATATATATATATATATTAAATTTTTGTGAAATTACACTCACTCACTCACATACGTAATACAAATGTCAATACATTTTACCATTTATTTAAGTATGACAACTGATCGTTTTCTGGCCAATATACCTAATATTATACAGGGTGCACATTTATTATACCACAAATAATTAAAATATAATCTTAAAATTGTAAATATGTCAAAAACCGCCGCAGGTAGACAAACTTTGCTTATCACAAAAAAATGTAGGTCTTCAAATAATGTAATAATATACAGGGCGTTGTATTTAAGATAAGACATTTATTTTCATTTAAAACAAAAAAAAACTGTAAATTTATATTTCTGGTACACCCTGTATAAAAATTAAATATATC
>JARFJB010000438.1:2850000-2890000 GCA_036346205.1 Vesta saturnalis
GAACAGTGAGTTTTATTTAAAAGACCGTAATTTTTAAATTTGATCGTTAACAAACTTCACAAAAATTAATTATTAGGAAAAATAATATTGTGGTGGCAATTATACGTCAATTATCTATAATTTAGATGACCTCATAATGATCTAAACATATTAAAAAAAATGAAATTAAAATGGTGCCTGAGTATGTATGCATTTGAAGCCCTAGAATCCAAATATGTAAAATATACTCAGAATTCATGTTCAAGTTCCATATTATTTTTCCATACTTGATTTAATGCAATAGGGTTGATAATGTGAACATGAAATCCCTGTTATTTGATTCATTGCGTGTGCGTGTACGTGTGCTGTGTGGGTACAGGTGCGTGTAGGTGTGCGTGTTCGTGTGTGTATACGTGTGCGTGTGCGTGTGCGTGTACGTGTGCGTGTGCGTGTGCGCGTGCATGTGCGTGTGCGTGTGCGTATGCGTACGTTTTTAGTCTTTTTTTTAATATTTGAGTAACGATCAACTTTGTGAGAACTGTGCAGACATATTGATACGAAACTAAATCAGCTTTAAAAATTAAATAAACAAGATGAAAAACATGTAAACTGCGTTTACGGTATTTTTCGCTTAAGGTTGACTTTTAAATTTCTTTTCGAGTTGGTATCTAATCTAAATGCTTATTGACGTCTACCTAACATGAACGTTTAAACGTCTATCTGACATAAATCGTTATTGTTGTTTTTACGACGTTACTTACTTTCATTATGAATGTATTACAAAAAGGAGTTGCATTATTATTCTTAAAAACGTATTATTTTGTTTATTTTCAATTCTGCTTGGTGGGTTAGAAAGTTGTTGGTTGTTCCTCACCAGACATTTTACATTTAAAATATTTATCACTCTAAACTATGTTGAAAATTCACAAGATCAGTTTAATTCATTTTTAAATTATTTGAAAACGTGGAGTATTAACGTCTAATTAAGGCGACATATAAAATATTGCGTCGGGTGGTTCACATAAGCTACAAACGGTGGTTTCATAAAACTGAATTAAACTTTCTAGCTAACTATACTAAACAATCAAACCTTAAAACAAAATGCCCAAATCGAACGAAATATTATTTTATTTTCTTATTAACAAATGTTATGTGTTTCATTAAGTAATAAAAAAAAATTAATTAAATGAGGGCCCCTAGATCTTCTGGAGCGGTCTATCCTTTTGAGGTAATTTTTTATTACTTTTTGTACATTTCAGGCTGTACGATGGAAATAACTTGGCGGATTACGTTTTTTAGGTACTCAAATGTTTCAGGTTGATGACGTAGACACGACTTTTATCGTAACGCCACAAAGGAAATTCAGAAGCGTTAAGTCGGATGATTTAAGTGGCCAGTTGATGTTACCATACCGTAAAATAATGTAACCTGGGAACATTTAGAGGAATACACCCAACGTTACACTCGCTGTTACAAGTTGCACAGCATTGTTGGGACCACACATGTGGTTTCAATTTCGTGCCAGAAATAAAGGCTTATTATGCACCTATATCGCTCAACATCGACTGTTACATTCTCATCTTGATAGTTTTCAAACAAATAAGGCCCAATGACAGCGCCTGACTACAATGCCTATCAAACAGTTACATTTTTGGTATATAATGGTATACCGTGAATCACAAATTGCAAGCGTAGTATAAAATCGAACATCCCAGAAATTTAAATATAAACGAGCATATCTATGGAAATACGGGCACGTCTAGATTAGTTTAACGATTTATTAAAGAGTAAATCGTTACCCAAAAGTTTTTGTGGTTGTCTTTTTCAACACAGTAACAAATCAATGATAATTTTCAAATTGTTCCTTGGATACGTCAATACCTTCGTGAAATGAAGTTTTGTGCCGAAAGACGAGAAATCTTTTATCTCGATGAGACTTGGTTGAACTATGGAGATACTGTAAAAAAATTGGTAAGATAGAAATGCTACAAGTCGCCATCAAGCAGTCTTCGAGGGTTAGTTAACTGGAATAAATCGATCATCGGGTAGACGACATATAGGTAGCGTTAATGAGTTCTTAAAAAATTGTTTACTTTTGTTTGAGCCCAAGCACACAGGGGATTATTACGAAGATATGAATGCTGATGATTTTGAAGAATATTTTGTACAGATGATAGCAAACATTCCACGGGAAGCTGTAATTGTTTTGGATAATGCAAGTTACCATTCTAGGCAAGTCCGAACGCTTACCAACAACTTTTATGCAAGTTATAGACAACGTTAATGCATAAAAGTGGAAAAAAGTGTGCTGATAATGTGATTAAAGAGGAACAGCGTATGTGGGAATTTGATGTGATAATGGAAGAAACTATAGAACCTGTTACAATATCTGTCGGATAACATGACAGCTCTTCCGAAAGCGATGAGGATGATAAAGGCTGATTGTTAGTTACATATAGCATTTCTTTCCAAAACCTACCTTTAGACTATATTAAATATAAAGAAATTAATTTATAATTATTTTACATTACTCAAAACAGCATTTTGAAATAGTCACATCTAAAATAAATGTTTAATACTTTAACGCCATTCAATTGTTTGATAATTAATCTACAATGTTTTATGCACCGAAATTCCAACCGCAAGTCTATGAGTCGTTTGATCTCCAGACTTAAGGCTTTGTATTTAGTCAAATAAAATTGTGGTTTCGAAATTTAGGAAACGCCTGTCGTATCTACAAACCTCATGACACCATCTACCTAGCACGCTGCAGGGGTGCATATAAACCATATTCTAAGCATTTAACATTTGTAATATTGTCAATCATCTTAATTGCTTTCTTTAAAAAAAGCCGAATTTAAGTTTATTCAAAATGGTACAATTATTTTTAACATTTTTAACAAGAGATAATGGAATTTATTTTCTGCATATTGATTTTTTCAGCATTTTTCGATTAAAGCATCATTACCGGGCAAGCGGGCGTAATGGGCTCTTCATTCTTTAACAAAATATAATTGTTTTCAAAGATTATGTTTATCTAATGAGGTATCTACATAATGACTTCTTCGTTTGTATAAAGGTATCTAGTGAAGGTTTTGGTTTTTACAATAAAAGAAAACTTTCCCAACTCTTGAAGGGGTAGCAGATATATAAATGCATGTCTATATTACAAAATGTGTGTAAAGAACAAAGTTATTGTGTAATAATTGTTGTAAATAGCTTTTAATGAAGTGATTTTGCTTTTTATAATAAATAATCCTTTGAAGGAAATTGATGGCATATATAAAAATTTAACGCATAAACAATATATAGATACGGCGGGCCTCACAGGCCCGAACTGCCCGGTAACGTTTGAAAATTACCTTGCCCGGATGAGGGTTAACACTAAGTAGAGAAAAAATAACCATTTTTAATCCAGAAAAATACATTTGAAACAGAAAGAAAACTTTTTCAAGCCAATATATCAACTTACCGTAACGAAAACGAGGTAAAGTTCCACGAACCTAATTAAATGAAAAATAAATAAAAGTTAGTGTAAAAAAAAAGATTACATTAATTAAAGAACCTCCTATAAACAAAAAAAAACGAAAATTATTTTTATAAATAGAATTCTTGAATATTCAGCCATACAAATTGATGATTAAATAAATTCCTGATAATTATCATAGAGCTTTTTTGTTAATTGAAATGGAGTTTCTGATTATTGTAAATACATTCCACTTTAGCGAAAGTTGAATAATAATTTAATTACCAAACGATTATTAGCAAGCCTTTCTTAGTTGTTGAGGATGGGTCGTTCAAAGTTTGCAAATTCGAAGCACTTGCGGTTGACTAAAACAAGACGTAGTGTTACAGAAAAAATGAAGAAAATTCGTGCGGCAAAAGAAAGGGTGCGTACAGTTGTTACTGAGCCATGTGTATCGGGTGTGCACGGTGAAGAAAGCGATGTGAATATGTCAGTTTCTTTTGCTGAAGACAATTATAATGACGGCGAAACAAATTCCCACGACGAGAAGGAAATTTTATCATCCGAAAATGAATATTATTGTGAAAATTCTACCGATTCCGAAAATTTTAATGAACACAGTTCAGCGACAGAATCTTTTCCGGATTTAGACACTGAAGTCATGGGAACTAGGAGAACAAGAACAGCAACCGGAAATTAGTGGTCGCAGAATTGTAGATATCGCGCATTTTTTCAGGTCGCTAAAGGCACTGCAGCACGATGGGTTTGGGTGTTCGTTTTTTGATATAGATGTTGTTAGTGAAAGACGTAAAGGATTTGTGTCGATATTTACTGTGAAAGGTACAATGTGCAATAAGACCGAGACAATTTCAACGGAAAATTCAGAACATCCCCGAATGAACATTAATTTATCTGCCGTATCTGCGATTGTGTCAGGTGCTGGATATACCCAACTGACTAAGTTTTGTGCGGCTTTAGATATTCCTAGTCCATCAAGTGCTACGTACACAGTTTACCAAGATGAAGTTTGTGAAATTTATAATCGAGCAGCAACTGACGCGATGAATAAAGCCGCCAAGAAGAGGCGAAACTAGCAGTGGAACTAGGAGAACTAGATGACCAAGCACAACTTCTTGCGCAAATGTAATAAAAAAATTATTATACCAACAGTTTACAGGGAGTGCTGCTACAAAATATGGCAAAGAAAATGAGTACCGGGCCATAAAAGGTTTTAAAGAGCTCACGAATATGGAGGTTAATCCTTGCGGTTTGTTTGTGGATGAATCCCATCCATTTTTAGCAGCATCTCCAGATGGGGAAGTAGGTGAAAATGCCATTCTAGAAATCAAATTTCCGTGCAGTGCAAGAATGTACACTCCGACGGAAGCGGTTTTAATCAATAGAATTAAATTTTGTGAGTAGAGGAAGGCGAATTAAAATTAAAACAAACTGACGGCTACATGCACCAAATCCAAGGAATTAAGGAATTACAGCATCATTATAGTATTTACAAAAGTTATCCCGAACTGTTTTAGCTGTATTAGTGCTATTTCTTGCCAGGGTACTCTCTAAATTAACCAATTTGTCTTACTGAATTTCGCCTTGTGTACAAAGATAGGTTTGGTGATTTTCCTTCGCAAGAAAATTGTGTAGGAAGCATGCCGCCTGTATAATTATTGTTGCCTTACTTGGTTCTACATTTATAGCTTTTTGAAAAACTCCAAATCGACTAGCCAAAATCCCGAATGTATTTTCGACAGTTACACGCGCTGCTGATAACCGTTTATTGAAAATTTCTTTATCTGGTGTTAAACCTCGTTGACAATAAGGTTTCATTAGGTGAACATCCAATGCAAATGCTTCATCTGCCACAAAAATGTATGGAAACTGGTTATCTGTTTTGGGCAAAGGAGTTGATTGGGGTAAATTCAACTGGTTTTGTTCCATCAGTTCACCAAATTTAAAATAAAACAAGACACCTCCGTCTGATATTTTTCCGTTGAGGCCAACATCTATCATTATAAACTGTTTATCGGCATTTACTAGAGCAAATAATACAATGCTATAAAAACCCTTATAATTGTAATACATGGAACCTGACTTGGCTGGTTTCCTGATGGCAATGTGTTTTCCGTCAAGAGCTCCCAAAGTGTTGTAAAAGTCACAGCAACGTTCGAACCCAGCAGCTATTTTCATCCACTCCTCCGGACATGTAGGAAACTATAAAAGAAACAAATTAATTAACACAAGGTTTTTGCAGGTTTCTGACGAGACGTATACATTAGTAGACGAACTGGTCAACAAGGAGGTACAAGAACAATCTACATCATCAAACGAAGATCCTCCGTCTCATACAAGATCTTCAATTAATCCGATTCTGCCGCCCCAACCAAAAAAGAAAATTCGTGTCGTAGGCCCAATGACAAAACAAAATGAGCTCTTACAAAAAGCTTTTTCGTTCCTAGATTCAGCTAACAAGTCACAGCCTAACATACCAGCTATTGCTGTGGCCTGGGGTGAAACGCTTGGAACTTTGCAACCCCAGCAAAGAATGTTTGCCGAAAAAGCAGTAAATGACATACTGTTCGAAGCTGCCCTAGGTAATTTACACCGGAATTCAGTAAAGATTAATGGGCCTAACGTAACCACACCACAACGTCCATATTCTGCTCAATCATCTATTGGTGCATACAGTGGGTTATCAGGTCCAGCATATTCGCGCCTGCTACATTCACTGATTTACAGAATTCTTCAAGAGAATTTACCATGATTGACAATTCCAAGAACATTCCTTACAACCGTATTTTTCAACGTTTGAAAACTAAATTCGTTTATAATAATAATAATCGTAATACATCTACTTTTGCACAACATTGTAACAATTCACTGTTATACTTACTATAAATTAGCAATAAACGTGTTTGACAGTATTTTTTTAAATAATTGTATTTACTATACTTGCCTTAATATACTCTTGTAGGACATATATAAGTGCTTCGCAAGTTTCCATTACAGATTCACTTATAACTGCCGGTGAAATAACAGCGGAAAATTTTAAGTCCTCGACAAATCTTCCGGTAGCCAGATATCTCAAGGTAACTGCTAACCTCTCTTCTGCTGATATACACTTTTTCATATTGGTATCCTGCCTTTCAATAAACGGTTTGACCATTAATAACAACTTATTAAACGTCACGTCACTCATGCGAAAATAGTTCTTATAATCTGATGGGTCCGTTGTCACTATTTCCTTTAAAAGGTTTATATGTGAGTACCGTTCACGCTTTTGTAGCCAATTTTTACCCATCTTTTTCGTTTTATAGTACGTTTTGTAACACAAGCTGAAATAATCGCAACACACGCTTTCTGAATATTCATTTTTGGTATTGTGCTAGCCAAGTGCTCACCTAATACTGACCAAAATATTGATGCATTAGAATCACCGTGTATGGTCAAAAAATATTGAAGTAAGATTGAACTAATATTGACGAAAATATTGACATATCAGTATTGACAATATTATTGATCGTGTAAGGTCCACTTAACATGATTTATTACTCCCTGGTATTCACGGACGTACTTTAATATTACTAATTTAAAGTAATAAAGTTAAAGCAAATAAGCAAAGAATAGCTTCGAAAGCTGATAACGAATTTGTAATCAACTTAAGATGAAATTTGAAATCATTTATGTCCAATTTGATTCGCTCTATAATTTACTATTTTGTGAGGTTAATTATCTCGTAAAGTATGAAAATCTACGTCTAAATCATATATCATAAGTTCCATAAGTTGGCCAGTTGTTGAAACGGCCAGACACATTGATTATAGAAACCGAAATTTATCTTTGTTTATTCAATATACTAAAGGTGTATGAAGGAACCAAGATAGGTTGAAAATAAACGAAGTTACGGTAATTGTGTTTGTTTGTTCAAACACTAACAATCAAGAAAGCAGTACCGAGATTCTAACTGGTGCATTCAATCTCTAAAAAAAATACCGATACACACAGGAAGAGTTTCTGTTCTAATTTTCTTAATGAGGATATCGGAAACGATTAAACGGGAAAAGAAGAGCGTAATCTTATGCCGAGTTTAGTGAAGCATACAGACCTTTACACTATGCGTAAACCACGCAAAAAAAGGTGATTTACTGATCTATTGTATATTAATAACAAAATTTCTTACAAAAAAGATCCGATGTATTATTTACGTAACTCTATCATCGTTTACGAGACAATGGAGTTTGAATTTAAAAACAGATTTAATTCACAGAAGTTGGAACACTACAGCGGAGCAGAGGATATGGATTTCCTTGTTTCCGTCTGTGTTTATCCCTATTTTTATATAAACTGAAACTGAAAGTAAGGCATTCTCCTTTACCAAAACGCCAAGTAACAGCTAGTAGGAATTGATTAACCTTTCGCATGCTAACAGAGGGTGTAACATATCCTTTTTTCTTTAAAAAACGGGAAAGTTGCCAGTTACAAGTTTTTCGATCATTGTGTTACAAGAAATTATTCAAACTCTTAATAACCCATAGCATATTTCATAAACTGAGAAAAAGTTATTCCTAGTGTTGTTTTCTTCATTGTACGCACACTGACATAAAAAGACGGACTCTTTGTTTCAAAACTTTTATTTACTTTTATACATCAATGATATTTTCTTCAAAATAGTTTCTATGGGTAGCTACAGATTGGAGTAGGCGTAGTTGTATCTCTCTGGAAATTCTAAACCCGAATCGCTTTTATCTCTCGACTTTGGATTTTAACGACAGTACCACCACAACGTCCTTTTAAGTAATTCTTTATCTTGGGCCAGAGATCCCTACGAATAAGGGGGTTGAGAAGCCACAAATATACCTTTTTGTGTTAAAAAGTAACCTGTCCGTGTGACAGACAGGGGAGCATTTAAATATCCCTTATGCCCGGTCTGACCTGAAGCAACCATCCCATGAATGTCTTTAGGACGTCTTTGTAAAAAGTCTTGGTTCTTAGCTTCGCGAAAAATTTTTGTACTGACAGAAAATAAATCAACATACTTAATTTTTAACGTGCTCATGCTAACTTTCCGCAGACGGGGAGAATACTGAGTGCGCCAGTCCTAACTTAAATGTTTTGTAACAGGATCATGACGATTTTCATCTCCTCATATGTGACTATTTTGATTATTTTCATTGGAACGTTAGTACTTTCCACATTCGTTGTCCATACTCTCAGGCTTCAGTTCTTATGTTAGCTAAATTTTATATAGCTGTAGATCAAGTTTGGTGCAAAATGCCCAAAGGGAGCCATAAGAAAAACCAAACACTGCCAATGCTGACGAATTGACAATCCCGGGTCTTCGGCCATACTTCTACTTCGAGTAGCCATGTTTTTGGTTGAACGCACGCACCGACGATATACATGTCTTAACCTATCTCCAATGTTTTCAGTTTGTATACATTTTTCCACAACGGATCGTTCGCTCAGTAGGACGATTAGATTGACCAATATCTTCCCGTAAATTTCGATACACAGTTCTTACAGAATTGTTATTTCTGTAGCATAATTGAGCAATTTTAATACGTTGAGCGATCCTTTTCGTTAATATGATGTTTCAAACTGACATCTAACACTTTGAAAATGGTGATTATTGACAACTGTCTAATTGACAGTGGTACCAAATTTAAATTGGGTGGAGTTCGTCTACTAGCGGTTGGCGAGACTACCTGACCGTTCCGACCCTAAATAAATATTCTTAAGCTTCTTAGGATAATTGAAATTAACATAAAAGTGGAAGTTCAGGAAATCCAGTGGCGCCACAGTTTTTAAAAATTTGTTTAATTAAAATGTTTTTTACTTTTTATTAGATGCTATTATATGTACAAACTACTACATATATAGATAAGGGCAACTAATTAAAGAACATTTAATATTTTAACGTTAATCACGGTCATTATAATAATATAATAGTGCAATTAGACTGCTAATTGCAATGCAATTGCAGACGGTATTCAAATGACTTTCGTTTAAGAAACTTTTTCAGTACGAATTCATATTCTCTAAGAAGTAGTTGAAGTGTATTGAATATGTCTACAATCGAACACAAACCGCAGAATACATGCAGAAACGTGATAGAAATGGAAAACATGTATTTAGATCGTGAACAGACATTAGATTTGCACATCGAACCATTAATTATTTCTACTAATGGTGACTCTTCTAGTGAAAGTGCTGACGAATATTATAATGACAGTGATTAACGTTAAAATAGTACATGTTCATTAATTGGTTGCCCTTATCTATGTATGTAGAAGTTTGTACATATAATAGCATCTAATAAAAAGTAAAAAACCATTTAATTTATAAATTTTGTGTAATCACTAAGACGCCACTGGATTTCTTGCACTTTTATGTTAATTTCAATTATCCTAAGAAGCTTAAGAATGAGTATTTGGGGTCAGAACCGCCAGGTAGTCTCGCCAACCGCTAGTAGACGGCCTCTATTACACAACCAGTGGTGGATGAATATAAAACTTTGTTATAATATATTATATAACTGCACTAGGATGAGTTTCTGTATTAAACCACTAGTTGTAAATAATGAACAAAATCGAAACCTTAAGCCACTCATTATATTCCGATATGGGACACTATATTACTCTCTTTTTCTGTGAACACTTAACTATACTTTGTAGTTATTTGAGGCAGCAAAAACGCGTGACAGTCCACTGGCTTATAAGCGATTAAGCGGTCGCAGTAGCTTGTTGACCGTGCACCTTTCTCTTCCTCGACTCCCGATTTAGTACTTAAACACTCTTTCGTGTTTGTGAGTAATAACTAAACCATGTCCGCACATAACCCTTTCTTAAGATTTTAAATCTTTCCTGCATTTTATCTAACTCGATACATGTTCTAACTATAATTATAAATCTAAACTGTGTGATAAACATCTGTAAGGTTTCTAAAATGCCAAAATACTATGTATAAACTGTAAATTTAATGAAATATGTTTTACGAACTTAATCGTACTTACAAATATAACTTCATCTGACCTTCCTGACATGCTCCTTACATAGCACAATGCTTTTTATGATTAAACAAACTTGTGCAAATTTCATCAAGCCTGTTTCATTAAATCAAAATCAATTTCTTTCACTAGTTTAGCTATATTACTTAATAAAATGCGGTGTACAAATATTCTAATTTATCTCAAAATGCCCAATATAAGAAATACAAGCTTATGCACTCAAATCCATGTCTTAAACTTATATCTAACCATCTCAATATATATATATATATATATATATATATATATATATATATATATATATATATACTAACCAAAACCAAACCATACAATGAAGATCAGAATTCCAAGAATTGCGTATACAACCTCCCATGCGAATACGGCAGAGCATACATAGGAGAGAGCAGTAGACCACTCAAAGTGAGAACGCAGGAACACAAAAACAACATCCGCAAGGGCGAAACAGAAAGATGAAGAATCGCCGAACATGTCTGGAACGAAGACCACCGCATCCAATGGGATAACATACAGATAGTGGCAGACGAGAACACAACTCGTCGGAAACTCAAAGAAGCCACATACATCACACTAGCAGAAACCCCAATAAGCCAAGCTAGTGTAGAAATGAAACCCATATGGATTCCAATAATGCGCGAAGAGCTTAAGCGCAATACACTTGCGCAAGAAGTTACGGCGCAACATGCACAATAAACTTCTGCGCAACCACGAAAAAGTTTTATATATATATATATATATATATATATATATATATATATATATATAAGTTCTAAAAAATAATATTGGATTACTTAGTGGCTCAGCGGTTAAGGTGTCAGACTAGTAAGTGAAAGGTACCAAGTTCGAATCTGAGACTAGTCAAGTGCTTGGGAAAAATTTATATATAACATATGAATTCGACTCAAGTGCGAAAACAGTCCTTCTCAGGACTAAGCCTGACGACGGAATCAGAGTCCGCTTCCGAAACGTTGCGCTCTAAAAGCATAAACTGTGGAAATAGGCCGATCAACTCCACTAATAGGAAACCACAGTTACAAAACACTTATAATACAGAATATTTTGAGTTGACGCTATTAATTCGTTTGAAATATTTATTTGGTGACACTGAACAGCCACGTGTCAAACGGCTATAA
The DNA here is from genome assembly GCA_036346205.1 of Vesta saturnalis. NCBI lineage: Eukaryota > Metazoa > Arthropoda > Insecta > Coleoptera > Lampyridae > Vesta > Vesta saturnalis. Next base: position 2,861,609 of record JARFJB010000438.1, read on the forward strand.
TGTGTATGAGAACTATCACCAAATGTTCATATGTAGTCAGCGGTGTCTAGCTAACTTTTTTTATGGAGTTCTTTACGAAATTGCATTATTTTTAAACGCGTAGGTAATTCAACATGTGACGATACTAGTGCTCAATAAAGCTATAAGTCGATTAATCCTCTGAATGACCTTTATTCTATAAACCTTAAAAAAAGTTTTATTGCCGAACAAGGGGAGCAAATACAACTAGAACATCCAAAATAATATGTAATAATATAATTATACTAACAAAGTAATTTATTTGAGAGATCACTAACTTACACGTCAATATGCAATCTGACGATTATAATGTTGACATCGCCTTTTAAAATATCTCTGATCATCTAAATAATTAAAGGCATTAAACTAGAACAATCAAATTATTAGTTTCTTAGTAAAAGCAGATAATATTAAACAATATTTTCTAAATTTTGATTTAATTATGTTTAATCTTATTTCTAGGTAAGGGCATAATTGTATTTTAATCTTGTTTCCAAGAAAAGATATAATTCCTCCTTCCTCTGTGTAAGTTAAGGACATAACATCATGTTTGTTTTTTGTCGGAAGGCTAACTGCATCTTATGTCTAAATCCAAAATCTATATCTATAAAACAAAAATTGTTTCTACCTATATCCGTTATAGATTTTGAAACCGTCCAACCGATGTGCTCAAAAAAGGTTTCATTTGAAAGGCAATAATGCGAAGATGGTTTTAGACCAATAAAATAGGCACATTTGAATCATTCATGATTTTGATTTTCCCGAATTTTGAAATTTTTAAAATTTATATTTTTAAATAGGGTATCCGCTATTATATTTTTTTATTAGAAAAATTTTACCTTTAAATAAATATCGTAAACGGTTATTGAGGTGTGTTGTGACCATAGCGCGGAGCGGCGAAGCTCCACGCTAGTATAATTATAATTAACACTGTCATAGAGAAATGTGTAACATGTACTAGAGGATGGGAATGAACAGGCATGTTTAGTGATTCGGTTTCTTCTTTTAAGCTATTAAAATCATTTAAATGCTTTAGTTGCAAATTTACAGTAGTGTCTGCTTTATAATCCTAAATTCTTTTACATATATAAGACTTGCATAAAAATTGCAACACCTAGAATTTAGTGAACGATTTTATTGAAATTTTCGTCAACGTGTCTTTCTTTAGAACAAACAAAGAATTAAAATTGGAAAACAAAATAACAAAATGTTTTTTTCAATAATGAGTTGCTCCGCCACAATTTGTAATGCACTCATTTAGACGGCGTGGCATGCTATCAATCAAGTGATCTATAGCTGCCTGTATATCAACTCAAGCTTCTTGAATCCGTAGCCGGAGATTGTGTAAGTTATCTGGAAGATGTGGTAAATTACCCAGTCGCCTACTGACCTCATCCCATATATGTTCAATGGGCGACAAATCAGGCGACCGAGCAAGCCATGGAAGGACGGCAATGTTAGCTTCTTAAAAAAAAACGTGTTGTAGCCCTTGCAGTATGAAGACGTGCATTATCCTGTTGGAAAATGGGATTTTCCAGCCTCTGAAGATATGTAAGTGCAACGGGTTCTAGCACATTACCAGCGACATTTAGGTTGCCATGAATGACGACCAAGGGTGATCTGCTACCGTAACATATTGCACCCCATATCATCGCTCCTTGTGTGAAGGCTGTGTTGCGTTCCACAAAAAATGATGGATTTTTACGTTCTCCACGCATCCGTCTGGCCCTCATACGACCATCGTCGGCACACAAGCAAAATCATGACTCGTCGCTGAACACAATTCGATGCCATTCTTGCGCCCAATTCGTTCTTTCGTTGTTCCATTTTAGCCTGCGTAGACGGTGAAGTGGTGTAAGAGGAAGACATAAAAAAGGACGATGTGAACGCAGCCCATAAGACCTTATCCGGCGATAAACAGATGAAATTGACATTCTGGGTCCTACACCTCTCATCCAATCATTTTCAATCGATCGAGTTGTTAAAAATCAGTCTCTTGTGACCAAAAGCGGCATTCTTCGCGATCTGAAGCACTGCGGGACGTTGTTGTACCCCTTCCTCGGACCATTTGGACCAACATCTCAATACCGTTGTAACATTTTACAGTTTACAGTTTAACAGTTTACACGACGAACAACTTCTCTTAGCAAAATTCCGGCCTCTCTCATGCCAATAATACGGCCACGTTCAAAATCAGTGAATTGGGAAAAATGTTGATGTTGACGTACTTTTGGCACTTTTCCCAAGTTCAGAAGGAAATTGACAAACAATTTTCAAAATTGACAGTTAATTACACACTGATTGGTTTATTTCTTCAAATTTACTGTTACTAAGTGCAAACGAAAAAACAAAAAAAAAACTACTAGCTAGATTTTATTCAAGTTTTAATCGTTTGTTCTAATGAAAGACGAAAATTTCAATAAAATCGTTCAACAAATTCTAGGGGTTCCAATTTTTATGGAAGCCAGTATATTTAACTGCTAATTTACAATCTACTTTGTATCAAAGTAATAAGTAAATTAGTGAAAAGTAATAAGACTTGAAAGGGTTCTACCAGTGCTGAAACCACATATACAGTAATATATTAGTCTCAAGCTGTGTGGTCAATGTCGTTTTAACCTTCTAACTGTGAGTCTGGTGGTGAGTTGAATTATTAACTGGTTGGAATATCATTGGAGCGTATTGTGGTAGGTACTTGCGAATTTTCGGATTTCGACAGCCATATAGTGAATTTGTAGGTCAGTGTGCAGAGTATCATTTCTAACATACCAAGAGGCGTTAGTTATGATGCGTAGTCTTCGATTGAAAACGTTGCAGAATCTTTGTATGGGACTTGTTTGCACATCCCCAGAACTGGATGCCGTATATCCAGACAGGTTTTACTATATAAGGTCAAATAGTAAAACCTTATTGGATAAGGAGAGTTGGGACCGCCGCCCAAGGACCCAGTCTATTTGTCGGAGTTTGAGGTTTAATTTGTCTCTTTTGGTTTTTATATGTCTACGCCAAGTTAATTTTTAGTCGAGTAGTAGTATAGCTACCCCACTTCTAGATCCACTTTACAGTGTTGCAACGTCTCAAAAAGTGAGGTTAAATTACCCCATTTCAAGGTCATGTGTATATAAATGTATGTATGTGTGCATATATATATATATATATATATATATATATATATATATGACCTCCGTTCGTGGAAGTGGGTCTATGTCACAAGCGTTATACTAGTTATGCGACGTTGCCATGTCTCCAGGTTGCCGTTGCAGTTTATTGACCTTTTTCAAGATCACTCGGTTTCAAGGTCGCTCAAAGTACATTAACCTCTGCCTCAAGGTCATGCGGCGTTGCCAGTTCGTTGGCATTTAAGATACGATTCTGACATATTCTTCAAGGTCACGTACGTTCTTTGTGTTCACAGAGATAATAGCAGGATGCTCCTCAAGGTCACGTACACATTACCTATATCAAGGTCAAATAGGGAACCGTACACGTTACTGACGTATATTCTTCAAGGCCGTTCAAGCTTTCAAAGGACCCACCGTACACTTTGCCGTAATCAAATTATATTCTTCAAGGTCAAGCTCTAATACACATTCGCTGCATGGTTTTCAAGGTCGAGGTCGCTCATATTGCCGTCAAGGAAGCTCCCTTTTCAAGGTCACAAGCAATTCTTGGATGAGTCTTGTGTTCATTTGGCGGGAAATTTCAAGGACATGTGGCAGGAAATGCTCAAGGTCACGCAATTAGTTTATTGACTTCTGATGTAAGTCCCTCAAATTGAATGACTCATGTGTCTTGGCTTTACGTAAGCCAATGGTGAGCTACTCCACAGTGCTTAAGGTAATCAAGAAATTATTGAGCCAGTCGATGTGCTAACTCATTTATTACAATTCTCAAGGTCGGGGGTATTAAATAGACTTTTTAAGCTCATTGTAGCTGATATGTTCGACAAACAATTTTCCAGCAAATTATTTTACTGGTTCACATTAAACTTGCGCTTAATTAGACATATCAATTAATCACCTATACGATATAATTAAATACGTACATTGTTACAATTTCGTTTAAAACTACGCCGTCGGCTTGTTAGTGCCACGTAAATTTCATTTTATGTGAGTTTTGAAATCAAATTTACGTGGTTCGGAAGCTACAGAAAGTAAACAAGGATTAGTATTAATCTCTCTATAACTCACTTTTTTGTATACTCCATTGAATTCCGATATATTTACATAACGGATTTGGTAGTTTCCTTTAGAATTCGCTTGTCATTATCTCGTGTCTAATATTTATTTTAGCACGTTTGTCAATTTTTTTTAATTTATTATTCACAGATGACAGTCCTCTTAAGATGACTAGAATAACTCAATACAATAGACCAAGGACTAAAAAATGTTGCCTTTCGTTTGTACTAAACCAGAATCAATCTATCTACATACAGGAAATGAAAACCTTTATATAGGTAAAATTTTGCGACGCGAGGTTTTCGGCGATGACCATATATTGGAGGAATAGGTGTAAGTATTCGGCAATGTTTGGATAGGATCGGTTATCTACGGGAGGTGAGTAGCTCACGTGGCAAGAAATTTTCAAGGTCACGCTATTTAAGCAATTCTTAGAACCAAAGCTCTGGTTGAATTGAGCCAAGGTCATGTGTTAATTCTTAGAACTTATTACAATTCCTAGAAAACAATTTTCAAGGTCACCTGCAGGGGTATCATATTACAGTTTCCTGTTTTGGGAAACGGTTATCTGTACTTGGGAAACAGTCTCCCGTTTTTGTAAAACGTATATACTACTATCCTAACCACCAGTATTTGGTCTGTCTTAGGATAAGGTAATTGTTTCTGCCAAGAACAGGTGCCAGTATCCCAAATACAGATGGCTGTTTCCCAAGAACAGGAATCCGTTTCCGAAATACAGATAGTGGTTTACCAAAACGCGGGACTTTATTTATTTTCTCTGTTCTTGAGGTAAATCGTAAAAAAAATGTAAGAAAATATATTTTATGAAAACACCTACCTACATAAACTAGTTTATTAAAAAAGATTCAATTAACAAGGATTTGCAATAGTTACATAAATAAGCAATTAAATTTTATTTTTAGGATTGACAAAATTAATAATGGTAATTGCTGTATAATTGTGGAAATTGTTTTCAGGCACTGTAGTATGCAGATTGCTAAATGTCGTCGAAGATGTTGAAGTGAAATGTGCATTGCTACTTGTTGGTGGGTTATTATTTTCTATCGAATTTAGTATTTTATTTCCTACATTCATTTTATTGTGTAACGATTTATCAATGTACCCTTCGGCCACGGATGTAGACCCCCATGGCTTTTAAAGAAGTGATATCTCCACCAGCATCAATTTTAATTTATTTTTCGCAATTATTTGTAGCTTGTTGCATTATGAAAATTTGAATGATTATGATGGTCATAATGATTCAAATTTCTGAATCATTATGAATGAATTATAACACAGCCGTAGAAAAAATACTTCTGCAATTTCTGAAAAATGTTCATGTTCATCTTTACTGTTTTATTCAATTCATCTTTTATCTGAAATAAATAAATGAGTAAAGAAATGTATCATTGAAAATGTTGTTTATTTCATTAGCCAAATTTCAACATAATAAGAAACATAAAAGGTATAGATGCTGGTGGTATTAGCACGCTGTAGGAAAACGTTGGCCAACACATTACTTTATCACTGTACTTTTTTAATTATTTTTCATTAAATCCTGTGAGAACGAAAAGCTTTAAGAAACCCTGTAGAATCCCTTAATCTATATAAAATAATTTATAACTTTTACGTGCTTCTTCTAACTGTAATTTACTTAAACGTGCCTACTAACCTTATTAATGGTTAATTTAAGTTTGTAACTTAATCAGATTGTGTTTAGAAAACTTGCAAATGTAGCTACCACATAGAATTGATTGAGTTTACAAATTAATTAACTTTTCAAATTTGTTATTAATGCAACAGAGTATTTTGTTTTAATGTGGTTTTATTGTGAAAAATTCAATATACACTAGACTAATTAATAACTGAAATTCTGTTAAATTTAGCAATTTATTTTAATATTGATCGATAATTAACGTATCATTATAAAAAACTATCATTAATCAAAAATTCTAAATAAAATTATCACGAAACCTTGAAACTACCATTTAAAGTAATCATAAAACTCTACGCCTAATTCGTTTCGGAGGAAATCAAAATTTCCGTTGGGATCCAACTTAATGCTAGAATACTTTTTTGGATTTTTTAATGGCGTGTTCTTGTTTTAGTATTTTTGAGAGCATTAATTAATGTCCAGAAAAAATTACTTTCCCCTACCTATAAAATCAACCTTTACTTCCAGTTACTTTAAGATCATTCTGCAGCTGGCCAAATTAAATGACCTACATAATTAAAAATTGTTTCTAATGTTTATTAGTAAATTAATATTGTTTTCTTTAATTTATTGTACAAGATTACAAATAAAGGTGATATAATAACAATAATAATTTGTAATGCTTTATTAATTAGGTTATATTATAATAAAATTACATAATAAAATTTATATTATTTACAGTATAATGGATTAAAAATTTTTCAATTTAGGAAACTGGCGTTTTAGTTCTACATTATATGCTCTATATGACCTCCATTATTAGATAAGCAAGGATCTATTCGTCTTTTCATATTGTTAAACACATTTTCGAACTGGTCTTGAGTAATGTTTTAAACCGCAGCTGTAACTGTAATTATCCACAGTATGAAGAGCTGTCTTATATACCATGTTTTTTTTAAGTGCGCAAATAAAAAGTAATCAAGTGGCGTTAATTCGGGCGATCGTGAAGGCCAAAAGCCTCTACTAATAATTCTGTCGTCATAGAACTACTCTAAATATGCACGAGTTCGTGCTGCAGTATGAGCAATTGCATTATCATACTGATAATACCCTCGTGCTATTTCATTATCGTGAAGTTGATTTATTATTGTATTTAAAAATAGTCTGTAACGGTCAGCTGTAACAGTTTCATTAAAAATACGTCTTCTCGAATTGGCTACATAAACACCAAATTCACCAGGAACCCAATTAGACCAAACCCTATAATTTTGTGAATTTGTGTAACCCGTTAGATAAAACCACGCTTCATCACTAAAAAATGTCATTCCTGAAATTGTTATTAACCACTGGCAGTAGTTCATGCGTGTCTCGTAAGCAATGCATGCTTTACAGTTACTTTGTATAGACGATAATATAACTTTTGTAAGTGATTTTTTGACACGTTCCATAACTTAAGCCTAAAATGGTTAAAATAATTAATTATTTTCCAAATATTTTCCAATGTATTAAGCTATCACGGTTACCAGTTCAAAGTTTGTTCCATTTCATAAACATTGCATAAATGTAAGAAATTACTACATCGTTGCAGGTAAAAAATATATATTTGTTTTACGTACGTTTCAGGAATATTATTCCCTTCTTCAGAAACATTAAAAGGGTTCTTTAAAACTAACTAGTTAACATAATGATCTACAATAAATATTTCCTAATTAGTATAACAAATATTGGCTAAAAAGTTATTAAATTCATTTTGAACTTACCATAAATGAACGAATAACATGAAATATGCAGATGAATTATTTATAAACAGTATTACATAATGATTTTTAACGGAACTACTATTTTCGATGGAAAAATTGGTTCAACGTTAATCCCCTATAACAGAATGAAAAGTTTGTATCAGTTAAAAAATTTAATTTGAATGAATACAATTAAAATCTTACCGTCAAAACGGGCAAACTTCAAACTTTTTAAATTAATTATTTTCCTGGTAAGAATAATAATTATAAGTTTGTACCTGGTTGTTGTGATAATTGCCGTAAAGATTTTTAGGACTACGATCTATGCGCACACGTATATCATCCACAACATTTTCAAAACACATCTACGTCCAGATGATTTATCGTTGTCAACACTCCCTGTAGTTCGAAAATGTTCGATAAGTCTGCAAATATGTCAGCTTAAGTTGCCGTAATCAAATTCATTACTAGGGAAATGGTTCACTACTTCCTCTATACACAAAGCAACGGAATAAACCTATTCAACATTTTCATTCTGCTGCCCATTTCGAAAATAAGATTCCAAACTAAATTAGTTTTCTTGCAGAGAATTCAGAAAATGGTTTAGATTTCGGTTAAAGGGATACTTTTTGTTTATGTTGTACTTACTTGTTTTAAACAATTTTGTAAACAACGAGTCTTAAGAGAGACTAATGAAACAATAATAATCAAGAAAATAAACGAATAATAATACAAAACACCAACAATAGCTCTCTCAATTCCTTAACGCATTAAACTAAAAATGTCAAACATGTAAGATTAAGCAGCTTATTTCATGGTATGGACTAAAGTTTTGATATCTCTAGCGGAAAATAATATCGTCGATTGTTATACCTAGTTGGTGGTAGAATAAATTTCTGTGGCCGTCATTTATTGAGAAGCTTGGTGGGGACAAATCTAAGAGCAGATGTTTACCTCATGTGTGTGTGTGATCTTGCTTCTGCTTTTTGTTTTAAGTTATATGTGCCAATTAATTGTTAATACTGTGATCGATCCTTTACAATCCATTCTTTCATTAAGTAATTTAAATATTTCACTTACAAAAGCTTATTATTCTTAATTATTATGTATTTACTCATCGGTAAATCGATGTAGAGGACAATGCACCAACCTTGCTAATTTGATTATGTTAATCACCTTTATCTTTTCAGTGCATCTGTTATAAAATTGAGTGTATGGTCTATGGCTTACTTCCATTTGAATCATTGCTTGTCACCATGCCTTCGTGAGTTGTGTGTCCTAACACAGTAGTAAAAGTACTGTTACAGAAGCGTCTCACTAAATACTATTCATTCATCGTTAGCTTTGCGGTATGAGATATTAACACGATTCATGTTAGAGTTATTTTAGCTTTATTTAACATGCTCTGCTACTAATAGTAAGAAAGTGTTGAATCCATTTTTATTACTGCCTAAAAGTAAAACGATTTGTTGTGCATGTCAACTAAATTGTCTATTGTGCACATGCTGAGCTTGCTCAGCGTTAGTAAATCTTAAGTAAGTGGTATATTTATGTGAAGCTTTTATAATCAATCTTTTAAACCTTTTGCATTGAATAGGTTTAGGGGTGGGTATCTCAAACATTCGCTTGTGTAACGCACACAACCAAATTTATTTTTTTTTATTTATTTAAATTATTTGGAGCAGCATAACCTTTTTGTGAATGGTGTATATTTAATTGTAAGGTTCAGTCGGAGTTTATTTAAAACTTAGAAATATGATGTGGGGTATGTTAAACTTTCACTATATGTGAAAATTATTTAGTTCTTTCTGAATTTCTGACTCTGACTTCTAGTTTCGAAAACACTTTAGTTCGCTTAGCAATTGGGTTTATTATAAATATTTTGGGGACTCTTGGGTCAGAAATATTAGAGCTTATATGTAGAACCGCCATTTCATCACTGCCCAGACTAACTTACGTGTAACTTCGCTAGAACACTATGTAACGTTACATAACTTTACTAGGGATGCTCATACTTGAACTGCCGCCCTTCTTTCATATATATATGTATATATATATATATATATATATATATATATATATATATATATATATATATATATATATATATATATATACAGTGCGGTCATTTAGTATGGAAACTTGGTAATATTAATTTCGTGATAATTTTCCGAAAAAACCCTGACGCGTCGATTTTTATTTTTTAATGCGCACATTTTCACTCATCGGTAACTTTTTTCTCGTCATATTTAAAAGAGCTATGACGTCATCGCAACTTTTTTTTAAATAGCAACCATGTTTTCTGATCATATTTGGATAGGCGGTGAAATTATGAAAATGAGGATATGTAAAAGTATTGCTCTCCAGTTGATAATTTCCAAAAAAAGTGGTATCAAAATTTAAAGATTCAAGTCTCAAAACTGCGCTATTCTTGCAACAAAACAAAAATAGGAGGTGTTCAAACTTGACACATATGAAGGATGTACTGGAAATTCTGAAGAACGTTCTGGATTGTTTCTTCAACAATAGCTCTAATTTCGGCACGCATTGGCTGTTTTAGGTTCTAGGGCTTGTGGGGCCATTTCAAAAAGGCTTAGTTTGCGAATTCTTTCGCAAATTCAACAAAATATTACAGTACATACAGACATCTGCGAATTTTCAGAAATTTTCCTACGACCTCTAGGACCATTCTTAAATTTTCCAGTTTTTTTAAATTACTGTTCAGTTTTACGGGCTATCGAGTTTGTAACTGTATTATCCATATTCTTAAGTATGATTTAAAACTTCACAGATCTCACACAATTAATTTTCACTTCTTATTACCACATCCCCTCAAAATTCAGAGTGTGGATTATTATTGCCTTTGACATTTGTCATATTCATTTAATTGTTTTGACGTAAAATTGTAAGTTACTTAAGCAATCACACAAGTTCAATTTAATTATTAAAAGTGAGAATATGGTTCGACATTTAACCGAAAGGCAAAGAATTGAAATTTTGATTTTAGGAGAATGTGGTAATATGAGACGAACATTAGATGAGGTATGTAAAAGTTTCAATAATAAGTACCCGAACAACCCAATTTAAAAATCGACGGTCATTAAAATTGAACATAAATTTGAAGAACTGGGGTATGTAAAAAATCGTCCTAGAGGTCGACCGTCAATTTCTGAATATACCCAACTAAATATCTTATTGAATTTGCAAGAAAATCCGCACACTGGTTCTAGAGCACTTGCGGCTGATCATCAGATTAACAAAACTTCCGTCCTTAGTTACCTAAAAAACATAAATGGCACCCTTATAAGATGGTTCTAACACAAGAAGGGAATGAAGACGACCCTGATCGTAGAATAGAGTTAAGTGACGAAATGATGAACAAATGCAACAATGATCCAAATTTTCTGAACCATGTAGTATTTTCAGATGAAGCTAGGTTTTATTTGAATGGAACAGCCATTCGGCAAAATTGTCGATACTGGCTCCAAACAATCCACACTGAATGGAAGAAGTACATACCCAGTATTCACAAAAATTGAAGGAATTATGGGTAATAGAGTTTTAAAGACATTCTTCATTGATGGCCCTCTAACGGGTCCCAAGTATTTGAATTTTTTAAGAAACGTTCCTATCCTGACGGAAGTATTTCTAAATGTTAACCACCCAGATATACCAAACGACATGTTATGGTATCAACAAGACGGGGCACCTGCATACTATGATTTATTGGTCCGCAATTATTTAAACGAACCATTTCCCATATGTTTGGAAATATTTCGATTGGAAGAAGGGGTTTTATTAAATAGCCTGTGCGATCATCAGATCTTATCCCGTTAGATTTCTTTTCATGAAGTTATCTTAAAAGTAAAGTGTTTGTCAACAGGCCCCATACTCTCGATGACTTAAACAACGAATACGTGCCGAAATTCGAGAATTCACTGCAGAGAGAATCGAAAACGTTCTACAGAATTTCCAATACAGGCTTGCTCTCTGTCAAGAAGTTCGTGGACTACAATTCGAACACCTCCTTTAAATGTTATTTTGTTCGCTTTGCTGAATTAAATGTTGTTTTGTTACTTCTGTTGAATTAAATGTACTTTTGTTATTTTTTCTGAATTAAATGTTCAGTTTTTATTTTTTATTTTATTGTTGTAATGATAGTAATTCTTTTGCAAGAATAGTGCAATTTTGAGACTTGAATCTTTGAATTTTGATAACCACTTTTTTCTGGAAATTATCAACTGCAGTGCAATAATTTCATACATCGTCATTTTTAAAATTTCACCGCCTATCCAAATATGATGAAAAACATATGGTTCCTATTTAAAAAAAAGTTGCGATGAGGTCATAGCTCTTTTAAACATGGCGAAAAAAGTTTCCGATGAGTCAAAATATGCACATTAAAAAATAAAAATCGAAAATTATCACAGAAATTAATATTGTGATATATATATATATATATATATATATATATATATATATATATATATATATATATATATATATATATATATATATAGCTCTTTAAATATGGCGAAAAAGTTTGATGAGTCAAAATATGCACATTAAAAATAAAATCGAAAATTATCACAGAAATTAATATTGGTGATATATATATATATATATATATATATATATATATATATATATATATATATACATTATAATTTTTAGGTAACTATGCACCCTCTTTCATACATACTTAACGAACATAGGCAACATTGTAACAAGAAACGCAATAATCTATGAAGAATGACGTTTAAAACATCACGTCAAATAGAGGTTAATAGACAAAAATACATGCTAACTTAAAAAAAATTCAAAGCCGCTCGCTTTTATTTTGAGGAGCAGATTTTCATAATGCAGTTTGTCTGTTTATCAAAATTTTCAAGAAAGGTAAAAGTCTGTTGTTCCGTTATATTGCGAGGTAATGTTTTGCAACAAACACCAAAAAATTGCAAAAAAATTATATAATTAAGACTACAAATAACTCTCAGAAGAAATGGAAAGTTTCAAAGAGCTATTCAAAAACTCATTGGACATATTACATTTTTAAAATCCCAGGTGGACATATTGCATTTTGAAAAGTAGCAAAATATTAATTCACGTAAAAATTGTTACTAAATTAAGATACAAACGATACAAACTATTAGCTAGCAGATATATTATCTGGATTGACGCATTCGCACCCTGCCTCGACACTAATTTCGTCATTACTTCTATGTCGAGTTAAGTCATCACTGTGCTCTTTAAAGGTTATTTACATCCACTGTAGTTCCTTATCCTTTTGTCAATCTATCCCGGCTAGTGATACCAGTAGATTTTTGAGGCTGTCAAGTTTCTTTTTTTTATTTTACTACCCAGTGGCATGTTAGGTAATCCAACGAGCCTTAACCTTTTTCTTGGTTTAAGCAAGGATTGAAATGCCTGGGTCTCATCGTTGGTGCAGTAAAGGGTTTCTGTTTTTAACAAAACTGGAGTACCGACTGGGTTTTTCTTGAATAAAATTCTTTTTGCTGAACTTATGCCAGTAACTTTTTAAAGCTTTGGAGTGCTTGATGTCCACCAGAAACCAATCGATTTTAAGTTTTCCCACTTCCCCAATAGTGCAGTAAACTTCTGGGGCTTTAATTATATTTTTTGCCCGTATTAGCTTCCATGCCCTACCAAACACACGGTGGTCAATATGAATGCCCCCTTACAGGAAATATTATTTCAATGTTGGTTATTGTTTTTGCGGAAAATTTGTGAAGCCAAATGGTGAGCGTGTACACCACATGGTTGTTCTTATTTTGAGCAGCACAGCCGTCAGCAAAAAATTTAATACGAGTCACCCCTTCTGGAAAATTATAGGTTTTCAAAAAATGGAGTAAGGCGGAACAAGTTTCAGTGGCTCCCCTGCCAGACTAGTGTTCCATCTAAGTGTAAAAAGTAGGGTTAATGAGGTTTGGAGTGGTAATGCAAAAGAAATGCAACGAAAACGGTTGGGCATAAAATGCTTCTTGTGTTGGTACTTTTGGCAAGACTTGAACTTGCTGCAGATAAAAAGAAAGAATAAGCGTATCTTGAGAAGATTCATTCAACAGTGTATGAAACTATTTCGCCCTAAATTTATGAACTTGAAGCTCTGTTTTCAAAAGGAGTTTTTTCTACAATGTGTTTGGCTATGTTGATGCTGTCTTGTATTCGAATACAAAATCCACATAGATCAGTAGCCGGACTGCCGAAACTTATATTAAAATTATTATTAAAAACTCTTGAGAAGTACTTATAGTTTACTTTTAAATTTTCCCCACACTTTTCATTATAGAGCTTCCATAAAGTTATAATACTGTATTCAGATGGTAGGTAGAATCTATGCGACTTACTACTCTCTTTACCCTTCAGCGTGCTAACAGTTTGTTCTCGTTTTCATTGTATTTCCTGGATTTACATAGTACCTTACTAAAATGCTGTGTGCTTTGCCTCCAGTTGTACGTATTCTTTCTCGAGAAGAAATTAAATTATCTTGAATATTCCTACTTGGATTCTTAAAGAATTCGTGTCGAAGTTGCAACATTTTATCATGCGTAAAATTTGAATTAGTACAAAATGTAAAATATGTGTTTCTAACCTCAATTGTTTTTTTTTTTCACTCCCTTTGGTCCCACGGTTAGAATCACCAACAATATGCTCTCCTTCAATAATTTCCATAGCGAAACTATAATTATAATTAACAGTAGTTAATGCTATTCACTCCTGCATTGCTTAGCGATATTAACAGACAAACTGCGTTAAGCCCACAGTTGATGCACAAACTGCATTTCGTTCGTCTCAGCGTTGTGAATTAACTACATTTTGAATGTTTAGGTATACTTCCCTGCTTAGTTACGTATAGATCTTGAGCGTTCTCACTGTCCACATATACATTATATCAATAGGAAATCAATCAAAGAATACAGTGCGACCTCTAACTCATTCTGTGACATTATGGACAAACAGCATTATGAAAGTCTGCTGCTCTTTAGAATTTTCTTTAAAAAATATGCCTACACTTTTTCTTATAAGATTAATCGTTATTCAGATTTAAAAAAAAAATTGAATTAACACTTAAATTATAGCTTAGCAATTTTTTGCCGCTAAATTATGCGCCATATCAAAGAATTACATAGAACATATTTAATAGATATGTTTAAGGGCTATCTCTACGTATTTTTATACATCTGAAATATTCATCCGTTTTAGAAATATGTAATAATAACCAAAAACTGTCCTAACAAACCACACTGTCCGCCCTGGATTTCACCGAAATGAAAACAAGCCTAAATACATAAGTTTAAGTACGTAGGGGTTTTCGTACTGGAGTTATCGTGGATACTAACATACATTCAAACACAAAGACATACACACACGCACGCACATACACGCACACGCACACCCACACAAACACACACACACACACACACTCACACCCACACACACCACAAACACACGCACACACACGTACACGCATGCGCACGCGCACACACATACACACAGCACATGCACTAACAAACCCATACACACACACGTGCGCAGACGCACACGCACACAACACCACACGCACACACGCACAGACACACAGCCACCACAGACACACACAGACACACAGACACACACACACACACACACGACACACAGCACACAGACACACGACACACAGACACACACACACACACACACACACACACACACACACACACACACACACACACACACACACACACATAACACACAGCACACACAGCACACACAACACACACATACAACACACACACACACACACACACACACACACACACACACAAAACACACAGACACACACACACACACACACACAACACACATATATACAATACACACACACACACACACACACAAAACACACACACACACACACACACACACACACAACACACACACACACACACACACACAGACAGACACACAGAGACACACACACACACACACACACACACACACACACAAACACAATCACACAGACACCACGCACACTTGCACTACCAACTCACACCATCAAGCACATAACACACACACACAGCAGATCACATATGACACACAGACACACAGACACAGACACACACAGACACACACACACACACAAACAAACACAGACACACATAGACACACACACACACACACACACACACACACACACACACACACAGACACACGGAGGCACAAACAGACACACACAGACATATAGACACACTCAGACACACAAAGACACACACAGATATACACAGACACACAAAAACAAACACAGACACAAGAAGGCACAAACAGACACACACAGACACATTCAAAGACACACACACACACACACACACATGACACACAGACACATACAGACACACACACACACACACACACACACACACACACACACACACACACACACACACACACACACAGACACACACATACACACACAGACACACACACACACACACACACACACACACACAGAACACACACAGACACACACACCAGCACACACGCACCACGCACGCACGCACGACACACGACACACACACGCACGCACCACGCACGCACGCCGCACACACGCACGCACGCACGCACGCACGCACGCATAAAGTCAATAATAATCTAACCAGTAGAATTTCTGTAACGTGTAAAAAAGGCGCGTAAATAACATTTGGGATTGCTAAAGTGTCGTATTTCTACGAAAAGATACGGCTCTTTTAAACCCATACCAGATGTGTTAAACTCTTAGAATTGTAAAGTAAACTTAAAAGGCAAATACCAATACTACCCTTTTGCAATAATAATGAATTATAGAGAACTGATAAAATAACTTATTTTATCCCACGCCAGCGGGGAGTATGTATCAGTCATTAATATCTCTAATTCTAGGAAAAATAGGCCAGACGTGATTCATAAAAATGCGCTGCTTTGTATTTAATAAACCCCTTTCTATACCAAACCCAGGCGTAAGCATTGTCATAAGAATCACTTTATTAGATTAAATGATAAAAATAAATAACTGAGTCGAATCCGTAATCCAAAGCAAAAGCATATAAGTAGATAAAATAAACAAATAACTAGTTCTAATTTGTAAATCGGAATTCTAAATTAAATACCTTTTCTTTTCTCGAATTTAACTTAAATACGAAGTACGATGAGTGTGAATAGATTTTGTCGGTTTTTCGATTAATAATAAACAAAAATAATAATCAAAATAGTGTGAAATGGTTCCTTAAATAAATAAAAAGGGCGCCAAAATAATGTCAATGATTGCAATTTTATATTTGATACTATATTAATTTCCAAGTTTAATTAAATATTGTATTTCATAGTATATTTTTCTTTGACAGCAAATTTGAAATGTAATCTAACTTTTACCATTGTTACTGTGTTTAACTTTAAGTGTTTGACCCTAAAAGTAGCAAATTAAAGTCGGGAGGGCTAACGTGGTAATTGTCTTTGCCTTCAGTTGGATAAAAATAAAGTTAAAAAAAAAATAGAAAAGCTAAGTTTCGCGACAATAATAAACAGATTTGATTAGTTTAAAATGGTAATAATACACCAGTTGGAACCTAAATAATAAACCAAAGCAAACAACGTACTTCAATCTTAAAGCTGTCAACACACGAAACTAGCCATAAGCAGACTGGGGTACTATATAACACGATCTTTTTAATTAGATTAGGTTAAATAATATCCTGCTTTATTTTAAGTACAATTACTTTATTCAGCAATCGTACAAAAAAAAAATTTGATGTAATGTAAACTAATTAGTGCTTCCTTTTCAGCTCTAACATTCTACAAATTCATAGGTGGAAGGCATGTATATCCCATGCCGCCCGGTGCAATACCACCACCTATACCATGGGCTCCTTAATATTGGTGTTCCAATTTTCAGAGCTGGGTCAGGGCTGCCGGTCACTTTCTCCTGTATTCCTTATGTACTCGCCAACACACACTTGCCAAGCATGGCGTTTTAACGGCTAAACCCTTAAAATGACGAGTTCTAAAACAGATGCTATACCCCAGGTGAGTAGGGCGAGACGCCCACACTCTCACATCGATTCGTCGATCCACCCCAAGGATCCTGGGGTGGGGCAAAAATTCGTCAATGCCAAAATCAAGACTAAGAAGAACAAGATCTACAAGGAATAAACTTCTGCCTCATTAGGATGCCCGGGAGGGCAGGACTCAAGCGACCTCGGTCATCAAAAGTACCAACATCCGGATTCATTATTGAAACATACGTGGTATCAGGTCACCAACATCTTGAACCAGTGCAACCGGACATTCTGTTTCTATCTGAAACACAAGTCTCCCCTGGAAGCACTGATTCACCTGACCTGCAATTTCTCAGATACAACCTCCACTCTAACTTTCGCCATAAAGGCGGAGTATGTGCATATACCAAGGACAACGTAGGTTGTAAGAGGATGTCCACTTTGGAAAACAACAAATTTGACGCGATTTGGTTCAAACATTCTGGGCCCCAATTTGTGAAATTCTACTGTTGTTTGTATAGGTCTCCCAATGATAACAACTTCCAAGATCTACCTAGTCTGAAAATAGACTACCTCTTATCACAGTTCCCATCTTGCGATATTTCAATGTTGGGAGATTTTAATGCCCACCATTGGCTTCATTTTTCATCTACTACTAATCCCGCAGGTCATAGTGCAGAAGAATTTGCTGTATCCTATGATCTCACACAAATCATTTCCGAACCAACCAGAATCCCTGACAGTCCTAACCATACTCCACATCTCCTGGACCTATTCCTTACAACTAACCCACTTGTGTATAAAACAAGAGTCATTTCCCCACTTAGTCAAGCAGACCACTGCCTAATCGAAATAACTTCCTCATATACAATCCCACTGTTACCCGAAAAACAGATAGAACTACGTGGTGTTTTAAATAAGCTAACTGGAGTGAACTGCGAGTTTCTTTTACAACCTTCCCTGGCATGAGTATTGGTTTAAATGGTCCTCCTTTCCAAAAATTGCTCTTTCAATAACTGAAGTTATCCTGATGGGTATAGAGTTATACATTCCCAAAAAAACATAATCGTGTAGGTCATACCCGTTCCCAACCCTGGTTTAATAGGGCTTGCATTGATGCATTATCGCAAAAGCATAAACTCCATATCAAGTGGAAATCAAATAAAATACCGAAAATCACGCCAACTATATTGCTGCAAGAAATAGTTGCAAATGTATCATTACCAAGGCCAAAAAGATGTTTGAAGAACGTAAATGCAAAGAATTAGTCTCATGTCCTTTGGGTGGTCGTAAATTTTGGTCATTAGCTAAAGCCATGAGTAAAAACTTTAGTACTCTTCCTTTCCTCCCATGACGTCTCGCGACGGAGTTGTAGTAGCTGATCCTGCTGAAAAATCCAACCTCTTTGTCGATTACTTTGCATCAAATTCACGTCTCAATGATTCTGGTAAAACTGTGCCCTCGCCCAAGTCTACCACATACGCTATTAAACCAATCCACTTTCGTTACAAGCTCCTGGAATCAATTATCAATAAACTTGATCCAAACAAGGCGACTGGCCCTGACGTTATTCCAGCTATCGTCCTTAAAAAATGCTACCCCGAGCTAGTGCCTGTATTGTCCAAACTCTTTTCGATCTCCATGTCATCTGGAGAGCTTCCCTCATCGTGGAAGCTAGCAAATGTCCAGTCTATTCCTAAAAAGGGCGACAAAACCGATCCCTCAAACTATCGACCAATAGCTCACTTCCATTCTGTCGAATATCATGAAGAAAGCCATCAACCACCAACCACTTTCGTTCCTCGAGTCCAATAAACTCTTAAACGACCACCAGTGTGGGTTCAGACAGAGTCGTTCAACGGGTGATCTTCTTTCATATGCCACCCAACTTTGGTTGTAAAGATCCAGCTTAACTTTACTAAAATTTTGTAATTAATCATTTTTTTAATTGCCCTACAGTAATCCAGACAGATAAAGTTGCATTACAAAAGATTGCGCGATATTGCATCAATTAATTAATTAATTAATTAATTTTAATCCCCTCAGACGTGGATATTAAAAAGCATACATACAATGCTCTTACGTCCGAGAACCCTTAGCCAATCACAGCCAGAGGACCCCTGCATAGAAGCCGGATCCACCCACCGCGAATTAGCTATAAAAACCGCGGCGCTACCGGAAGAAATACTACTACTCCCGACTACTCCGCGACTCTACCTTTTCCGCTACGCCAGTCCGCTACTCCTGCTATTCTGGCGTCTCGAGCATCTAGAATCTAGAACCGAGATCCAGACCCCGCGCGCCTGCCGTGGTTAATTTCATTGTGTACGTCGCCGACCTGTCGATTACCGCATTCGTTCATCCTGAACCGTCGTGTATCTTTAGTCGAGATACTTCGCCGCCGTCACCAGTAAATCAGCATTATACAATCAAACTGCTGGTTGAGATACGCTAAGGTTAACAGCACGTAAATCTTATTGCACCACTTTTCTTAAACATTACACCAGACACCTAGAGAAACGACGGGCTGCAGAGCCCGAAAGCTATCTAACCGTTTCAATACACACACTAAAAGTACACGACAGGCTGCAAAGCCTGAAGGTACCTTCTGCCAGCAAACACACAAACCATGACGTTGTTACTGCGGGCTAACGCCCTGTAGTCATCTTCCATTTACTCCAGCGGCAAGAAGGGTACTCGCTCTAATTCTACCGCTCCCCAGGAGATCTCTTTTTACAGCAGTCAACGGGCTGGGCCCAGAATCTTATAAAGGGCTCTCCATTAACCATACATTACACATACAATACACCGCCCAAATCCTGAGGAAAATTAGCAATACAACAAGCGACGCCTTGACCTAGAGATAATCTCAATACCAGAAGCCGTATTCTTAGAGATCACCTGCAATAAATTGCATCAAACGTGCTCCAGCGTCTCGCGAATCGCATATAAATTTTGTTAGATATTCTTCTAATGATATTTCTTAATAAAGGAAATCCAGTAAGATAAACATTCCTGTATCGCGAGTATATTTTCCTGCAACGAAAAGTTATCAAATATTTCGTTCCCGAAGGTCTGACTAATTTACCAGCATCCGAATAGATTACGCACATTATACGTGTAAATTCTCTCATTTTAATCCGAGAATAATCACGTACTTAAGACACCTGCATTCCGTCGGAAATAACTCTCAGAATTGTTTAATTTAGTACACGCAGTCCTAAAAGGTCGTGTAAACTCGCCTCAGATTAATTCGTTTACAACAATTAGTAATAGAAACAATTTTTAATAATAACTAACGTAAAAGACCGTGATAAACTCCGCCTTCCCTGTATTTAATAGGTAAAATAAGTTTCGCTTATAAGAAAGTTATTCGCGTTTAACAAAAACAGACGATTTTCTAATAATAAAGAATTAATACGTCTTATTTCCGGGCATAATTAAATGTTAGATATTCATTACTGTAAATACGTTCTCAATTAATTAAGAAATCTTGAGATCATCCTGATTAGTTAGAGTAAATAATCAAACGCGTACGCACAATTTGTATTTAAAAACGTGTAAATATTAACCTGTCCTGTGTGAAGCATTTCAAGTACTGAGTTCAAATCCAGTCAGTCTGAAAGCCAAATCACATATAAGAATAGTCATGCGCACGAAGGTTACTTTAAATTATTGATTTCTCTTTGACCTACTTACAGACA
Source organism: Vesta saturnalis (assembly GCA_036346205.1). Classification (NCBI taxonomy): domain Eukaryota; kingdom Metazoa; phylum Arthropoda; class Insecta; order Coleoptera; family Lampyridae; genus Vesta; species Vesta saturnalis. The sequence goes on from JARFJB010000438.1 coordinate 2,882,930, forward strand.
CCAATGCGATGGTTGGCCCCTGCTTATCTAATACGTAGAATTTTACATAACGCCACCGGACAAATACCAAGCCACCGTTTACAGGGCCGCCCTGAACGGTCGTAATAAACCAAATTAAATCGTCATTATTAGGATTTTTGGGCCATAACACACTGACAATTGAACCACAATAATTTATATTTCCATAGAAACGGCTCAGGAGCCAATAATCACCAGTACCGTCCACTGGGGACCGACCAAAACGGGCGCTGCCAGGAAGGACATCCCGGGTAACCTAAGATCAGATTTTTTTAGTTGTTGTTATGTCATTTAGTTTAGTTTATTTAGTTTTGTAGAAATAGGTAATATACGTTTAAATATTTTTGTTGTAATTATTCAAAGTGTACAGTGTTAAGCACCAAAATACGAACCACCCCCGTCTTGTTAAGACAAGACCTGATTTGAGCTAGACCGAGGTAAATTAAAATACACTATTTTAATTATTGTAAAGCAAAGGCATTTACATGGTGAAACAGTAGTAGTAGCTTTAGATATTTCAAAAGCTTTTGACCAGGCTTGGCACAAGTGCTTACTTGCCAAGCTCACTTCGTTTGGCTTATCCGATTCACTCATCAATTGGTTATCCAGCTTTTTTGACAAAAGACGTATACGCATTGCGGTCGATGGCTTCTTTTCGAAAGAAACTACTATTAACGCGGGAGTACCCCAAGGATCAGTGATAGCTCCCACACTTTTCCTGCTGTACATAAATGATCTTTCTCAACAACTAACCCGATCCATTGCTTTGCAGATCACAGCACTCTACATTGTAGTTCTTCTCAGTTTTCCCACAACAATAAGTCTAGACAGGACGTTAAGGTGAAAATGGCAGCCTCAATCAACAGTGACTTAGAACGTGTCCTTGAATGGGGGAGGAATAATCTACTCACGTTCAACGCCGACAAAACGCAGTGTTGCCTTGTGTCCGCCAAGACCGATCATTTCCTGCTGTAAATATGAATGGCTTAGAACTCAAATTTTCAAACTCTATTTCTATGTTAGGGATCATCGAACCTTTCATGGGTTGACCACATTTTGTCAGCCAGCAAAACAGCTCCGCGTAAACTGTGTATGTGTTTTCGTTTCTTTTCGTTTCCATTTTGTAAGATGTAGGTCATGTGGTGTTCCACACCGGATATTTACATTAGTTGTATCACAAATCGCGAGAGAGTGCTCAAACGTATCTGACACTTGGTGACTTGGCTGTCATATTTATTAAGCATCTTTTATCTAGGTTCTTGATAGAGATTTAATTTCTCAATTAAGACAAAAATAAAGTTTAGGTTACGATAATAAGTAGTAATTAATAAATGGTATCACATAAACTTTACGGTCGATAATTATATGATTCTGGAGGAAGGGTGGTTCAAAAAATACTAGAAATCTGAGTTAAATAAAACTCAGACGATCATATATCACTAATTGAAAAAAATATTTCACATTACAATCTACATTAATCTTGTCTTATGATGGGGAAGGTAACAATCGGATGTAGTCCATTTGTATATCTCATCAACACTCTTGTGAATGTCCAAGTTCGAGTCTAGAATTAAGGCCGAAATTTTCATCAGCATTAGTGCAAAATATATATTTTTTTAAAGAAGTATAGTACATGAAATTTTAAACAAGAAAAAAGGCACTAACTGTAGTTTGCAATTCAAACCTTGCATATCCAAATCTATCAACAAGAACTAAATAATTTATTAGACGGGTGTACAGTGGGCAACTTTGTATCATCAACGAATCGTGATCCTAGATTGGAAGGAAAGTAGCTTAGATGTCATTAACTTGCGCAATTTTTCAAACTAAGCAATATGATACTAAGTATTTAGCAACGTTTAGATATTTTACAAATGTACATATTTGCTTGGCACAGTTCTTCATTACTCTACGTAAATCTTAAATTTTAGTTTTCTAGTCTCGTCTATAAAAAATCCTGTAGTAAACAATATAGGTACCAAAATTGTGTAAAAAACTAGGTCACAAACTTAAAATTGCTCATATAAAATGGTATCCATAAAATTCTAGCATAACCCTTTTAGAAACTGTATTTACTGATGAGTAAACTACAAGTCTCACTTTAAGCACTTCATCTTTAATATCGTTACAAAAATCTACTATAGTGAATTTATAACGTGAAGATAAACATTAAGAGGTTAATTCAAATGGTTCAAAGTTCCCAAACTAATTTAGTCTATCCTAAATTGGTACATATACCAATTTTCGCTACAGAAATATAAATGCAAACAGAATCAAATGAAACTACATTTCATGTTCCCGGTTACAATTAAATATAGTATATGTTTAACGCAAAATTCAATTTTAAATATGCTTATTATACGTAGCTCTCGTCCTTAATTTCGTTTAGCCACTCTCTGCTAACATGATGTACGATAAATCTGGAGCATCCTTGATTAGCTTTAGCGCACGTTTTCCAATTTCCGCAAATAAATTTCAGATCACTCGCCGTAAAACTCGTTTACCGATATCGTGTTGACTAATATTACTGAAAATATCTTTGTTAACATTAAATTAATTAACACAAAATTCACTTCAAGCTCGCACGTAAATATTTTTTTTCCATAAATATTTGCGTTCCCAAAATATTGAAAGTAGAAATGAACTTATAAAATTCTTGCTTACAGGACTATACGATTACGATGTATCTAAACCAATATTGGAAAGATGAACGACTGGCCTTTAGCAATGATGAAGAAATATTAACACTTTCCGGTGATTTTGCTGAGAAAATCTGGGTTCCCGATACATTCTTTGCGAACGATAAAAATAGGCAAGTTTTTTACACATATACACTTTCTTATTTTATATTGAAACGGAAATTGAAAAATCCTTCAGAAAACCAAATATAAAATATGCTTTATTGAGTTCATTTTGTGTTTACGACAAAATCTGTTAAGCCCTGAAGATGTTGATGCGACCGTCACATTCTACAAAGTATATACTTAACCCAATTCTTAACACATCTGAATTTTATTGAGAAGTTTAATCGATAAAATTAAGGATTGCTTACTATGGAATATTTAATTAGCTTTATTTCTACATCTATTCATGTATTTCAAAATGTATAAATCCGGTAGAGTAATTTTTCATCTCCTACATTATTTAATAAATTTTTCTTTACTAAATGTTTCTTTGTGTGTTTCAGCTTTTTGCACGATGTTACTGAAAGAAATAAGCTTGTGAGATTAAATGGAGATGGGGCAATTACGTATGGAATGCGCTTTACAACAACGCTTGCTTGCATGATGGATTTACACTACTACCCTTTAGATTCGCAAAATTGTACAGTAGAAATTGAAAGTTGTAAGTATACGGCGATACTTAATACAAAAATATTAAAATAACCAATGCTTGTGAGTTTTGGAATTGATCATTTATAAATTATACATAAAACAAATCTGAATACCAAATTGTTTATTTTTTCAGATGGATACACGGTTATGGACGTGGTTATGTATTGGAAAGAGACTCCTGTTAGAGGGGTAGAAGAAGCTGAACTACCGCAATTTACAATAATAGGTTACGAAACTAACGATAGAAAAGAACGTCTTGCTACCGGAATTTATCAACGACTTTCGTTATCATTTAAATTACAAAGAAATATTGGCTATTTTGTATTTCAGACGTATTTGCCTAGTATTCTTATAGTAATGCTTTCTTGGGTATCGTTCTGGATCAATCACGAAGCTACTAGTGCTAGAGTAGCTTTAGGTATGTACTTCTTATTACTAAAACTATTGAAATAAACTAAATCTTCCTATTCATTTATTTTATATAAATAAATGTACTTTTATTATTCCAAAACAAGAATTTATTTAAAAATTGATACAAGAACGTTGATTGGTTATGCCATACTGTACTATCTACAAATGTTAGTTAATTCCGTATTGTGGCATGAAAAAAGAAATATTTTTGAAATATTTAAGTGTGAACTTCTACTAAATGACCAAATCCTCTTATAAGTCGACATATAATTTACACTAATGTGAAATATTTCTTGGTAAATCCGTGTATTGTTTAATTATTTTCAATATTATAAAATAAATTAAAACTGCTTTAATATTTTAACTTTTAAAGGTAACTTAAACTCTAAAATTAGCTAGTAATAGTACTGTATATAAAGAGAATTCAATGGTAATAGCAATAGCATGTTTGAAATAAATTCTGCCCATTATTGTATTTTGCATTTTTGTATTTGTGAGATCTAGATACAAACGTAAATGCCAGGTACTACTCGTTATTAGAGTTCCACCTTAGTAAGGGATCTTTAACGTGTCAATCAAACATAGTATTGCCAAGCAGCCTACAGTTTTACTTCCTATCCGAGAAGGAGTGCTTAGATTTTCTTCGTTTTAGAAAAATGGCTGCCTAGGCCCGGTTTGAACCCGATCAGCTCAATGGTAAGCACTCTAACTATTCCATCAGCGAGGCACCTCGCTTCCCACTATTACTTGCATTTAGATTTTTACCTCAAAATACGAAAGTATTGGGAGGTATTGTAATCGGTCGGCGAAATTTCGAGTGCAGCGCTTTAGTTGTCGTGAATTATCACATAATAGAAAATAGATAGAAAGTAAGTCCCAGCGTATTATTAAAGAGGATTAAATTTCCTTTAGTATGATCGACCATACTTAAAAATTACTTTACCGTAAGTTGGAGAAAAAGAGGTTCAAACAAAAAAGTTTGAAAATGTCTGTCTGTCTGTATGTCTGTATGTGTTCCAGCGCGATAGCGTCCACAAAGATAATCCGATCGTCATGAAATTTGGTAGCCAGGTTCGGATCTATGAGTAGACGGAATGATGAACTTTTGAAGCGACCATCCTAGAATTGAATATCTACCAAGTTTTTCGTTTGTTTGTGAACTTCTCCGGTAGCGCAGTGGCAGCCCGTTTGGTAGATGTCCTGGCGTCTCGGGTTCAAGACGCATAATGTACGAGGTTTTTTTAATCTTATCTTGAATTTTTTGAAAAAATAAATGTTTGGCCTTTGGTAAAAAAATTTAGAAATTTTGTTTTGCATTTTTGTACGTTTTGTGACATTTCTCACCATTTGAGATGATTTTTGAAAAAAATGTTTGGTCCTTGGGTCAAAAACTTTTTTTTTGCATTTTTACACGGTTTGAGCCATTTCTGGCCATTTGATATGATTTTTGGGGAAAAACTCTTTTGGCCCTTTGGTCAAAATTTTTCGAAATTTTTTTCGCATTTTTAGTCGTTTTGATCCATTTCTGACCATTTCAGATGATTTTGGAAAAAAAATTTTTGACCCTTTGGTTAAAAGTTTTCGCATTTTTTTTTTTGTATTTTTACACGTTATGACAAGTTTTAAAATGTCAGAATTATAATTACTTTTTTTTATTACTAAGTAGAATTTATGTCATTTAGGAATTATATAAACAACTGTTGTTTTCGCAACAACGAAAGTTAACTATGGAATAAATGTAAAAATCATAACTGCATCAATAGAAACATATGGGTAACAAGTGGATTTATATGTTTATAAGAATTGTTCTTTTATGCACATATTTACACGTTTTCAATTTAAGAACTAAATAAATGTATACTAGGTGATTATGGCTATTTACTTTCTGTGATCAACTTTTTCGATCGTGATCATTTTTGTTTAGTACGTCAAGCTTTATAGGTATTATTTAAATAATAACTTAAATTTAAGATAATGTGTCTTGGTCGTCATATTTAATTGTTTCTGTCGAAGTATTACGATTTTTATAATAAAAAATTTAACAATTTAATGATATGAAAACACTGTAAACAATTTTTAGTAACAAAAAAAAACACAGTAGCTAGTTATAAAACACATCAAATTCTTTCAATTTTACTTGGCTTGTTCAAATTATCAATTACCATGTACTGTGACGTCATGTGTTGACACATCAGATTTTTAAATTAGTATTCTACATGACATACTCATTTTCTATTAATACCAATAAAAAGCAACTTTACAACTGAAAGAACAGTGTGCTTTCAAAGAAACATCTGTTTCAAAGACCGTTGATAAATTATATATTTAATATAAAATAATTTGCTATTTTGATAGTTTAACCAATGAATACAAAATAACGGTAGTCTATGAAGTGTGGCCTATCGGACGAATTTAATGAATAATTAACACCAATAGGCTTCATCTAACGTCGATATAGTGGCAAATTCATGACTAGGGACCGGATTTTAAGCTTTTTTGATTATGCTCAATTTTGAAAACAGCAACGAATTATGTTCAAATATGTACGAATTGCATGAAAATAAATAGTTCGACATTTTTTTTCTATAGCATTTGTTAAAGTGTGCTTTGAACAACCCAAATCAATAGATCAAGTTTCACGTTAACAGCAATTCATTGGACCGACACACTCCATACAAACCCAGTACCGCAACAACCTGTAATTTAAAAACCAAATTATGAAGTCACCATTTCTAAACGTTTTACCTTCACAATCACATAGTCGTCATCTGAAGCTTCTTTTAATAACCTCATAACATCATCCGATTCAAAGACTTTGGACTTTTTATACTTACAACCATCACTCAGCTTCTTCCGCAATGCAATCAGTTTGCTGTATCTGAAAACATTATATGTAATTATTTGACAGTGCACTTACACTTTACATATTATTTACTTTGAAATGTCACAATTTTCATTCAGTAGCAGCGTAGACTTTATCATCGAGTAATACGACCACAATGTTGATGGTTTCACATTCTTTGAGTTTTCCGAAAAGTATGCCAGAAGTAGCTTTTTACTTACATGATTTATATTCTTTACGCTTTTCCACCTTTGAAAGCATGTATATTCTTTCTGGTAATCAACCTCAATTTTTGGGGCAATAATTTACCCACTACCTCCATCACCTGTTCTTCCACATCTGAGGGAAGTTTTTCTTGTTCGAAATCGGTTTCCCAATTAATTATTTTCACTCATCTTTACGTGCACTGTATTCAGAAATGCATACAAAAGCACATAGAATAAACCACAAATTCTGATAAACAAA
>JARFJB010000438.1:2892500-2933013 GCA_036346205.1 Vesta saturnalis
CGAGTGTGCGGTGTGGGGATGAGCGAGTGTGTGTGTGTGTGTGTGTGTTGTAAGTGGTGGTGGGTGTGTATGTGAGTGTATAGGTGTGTTTGTGCTTATGTGTGCGGTGTTGTCTACGTGGAGGCGTTTGCGTGTGATTGTTCGCGTGTATTGTCGATATTCTATAAAAGCTGGCAGCTTCGGAATTTTATACAAGTGTAGCATCTGATGTGTATTAAACGTCCATCTGACATCGATTATTGTTTTCTTTTATACAATAACGCTTATTTTGCTATCAACGTATTAAAAGTAGGTCGCGTGCGTGTATGGTGTGTGTGTGTGTGTCTGTGGGTGTGCGTGTGTGTGTGTGTGTGTGTGTGTGTGTGTGCGTGCGTGCGTGCGCGCGCATGCGTGCGTAAGTGAGTGAGTGAGTGCGTGCGTGCGTGAGGGTTTGTGTATTTTTATAGAATCTGTCTGTATTGGAATTTCTTCTACAAGATAGCATCTAGATGTGTATTAAACGTCCATGTGACATCGATTATTGTTTGTTTTACAATGACGCTTCATTGTTGCTATCAACGTGTTAAAAAGTGGTCGCGAGTGTGCAAGGTGTGTGGTGTGTCTGTGCGTGTGTGTGTGTGTGTGTGTGTGTGCGTGCGTGCGTGCGTGCGTGTGTGCGTGTGTGCATGTGTGTGTGTGTGCCTGTGTGCGTGTGTGCATGTGTGTGTATGCGTGTGTGCGTGTGTGCGTGTGTGCGTGTGTGTGTGTGTTGCGTGTGTGCGTGTGTGCTGTGTGCGTGTGCGTGCGTGTGTGTGTGCGCTTGAATCGATGTTGTATGTGTGCGTGTGTACGTGTATAAATGCGCTTGTGTACGCGTGTGAGTGTGGTCGTGGGTGTGGCACGTGTGTAGTTGTGTGATGTGTGTTTGTAGGTGCGTGTGGGTGGTGTGCGAGTGTGTTATGTGCTGTGTGTGTGCGTGTGCATGTGTGTATGGTGTGTGGCGGTATGCTGCATGCGTGTGACGTGTGCGTGTGTGCGTATCGTGTGTACGATGTGCGGTGTGTACGCGGTAGTGTGTGTGTACGTGTAGTGTGTGAGAGTGTGTAAGTTGTAGCGTGTGTGTGTGGGTGTTACGTGTGTAGTGTGTACGTGTGCGTGCGTGTGACGTGTGTACGTGTGTACGTGTGTACGTGTGTGTGCGATGTGTACGTGTGTACGTGTGTACGTGTGTACGTGTACGTGTGTACGTGTGTACGTGTCGTGTGTACGTGTGTACGTGTGCGTGTGACGTGTACGTGTGACGTGTGTACGTGTGTACGTGTGTGTACGTGTGTGACGTGTGTCGTGTGTACGTGTGTGACGTGTGTACGTGTGTACGTGTGACGTGTGTACGTGTACGTGTACGTGTGTCGCGTGTGGTACGTGTACGTGTGTACGTGTGTACGTGTGTACGTGTGTACGTGTGTGTACGTGTGTACGTGTACGTGCGTACGTGTGCGTGTGTACGTGTGCATGTGTGTGTACGTGTGTGTACGTGTGTACGTGTGTACGTGTGACGTGTACGTGTACGTGTGTACGTGTGTGTACGTGTGTACGTGTACGTGTGCGTGTACGTGTGTACGTGTACGTGTGTACGTGTGACGTGTGTACGTGTGTGACGTGTGTACGTGTGTACGTGTGTACGTGTGTACGTGTGTACGTGTGTACGTGTGTACGTGTGTACGTGTGTACGTGTGCGTGTGTGCGTATGTGTGCTTGATTGTGTTTGTGTGTGTGAGGGAGAGCGAGTGTGCGAGTGTGGGGGATGAGCGAGTGTGTGTGTGTGTGTTTGTAAGTGGTGAGTGTGGGTGTGTTTGTGAGTGTGTAGGTGTGTTTGTGCTTATGTGTGCGGTGTTGTCTACGTGGAGGCGTTTGCGTGTGTGATTGTGCGCGTGTATTGTCGATATTCTATAAAAGCTGGCGGCTTCGGAATTTTTATACAAGTTAGCATCTAGATGTGTATTAAACGTCCATCTGACATCGATTATTGTTTTCTTTTATACAATGGCGCTTATTTTTGCTATCAACGTATTAAAAAGTAGGTCGCGTGCGTGTATGGTGTGTGTGTGTGTGTGTGTGTGTGTGTGTGTGTTGTGTGTGTGTGTGTGTGTGTGTGTGTGTGTGTGTGCGCGTGCGTGCGTGCGCGCATGCGTGCTTAAGTGAGTGAATGAGTGCGTGCGTGCGTGCGTGAGGGTTTGTGTATTTTTATAGAATCTGTCTGTATTGGAATTTCTTCTACAAGATAGCATCTAGATGTGTATTAAACGTCCATGTGACATCGATTATTGTTTTGTTTTTACAATGACGCTTAATTTTGCTATCAACGTGTTAAAAAGTAGGTCGCGAGTGTGCAAGGTGTGTGGGTGTGTCTGTGCGTGTGTGTGTGTGTGTGTGTGTGTGTGTGAGTGCGTGCGTGCGTGCGTCCGTGCGTGAGGGTGTGTATTTTTATAGAATCTGTCGGAATTGGAATTTCTCCTACAAGTTAGCATCTAGATGTGTATTAAACGTCGTTCTTGAGATGGATTATTGTATTTGTTTATACAATGTTGCTTATTTTCACTGTGAACGTATTAAGAAATAGGTTGGTTAAGTGCATGGGTGTGTCAGGGGGGTGTAAGTGGGGTCGTGGGTTTGGTCACGTGTGTAGTAGTGGTTGTGGATGTGGGTGTGTTTTTGTAGATGTGTCTCAGGGTGTGTGTGTGTGCGTCGGGATCCATCTTAAGTATGTTGGTATCCACGATAAGTCCGGAACCATAATGTGATAAAATTTTGGGAAAGATCCACATGTGGAGGGGATTGGTTTTTTAGGCGCATATTTCAAATGTATACATGTGCCCACCTGTTTCCTAATACAAAGCAAAATAAGGTTATAAATTAATTAAATAAACTGTGTGATCGATATTTTTGTATGAGCAAAGGGCTTTGGAATATTTTCTACAAGTTAGCATCTAGATGTGTATTAAACGTCCATCAAGCATCGATTATTATTTTTGTGTACACAATGTTGCCTTTTTTCGCTATGAACGTATTAGAAAATGGGTTGCGTGTTTGGATGATGTGTGTGTGTGTGTGTGTGTGTGTGTGTGTGTGTGTGTGTGTGTTGAGTATGGGGTGGGTGTGGTCGTGTCTATAGCTGTGGTTGTCGGTGTGCGTTTGTGCGGGTGTGAATGCGGGTGTCGGGGTGGGTGTGGGTGGTCTGTGTGGGTGTGGGTGTAGATGTTTATGTGCGCGTATGATCACGTGAGCGTGTGCATATGTGAACATATGTGAGAGACAGAGGAGTCGGTTACAAAAACAAGGCGAACACGAGAGAGATGCGTTAGGGTTAAGACTTAGAGGGGGAGGTGATAAATTAGAAATCAGAAAACCAACCAAAAGCAAAACGAAGTGGCGAAGAATATGCAGACACAAGGCTAAGAAGGGATCGTAAACAAAGAAAAACAAGGCGAAATTGACAATAGATAACGGCACGGCGGCGAGACAGGGACAGTACAGAGGCGTGGCAGGGACGAGCAAGAACAAGCCATGGTGCACGCCAGATCCAGACAGGGTAGCGAGACAATACAAAATGGGACGATGTAAAACGAAGATAGTACGAGAATTTGACGAAGCAAGCACGGTAAAAGCGGAACGACAAGCCCTGATATAATGCAGAGATGCCTAACGGTACGCAGGCGAGGTAAGATGAAGAGACCTACAAAACATACGTGTGTAGTGTGTGAGTGTGTGTGGTGTGTGAGGTGTAGTGGGTGTGGAGTGTGTGTAGTGTGGTGTGAGGTGGTGTGGTGTGTGTGTGTGTGTGGTGTGTGAGTGTGTGTGAGGTGTGAGCGTGTGTGAGCGTGTGGCGTGTGAGTGTGTGAGCGTGTGGTGTGTGAGTGTGTGAGTGTGTGAGTGTGTGTGTGTGAGTGTGTGAGTGTGTGGTGTGGATGTGTGAGTGTGTGAGCGTGTGAGCGTGTGAGTGTCGTGTGAGCGTGTGAGCGTGTGAGTGTGGTGTGTGAGTGTGTGTGTGTGGTGTGTGTGAGTGTGTGAGTGTGTGGTGTGAGGTGTGGGTGTGTGAGCGTGTCAGCGTGTGAGCGTGTGAGCGTGTGAGCGTGTGAGGTGTGGAGTGTGTGTGTGAGTGTGTGAGTGTGAGTGTGTGAGTGTGTAGTGTGTGAGTGTGTGTGAGTGTGAGTGTGTGTAGGTGTGTGGAGTGTGTGGGTGTGTGGAGGAGTGTGAGGTGTGAGTGTGTGAGTGTGGGTGTGAGTGTGTGTGAGTGTGTGAGTGTGAGTGTGAGTGTGAGTGTGTGAGTGTGTGAGTGTGTGTGGAGTGTGTGAGTGTGTGAGTGTGTGAGGTGTGTGAGTGTGTGTGGTGTGAGTGTGTGAGTGTGAGTGTGTGAGTGTGTGTGTGTGGTGAGTGTGTGAGTGTGTGGTGTGTGATGTGTGTGTGAGTGTGGTGTGTGAGTGTGTGGTGTGAGTGGTGTGGTGTGTGAGCGTGTGTGTGTGTGTGCATCTGTGTGTGTGGTGTGGGTGTGTGAGTGTGTGAGTGTGGTGTGCGGTGTGGTGTGTGCGTGTGTGCGTGTGCGTGCGTGTGTGTGTGTGCCCTTGAATCCATGTTGTATGTGTGCGTGTGTACGTGTGTATAAATGCGCTTGTGTACGCGTGTGAGTGTGGTCGTGGGTGTGGTCACGTGTGTAGTAGTGGTTGTGGATGTGGATGTGTGTGTTTTTGTAGGTGCGTCTGTGGGTGGGTGCGAGAGTGTGGGCGTGGGTTAATATTTGCGTGTGTGTGTGTGTGTTGTGTGTGCATGTGAGGTGTGTGTGTATGTGTGTGTGGGCGAGGGGGGTATGCTTGCATCTGCGTGTGGACGTGTGCGTGTGTGCGTATCTGTGTGTGTACGAATGTCCGTGCGGGTGTGTGCGCGCGAGTGTGTGCTTGTGTACGTGTGTACGTGTGTAAGTGTGTAAGTGTGTACGTGTGTATGTGTGTACGTGTGTACGTGTGTACGTGTGTACGTGTGTACGTGTGTGCGTGTGTATCGTGTACGTGTGTACGTGTACGTGTGTACGTGTGTACGTGTGTACGTGTGTAGTGTACGTGTGTACGTGTGTACGTGTGTACGTGTGTACGTGTGTGACGTGTGTACGTGTGTACGTGTGTACGTGTGTACGTGTGTGTACGTGTGTACGTGTACGTGTGTACGTGTAGTCGTGTACGTCGTGTGTACGTGTGTACGTGTCGTGACGTGTGTACGTGTTACGTGTACGTGTGTGCAGTGTGTGACTTGTGTACTTTTGTACGTGTGTACGTGTGTACGTGTGTACGTGTGTACGTGTGTACGTGTGTACGTGTGTACGTGTGTACGTGTGTACGTGTGTACGTGTGTACGTGTGTACGTGTGTACGTGTGTACGTGTGTACGTGTGTGCGTGTACGTGTGTACGTGTGTACGTGTGTACGTGTGTACGTGTGTACGTGTGTACGTGTGCGTGTGTGCGTATGTGTGCTTGATTGTGTTTGTGTGTGTGAGGGAGAGCGAGTATGCGTGTGTGGGGGATGAGCGAGTGTGTGTGTGTGTGTTTGTAAGTGGTGAGTGTGGGTGTGTTTGTGAGTGTATAAGTGTGTTTGTGCTTATGTGTGCGGTGTTGTCTACGTGGAGGCGTTTGCGTGTGTGATTGTGCGCGTGTATTGTCGATATTCTATAAAAGCTGGCGGCTTCGGAATTTTTATACAAGTTAGCATCTAGATGTGTATTAAACGTCCATCTGACATCGATTATTGTTTTCTTTTATACAATGACGCTTATTTTTGCTATCAACGTATTAAAAAGTAGGTCGCGTGCGTGTATGGTGTGTGTGTGTGTGTGTGTGTGTGTGTGTCTGTGCGTGTGCGTGTGTGTGTGTGTGTGTGCGTGCGTGCGTGCGCGCGCATGCGTGCGTAAGTGAGTGAGTGAGTGCGTGCGTGCGTGCGTGAGGGTTTGTGTATTTTTATAGAATCTGTCTGTATTGGAATTTCTTCTACAAGATAGCATCTAGATGTGTATTAAACGTCCATCTGACATCGATTATTGTTTTGTTTATACAATGACGCTTAATTTTGCTATCAACGTATTAAAAAGTAGGTCGCGAGTGAGCAAGGAGTGTGGGTGTGTCTGTGCGTGTGTGTGTGTGTGTGTGTATGCGTGCGTGTGTGCGTGCGTGCGTGCGTGCGTCCGTGCGTGAGGGTGTGTTTTTTTATAGAATCTGTCGGAATTGGAATTTCTCCTACAAGTTAGCATCTAGATGTGTATTAAACGTCGTTCTTGAGATGGATTATTGTATTTGTTTATACAATGTTGCTTATTTTCACTGTGAACGTATTAAGAAATAGGTTGGTTAAGTGCATGGTTGTGTCAGGGGGGTGTAAGTGGGGTCGTGGGTTTGGTCACGTGTGTAGTAGTGGTTGTGGATGTGGGTGTGTTTTTGTAGATGTGTCTCAGGGTGTGTGTGTGTGTGTGTGTGCGTCGGGATCCATCTTAAGTATGTTGGTATCCACGATAAGTCCGGAACCATAATGTGATAAAATTTTGGGAAAGATCCACATATGGAGGGGATTGGTTTTTTAGGCGCATATTTCAAATGTATACATGTGCCCACCTGTTTCCTAATACAAAGCAAAATAAGGTTATAAATTAATTAAATAAACTGTGTTATCGATATTTTTGTATGAGCAAAGGGCTTTGGAATATTTTCTACAAGTTAGCATCTAGATGTGTATTAAACGTCCACCAAGCATCGATTATTATTTTTGTGTACACAATGTTGCCTTTTTTCGCTATGAACGTATTAGAAAATGGGTTGCGTGTTTGGATGATGTGTGTGTGTGTGTGTGTGTGTGTGTGTGTGTGTGTGTGAGTATGGGGTGGGTGTTGTCGTGTCTATAGCTGTGGTTGTCGGTGTGCGTTTGTGTGGGTGTGAGTGCGGGTGTCGGGGTAGGTGTGGGTGGTCTGTGTGGGTGTGGGTGTAGATGTTTATGTGCGCGTGTGATCACGTGAGCGTGTGCATATGTGAACATATGTGAGAGACAGAGGAGTCGGTTACAGAAACAAGGCGAACACGAGAGAGATGCGTTAGGGTTAAGACTTAGAGGGGGAGGTGATAAATTAGAAATCAGAAAACCAACCAAAAGCAAAACGAAGTGGCGAAGAATATGCAGACACAAGGCTAAGAAGGGATCGTAAACAAAGAAAAACAAGGCGAAATTGACAATAGATAACGGCACGGCCGGGGCGAGACAGGGACAGTACAGAGGCGTGGCAGGGACGAGCAAGAACAAGCCATGGTGCACGCCAGATCCAGACAGGGTAGCGAGACAATACAAAATGGGACGATGTAAAACGAAGATAGTACGAGAATTTGACGAAGCAAGCACGGTAAAAGCGGAACGACAAGCCCTGATGTAATGCAGATATGCCTAACGGTACGCAGCCGAGGTAAGATGAAGAGACCTACAAAACATACACAAGACAAACGGGACGGCGGTGAGACAAGACAAAGCGGATACCATGCAAGACGAGACAAACACCAGACGGAGACGAGACAAAAGTGAAACAGCATGTTCATCAGTTGGCTTTACCTGTAATTTACTTACATATTCACAGATTTCAAAAATATCTATAATCTTGCAGTTAATGTGGGTCTGCTTAAAAAGAGTGTCGCTGCTAGTTTATATTATCAAACAGTTATCACAAAGTGATCAGCAAATAAATTAACTATGTCATCTCCAGAATGCGTGCATAAATCTCTAATCGTCTTGTATTGCTCACGTAACTCTATCAATATTTTTTTACTAATCAATTTTTCTTCAAATTAATATAATTTTTATGATAATTTACTTCTTCTATTTTACATGTCTTTCTAATTTTACTAAATTCAAAGTAATCTTCATGACTCTTGCTTGATTAAAATGTCTGTGGGCGATCTTTTTACTAAAGGCCAAAGATTTAGAGCATCAGGTAGAAAATTTATCACTTTTAAACGATCTCACAGAAATACTTTGAATAATCACATAATTTTAGATTTTATCAAATTGTTCTGTAGCTATGGATATATCAGTTTTAATTAATACTTGATCTCCATCTATTCCTGCTAACAAATTATTTATTAGATCAGTATTTCATTTCGCAAAATCATAGAATTCCACATTAAAATTTAATATTTCAATGCAATCAAACAATTTACATTTTA
This sequence comes from Vesta saturnalis, assembly GCA_036346205.1. Classification (NCBI taxonomy): domain Eukaryota; kingdom Metazoa; phylum Arthropoda; class Insecta; order Coleoptera; family Lampyridae; genus Vesta; species Vesta saturnalis. The sequence goes on from JARFJB010000438.1 coordinate 2,900,718, forward strand.
TATCATACGCAACGTCAGGATTACTATTTATGAACATACAACAGTTGAAATATACTCGTACATGTTACAAGTTACATTTGTAAGCACTAAATCCACAATTTATTACTTGGATTAGGATACATATTAACTTTACATAAACTAAAATATCTGGTGTGGAACCACACGACGTTCCAACCTACAAAATGGAAGTTAAAATAAATAATTTTTTGGCCTCCTTAAAAGTAAAATTGACGTTACAATCTTGTGAACGTCAAGTATAACTTCGTTTTTACGCACACTATTGTAAAAACACCGCTACAGTGCGGTAAAATGGCCAGTAAATTGTAAGCTTTCAGAAACAGAAAAAATATATGAAGTATAAAATAATAAAATATGTTTAAGGAAACTTTACTTTACACCTTTTCTGATGAAATAAATGTCCAAAACAACGTTATTTTACATTTTTAGTTAAAATTGTAAGGTAACGCCATCTCTCGATAACTTAAACAGTGATGACGATAATTGACAGGCTTGACATATTGCGGGCTCGTTTCTCAAGAGAAGATGTCGCACTGTAAAATCCGCTATTAACGTACTCAACTGTAGATAACTATTAATAATAATATTTTTGGGATATTTACGCAATCTATGTTTTAATACATTTATAATGAAAACAGGCAACATTGTAAAAACAGTAATCTTTGTCAGGTGGACGTTTCAATCTTCATGTTAGATAGAGCTTAATAAACATATGGCAAAAAAATTCCAAAGTCGCTAGCATTTATAAAATACTGATAATACAATTTAAACATTTCCAATCCTATTTAATTAATTTTTAGACTTAGTTTGCTTTATATTAAGAAACTCTATAAAGAAAGTTTATCGTTATTGAACATTTCAAGAACGTAGGTACGGAAGCACACACGCACATACTCACGCACGCACACATCCACGCATGCAGGCATACACCCACACATGCACACGCACATGCACGCATTCACACACATCATGGCCGATCTGGGTGAAACTTTGTCAAACGTTGTAATATGAGGAAATAAGTCGATTTAGCGATAGTGAAAACAAATTGATTACATAACCTTCCATACCTTCATATGTATAAGTACGTTGGAAGGTAAAAATTGCAATTTTCGTAAACGGGTTATTATCACCCTCCAACAGCACATAGCCATTACCACGTTTCCCCCAAATACTATTTGGAATGTTATAATCTCCCATTACCATTAACCAATAATTAGGAAAACTAGGTGAATGCTAATGCATTACAGGACTTTCTTGCAAAATACTAAAAATATATATGTATCCAGACAATATGGCCGATCTGGACTAAACTTGGCCAAAAGTTGTAAAATGGGCTAATAAGTCGATTTAGCGATAGTAAAAAAGTTGATTGTACAACCATCTATACCTAGATTGAAAGTTAAAAATAGATATCTCGCTTATGTTTCAAGGTAACTGTGGGCTGCTTCATATCATTTTAAACCAAATTTCGCTCCCTTTCAAGTAAAGTAAGAGTATGTGTATGTTATACTAGCAATACTAGGAATGTTTTCAATTTCCGGAAAAACCGGAAGTAGTGTTTTATCAGGATAATATCATTTCATTAGCGCAAACGAACAAAGTTTATTTTCAAAATTCCAAAATAGTTATAACAATATCAATACTAAATATTTGAAAATTCATATCTCCTATACTAGTAGCTTTAAAAGAAGCAGGTTAGTGGCATTCACAAGAGTGGCTGGTTACTTAGAAAATATAAAAAAACAAAAAAAATGCTTGGTGAGAATTTTGAATAAATCAGTTTCGAATAATTGCTTAATTTTGGCCCCTTAAATGTAGGCAAATTATACCATAATTCATTACGTAAAGAAATCTCTTTAAAGAACCTTTATTTAACTACGCATCTCTATTTCCATTCCTTTTGATATCTTGAACGGTATCAATATATTTGTAATATATATATATATATATATATATATATATATATATATATATATATGTGTGATGTGTGTGTGTGTGTGTGTGTGTGTGTGTGTGTGTGTGTGTGTGTGTGTGTTTGTGATGTGTGTTGCTTTGTGAATATGTAAACGTGTTTTAATTTATTGAGCCATATTCAATTATGAAAGTTTGAAAATATTGCATTTCATGCGAGTTATTGATGACCTCAATTTCAATCTTCTATGTTAAAATTTGAAAATTTACCCAAAATAACAATGCTTGGTGAGAATTTTGAATAAATCAGTTTGAATAATTGCTTAATTTTGGCCCCTTTAAATGTAGCAAATTATACCATAATTCATTACGTAAAGAAATCTCTTAAAGAACCTTTATTTAACTACGCATCTCTATTTCCATTCCTTTTTATATCTTGAACGGTATCGGAAATATATGTTCAATATATATATATATATATATATATATATATATATATATATATTCGTGTGTGTGTGTGTGTGTGTGTGTGTGTGTGTGTGTGTGTGTGTGTGTGTGTGTGTGTGTGTGTGTGTGTGTGTGTGTGTGTGTGTGTGTGTTGTGTGTGTACGTATTGAGGCCATATTCAATTATGAAAGTTTGAAAATATTGCATTTCATGCGAGTTATTGATGACCTCAATTTCAATCTTCTATGTTAAAATTTGAAAATTTACCCCAAAATAACAACCTTATTTTCACCCCCTGTATACCTATTGCGTTTAAAAGCTTGTTTTGTCGAAATAATTGTCTTGTAGGCCTGCATTACAAATTTCATCAAAGTCCGTATAGTTTCGGCTGGCGAGGACCACAGATACACGACGCACGCGACACGCACCGCAACGCACACACGCACGCACAACGACCAGTACACACTACAATTTTAACGAACGCACGCACACACGAACGCACGCACGCACGACCCCACCCCTATCAATACATATCAATTTCATATTTTGGAAAAATGCCAGAAAAAGTAGCTCGCAAATTAAAAATAACAAGAAGTACAAAGTAGCTTTAAAACTAATACCAATGTTCTTAAATATTTATTTAAAGCCAAAGATTGAACTAATGACATTTTGAAGTCGGGTATTAATAAACTGAGCTGCACATTCTGTAATTCTGTTTATATTGGACAAACACTTAGGAACTTTGATATAAGATACCAAGAACACTTTAGATGTTTCAAATATTAGATACACAGATAAATCAAATTATACCAACACCTTATGGCTTCACAACACAACATTAAATTTTTACATTTTTGTATTAAAAAAGAGAAATTAGATATTTTGGAAGCATTCAAATTTATAAACATAAACAGTAGTTACCTTTAATGAACGAAGAGGTTGATCTTATGGACTGTGGGAGTCTTGAGTATACATTGTTTACAAAACTGTAAACGGCGGTCTGAATCATCAATGTTTAACTCGTGTATCAATTGCACTTTGAAGGGATGATATCTCTATTTGTTGAATGGTGAGGATATCCTTCAGATTCAAGCAATATATCCAATCTGACTTCTTCATTTACTCGAGGTCGACCTTCTGGAGACAAATCTTTTACGGATCCCGTTTCTGTGAATTTAGCAACTAATTTACTTACTATAGATCTTGCAATTGGTGGTCAATATAAGTATGTTGTTAGTTACATAACTCGCATGCTTCCTAATGACTTCTAAACGTACCATTTTTATTTAATTCGAATTAGAATTTATTACTTTTAGCACTTTTACACTTTCACCACTACGACTGTTAATTGGTTTAAACGGCAGGTAATAATTGAAATTATGGTCCTTATTCACTGAATTCCCAATCTCTACTGCGATTAACGTCCTATAACTTAATACTATCCGCTCATAATCAATAAAGTATCACTACTGTTGTTAAAAATTTGTTTTGACATTAGTTTTTGTTTCCACCTGTCAAATAGTCTCATGACAACGTACCAAAAATCGCAAAATCAATTGTCATTACTTATTTAAAAGATAAAATTGAACTGTCCGAGCATTTTTCTTTAAAAAATTAAATCTCGAAATTATGAATTATGTTCCAAACTTTATCATCACACTGTATACTACTAGAGTATTAATAAGACTCCTTACGTACAATTCATTGTGAATAAAATATATGGATATACAAGTTACATCTACCTGGTATTCCCAACCATGTATATGTAGCATAGACCTTGTCAAAACAACATATTTTTCATTTATGTATTAAAGAGCTTCGTTTTTTTTTTAAAAAGTGCTATATTTTTCCAGATGCAAAAATAAAGTGGTTTCGGTATTTACTTTAGTTATTAAAATCTGGACTGAACTTAAAAAGTAAACTTTGAAAAGATTTACAATATATATATATATATATATATATATATATATATATATATATATATATATATATACATACACGTAATGTATACAGGGTGATCGGGAATTATGCGTCACGACTTTAATATGTGATTTCTTGCAAGAGTTTAGAGTCATAAAATCAATTTTTCGAAAACTCAATATTAACGGAGATACAGGGTGTCAGACAAATTTCTCTTTTTTATTAGTGATTTGAATTTTTTCAACTTTTCCACATGTATTACTTATATGTCATGTTCCAAACGATACAGATACTCTAGTGCCAAAGGGCCTACCCTGCCCTTAACCTTAAATCTATGGTCTACAACTCTTTTGTTTTCACCACCTTATGAATTTAAACAGCACCATTTTAAATAGCATCCAAAATGATTCAAAAAAGTATCTCTTGTTGTGATACGATAAAATGAACCGATTCTGAGAAAAACCACTTTCAAACGAATTTCACGCGTTAACGCTGCTTTAAACTTATTTGTAGGGTTAAGTTAGAATACTTTGAAAACAATAGCTTGAAGTTGTCTTAGCAAATTTTGGCAGATAATGTTCATGTTATTTATTTGCTGTGATCACTTGTGTACCCTAAGTATCGTGATTAAAACTAACAAAATGAATGATAATAATTATAATCAATACTCGAATTCCAAGCTGCGAGACACGGATTATCATTATGGCTTGGCTGCGGGAAAGGCATCATGAGAAAGACGTTTGTATCAGTTCCAAATAGAAGGATTTGGCGATTGCAGTTGGTAAGTACTATCCATCAGCGATTAGGTAAGTTTGGAAGGTTTAATGCTGATCTCCAACGAATGACTCGAACTCCTGGGGTTGAAGTTCATGTTTTGGCTGCGGTTGATAATATGAAGATATTCCCGCATGTTGAGTCTATGAAATTCGGTAAGAACAATTTCTGCATCGATTCCATTATCAAAAGATCCAAGCCCCCTTCCACGACTTAAGTTTTGCAGGATAATTATGAATCTCCATGATGGCAGCAGAAATTTTATCACTTCCATTCTTTTCACGGATGAAGCTGGATTCGGACGTGGATGCACATTCCAGAATAAATTTTCGGTAAATGTATGGTCCGGCATCGTGGGAGACCTTATAGTTGAACCACGTTTCTTACCACAACGGCTTGATGGTGTGGCTTATCTACACTTTTCACAAAATGATCTGCACGCTTTGTTAGAAAACGTTCGTATTGGAGTGTACTGTGACTATTCCATGACGATGCACCGCCTCATTACAATTTAGCGGTGAGGAGTATCTCAATAAACATTTTCCTTGAGAGGTGGGTAGGACGCGCTGGATTCAGAACTGAGGCAACGAATTATTAACGGTTTCGCAATAATAAGATCAAAGATGGGCATACTTTTGAGGGTTCGTAGCAATTTTCTGAGAAGAATGAATTTAGGTGTCGAAATGGAAGGACAACATTTCGAGAACTTATAGTAAGAGCAAAAAAATGTTATTTGATAATATAGTATACTGAACAAATTTCTATTGATGAAAATGTTTGAAGTCGTTTTTCTCACAATTGGCTTATTTATGCTCGGAATCCATCACTGTGGCTAAAGGGGCGTAGAAAGCTTGAGCAGACCCAGCCCCTTGTGAAACACGTTGCTCTCCTTTCCTTTCCTACAATGTATATTGAATATTGAATAGTATATACAAATATCCCAACATAATATTTATTGCACATACTCAAAATATTATAATGCTATTTGGATGTATCCTTATAATGTGTAATGTATACCCCAATAGTATATTTGTATATACCTTGTATATGCATTAATAAACAGTATACCATGAAATATACTTGCTGTATAGAGCATATAAAGTCTGACAAACCCATATGCATATAATGTGCAGTGTATATAGAATAAACAAGTGTAATTTTTGTACCAAAGCCTCTGCATAAGTACACCATATGTAAATTTAACGTAGATAAATCCTAAATTTTCAAAAGTTGTGGTGACAATATTGAAAAGTTTTGCAATTAATTCAATCGGTGACGTTAATAATCTCATGTAAACCGTAAAACAATTTAATATCACCTTAATTTTTAAATTGTAAACTGTAGCATAAAATTGTGTAAAATGAAGATATATCAAAATTATGAACTAAAAATAAGAAACTAGGAAAAATAAAAAAATCAACTAACAAATTCACTTGAAATAGGATATATTTAACCATAAAAATGACAGACGTTATATGAAAAATTTTAATTAAGAATATTATAGAATTTTGGCTCTACTCCGTATTTTTTCCTGATGAAATAAGTTTAGAACAACGTAAATTATAATTAAGATACTTATATAATAAAAGAGAATAAAATCCTGTACTTTTTATTAATGTTTTACAAATTTAAACGTTTCGATAATAATTACATTTATTCTCTTCAATAAATCATAATAGTCTTAAAAATTATTTAAGGTGTCAATTAAATATGTACATGAAATTTAAAAGCATAAATGCAAGCCTGCAATAAAAGAAAAGTCCAACTACGATATATTAATTAATAGATTAAATAACAAATCAGAACATCCTGAAGCTCTTCCACCAAAACTATATAACTAGTTTGCCAAATATTCATCAACCTAATGTTCCTTTAAGACCCATCATCAATGCAATTACATATAACTTTACGAAACAACTTACCTTTTTAATACAATCTCATATAGAAATATCACTTCAAGAATGCTGTACATTTCATTCAATAGGCGCGTACATTTAATATGCAAGGAGGTGAGATTATTGTTAGTTTTGACGTTGTGTCACTATTTACTGAAGTTCTTTTAAAAGAAATCATTAAATATATTAATCACATTTTTCCGAAAGAGATATTACTTCGGTTTCAGGACTGCCCTAACACTACCTATTTTCAGTACTATAATAAATTTTATGATCAGCTTGATGGTATAGCTATGCCCCCTTAGTTCAGTAGCAGCTAATGTTTAGATAGAAAAGTTCGACACATTCACTCTACAAAATGCACCTAAAAACCTCTATTTTGGTATAGATATGTGTACGAATCGCTAAATGAGTTTTTAGATTTCATAAATGATATTTATTCATCCCAGCACTATGGAAAAAGAATCTAAGCGAAGTTTAGTATTTGTAGACACACACGTACGCGCACACGCATGCGCACGCACTCGCACACGTACAAGCACACGCACACGCACACGCACACGCACACGCACACGCACACGCACACGCACACGCACACGTACACGCACATCCACGCACACGTACACGCACACGCACACGCACACGCACACGCACACGCACACGCACACGCACACGCACACACACACGCACACGCACACGCACACGCACGCACTCACACATACATATTGTGGTTAAAGATATCACTCACAGCTAATGGTTGTTCCATTAAATAAATTACTAATATAATTAAACGTGCTAGACTTACCACTTAATGTTGGTAGAGCTTGTCTTCCTTTCATAACTAACGTTACGGATAAAATCTTAAGAATATTAATTAATCAAGGAATTGGAACTACATTCAAATCTACAAGAAAGAGTACAGAACATTTAAGTTCACCTAAATATGCGTTCAATCCAAGTTAACTTGTGGAAAAGCATACATTGGAACCATAAAACACAGCGTTGATACTAGACGTAAAGAATGTATGAGATTTTGTAGAATGAAGGAACCAGAGAAGTCAACCTTAGCTGAACATGCGTTAAATAATTTAAATCATAACACTCAATTTGATAATAAGAAAGGCAAGCTCATTATTATGTTCGTCTGCAGCTAGAAACTATTGAAATATACGAACACCTTAGTAACTTAAACAGACAAGAAGGTTTTGGCATCTTGTAATTAAAAAGAGACAAAATAATACGTCATAATTTTAATTTAACTGTTGTTATGTCTATGTTGTTTTCCGTGTTCTTCGTGGACCTCCAAGTAAATACGTTACCAATTATGTATCTTAAGTTATCACAGCATTGCATTCATTTAAGATGTACAGTTAAAATTAAGGAAATAGTAAACATTATATTTAATTGTATAATAATGATCACAATCCTTAAATATTTCTTTAGTTATACATGTTACAATAAGTCTAAAACGAAAAGTTGACATTTTTTGAGAACAATTAATTACTCTTTTTGTTGTAGTCAAAGAATTGCAGTTCTCTTTCTCGAGCGACAAAACACAGTTTTAAGCTTTAATATATATTTGTCAGACTGTATTATAGAGTGCGTTCGTAAAGTAGAAGGATAAATTCGATTAAAATTCGAATGGGAGTTTAAGCAGAAAATGCTCGGACCCGTCCATTTTTATTTTCAAACTAGAATTGTTTTACGTAAAAGTGAAATATACAGGGTGTGTCAAGAAAAAGATATGACTTCATCGACATTTTTTTAAATATCAACTCCCGGGTTTCATTGCAAAATTAGAAAGGATACATCTTTTTACGTCCGACAAGGTAAATATGGACGATCGTTACATAAGGAAATATTGAATAACAATTATCGTAAATGAGAAAATTTCATTGTCAATGTAAGAAAATGTGAAATTGTACATTTTGTTAAATTTACTTTAATTATTTGCACGTTAGCAACTTGTAATTCGTTTTTTGATAGGCGCTACCTCACTACGCTTTACCTGCTAGTGCTTATTTGCATGAAGTTTTTCCAAATCGTTGGATAGGTAGAAAAGAGACAATTGAGAAGCCAGCCAGATCGCTAGATTTAAATCCTCTAGATTACTTCTTGTGGGGATACTTACAGGGTAAAGTATACTCGACGCTACCGGCCAATTTAGAAGATTTAAAAGCACTAATATCGAAGAACGTTAAAATATCAGTTATGAATCGCCTTGGCTATTGTCAGATTGTTAACGGTTCTCAATTCGAACATTGAATTTAAATTAGTGTAAATATTTTACAACTCAATTAGGCCTAAGCCCAAAAAATTGTCTGTGTTTCAAAATATATTTTACTAAAAAATCATTTGAATATGTTTTATTAGGAATGATACATGGTATCCATTTAGGTGCGATTTTTTTCTTCAAAATGACCACATATTCGAAACTACCCTGTATAACATTACCACACCTTATATTGAAAGAATGGCCGAAGTGAGCTCAATCCAAATTTGAAATAACATACAGGGTGTCCTGGATACAAAAATCTATGTTTGGTTCACCCTGTATAAATGCAACATCCTGTATAACCTAGGTTCTTTCTACTACATTTCAAAATTGTGTTCACCTGTTCCATCCAATAAGGGAGGTATCACCCGCGGACGCAAGTTTGACATACCCTTTATTAACAACATCCATATGTAACTTGTCGTACGTAAAAAGCCGTACCCTCTCCAATTCTGTAATAAAAAATGGGGGTTGACATTTAAAAAAAATGTCGATGACGTCATATCTTTTTCTTTACACACCCTGTACATTTTCACTGTTTACGTAAAAAACTCTAAATTGAAAATAAAAATCGACGTGTCCGAGAGTTTTCTTCCTCAACTCCGATTTGAATTTTAATTGAATTTATCCGTTACTTTACGAACACACTATATACAGTTTATATATAGATTAAATTAAATGCACCATCTCTACGACTGTCAATAGCACATTTTGAGAGTTTTTGGTTTATCGTTAATTAAGCGATGGTTATCGGAGGCATTTTATATACTAATAAATATAATTAGAAAACCAAAGATAATATTAACTCTATACAGAGTGTTTTCTAATTGAAAGTCAATATTTAAAGGAGTGATTTTTGGGTCCATTTTAAGTAGAAAACTTCATATGAACGTATGTCCTAAGCGTCTTATCTTTTCAGGTACAGGATGGTAAAGTTTTCAAAAATAATCATTTATTATTAATATTTGTAATAACACTTTAGATATTTTAATGAAATTTGAAATACATGTACTATGTATCAATAGGCATTTTCTAATGTACCACATTTTTTTTTATTTCCACCAGTGGCGTTCGTACCCAATTTGACCTGCACATTTTGGCAGACATTGATGGACGTCACCGATTTCTCTTAAAATAAAAATTATTCTTGAAATCCTCGATGATTTCTAAGCAAATTGGATCCCTTGATTTTTTCAATCCGATACAAGGTTTTCGCTTAAAAAAAAAAACCATTTCCCTGCATGATCATAATAATGTTAATATGAAAATGTCACCATGCAGAGAAATAGATTTTATTCTTTTAGATGAAAACCGTGTGTCGGACTAAATAAATTCAAGAGATCAAATCTGCTCATAAATGAATACAGATTTAATTTTTTTTACTTTAAAAAAAGTCAGTGGGGTGCCACTGACTGTCTAATATATAGAACTATGTTAATAGGGTCGCCACTGGTTAAAATCGAGAATATTTTTTTTTTGTGAAAGATGTCAAAAAATTATCTAGTCTTTAGTTACCAATCAGTGACCGCAACCACAGGATGTAAATGGTTTTGTTAGAAGTCTGTTCTCTTTAAATAATTTTACTTGTACACTTTTAATGAAATAACATAACAGCAACAAGATAGCTAATAAACGATTCTTATTTAAAAAAACAGTACCTACTATTAATAATTTTAACAAACTTTTGTGGAAAAAATAGAACAGAAAATCTAGATAAGTTGTAGAAAATTCCCTCCACCTTGAAGAATGTACGCTTCAGCTCGTTTCCTCATATTGTCGCGCACTCTTTGAAGTCCACCTTCAGTATTTCTTATTAAATCTAAGGAAGCTCTTATACGATTCTTCAGCAGTAAAGTGTTTACTGGGGTGCGGTAAACCAGAATTTTAAGATGCCGCCATAAGAAAAAATCGATACTATTTAAATCAGAAGAGCTAGAGGGCCATGGTTGAGATACGCCACGACTTACCCATCGGTTATTAAATGTGTGATTTAAATATTCTCTTGCTGCAACACTAAAGTGAGCGGGCGCGCCGTCATGCATGAACCAGATACTGTTTCTAATTAAAATTGGTACTTCTTCTAGCAATATGGGCAAATCCTCCTCTAGAAACCGGCGATAATTATGGCCATTTAGCCTTCCTGGCAGGAAAAAAGTCCAATTAAGTAATTTCCAACAATTCCAGCCCAGACATTTACCCAAAATTGTTCTTTTATGGTTAAATCCTATAACTGCGGCGGCCCAAATATGGTTATTGTGTAAATTTCTGATTGCGTTTCTGGAAAAGTTAACTTCATCTGTAAACATTATTTAACGGCCAAACAAGGGATTATGCGCAATTTTCTGCAAAACCATTGACAAAAATTAACGCGGAAGAGAAAGTCTCGGTGAAGCAACGCTTGGGCCCCTTGAATATGATACGGGTACAATAGAGAATCGTGCAAAATTTTCCAAACCAGGACGTGCGAGATATTATTTCCAATTTTTCTAGTACTAAGTTCAGGGTTTGCATCAAACGAATTTAAAACCGCTTCTTCAATTTCTGGAGTTCTTACAGTCCGATTGGCTCCTTTTAATTAATTATTTGGCTTCAAAGTACCTATTTCAGACAACCTTCTATGTACATTTGCAAATGTTCGCCTATCTAGTATGGCTCTATTAGGAAACCGCTCTTGATACAATCGCCTAGCTTCCGGCGATCTGCCATTAGCCAAACCATACATGTAATGCATATCTGCCAACTCCTTATTCGTAAAATCGGTCATTCTTTTTCAAAGTAACAATGCTCGGATATTCTAACACCAAATTAATAAGACGCGAAGAACTGAATTTCAAAAACTGATGAACTGTCAAAAAAATAATGACAAACGCCTTGACAACAGAATTAATAATTCTTACATCCACAGTCTACTAATAATCCTTTCTTACTTAAGTAATTTTTTTGAATGTTTTATTGAAAAACTTCCAAAATACAAAGTACGCAAACTCTAAAGTGTATTTTTGACATCCTTATTCAACTATGAGCAGATTTGATCTCTTGAATATCTTTAATCTGACGCACGGTTTTCACCCAAAAAAATAAAATCTATTTCTCTGCATGGTGATCTTGTCATATTATTGACGATATTGTTATGATCATGCAGAGAAACGGTCTTTATTTTTTTAAGCGAAACCGTGCAAGGGATTGGAAACATCAAGGAATCAAATTTGCTTAGAAATGATTGGGTATTTCACGAATAATTTTTATTTTATTAGAAATCAGTGGCGTACCATCAATGTCTACCAAAATAGGCAGATCAAATTCCGTACGAATGCCACCGGTGGAAATAAAAAAAAATGTGGGACATTAAAAAATGCGTCTTGATACATAGTACATGTATGCCAAATTTCATTAAAATATCTACAGTGGTATTACAGATAATAATAAATGATTTATTTTTTAAAACTACCACCCTGTATCTCAAAAGTTAAGACGTTTAGGACATACGTTCATATGAAGTTTTCTTCTTAAAATTGATCCAAAAATCGCCCCCTTAAATATTGACATTCAATTAGAAAACACCCTGTATAATGAGTGTTGTTCAAAAATTTTCAACAAATCAATAAATGCCTTTCTTCAGTTTAAATAAACGGAGTCAATTGGCCCAAAAATCGCTCCCTTAAATATTGACATTCAATTAGAAAATACCCTGTATAATTAGTGTTGTCAAAAATGGTCAACAAATCAATAAATGTGAGATAGCCTTTCTTCAGTTTAAATAAACGGAGTCAATTAGCTAAACTTAGGCACCCAACCATACATAAATGAGCAAATACAACAGCAAACTAATTAATTATGTTTGAAGTACGTAGGTATATTCTTTTTTGTGTACTTATACTTAATAGAGGATGTTATTAAAATTCTAGATTGTCATCAAATCAATATAGTAATTTAATTTCTGTGTTATATCTGAGAATAATATGACATTAACAATATCATACCGATCCTCGCTGGATAGCGCAACGATCGATTCTTACCAGTGACCACCATTTTCTACTTTAGGCTTAGGTTTATGCCTTGGTCAACTTTCTTTATTGATTAATAAAATATCATTTGCGCGTTTTATGTGCTCTCCGATAATTAGGGAGAAGAAAAATCCATAAGCAAAACATTCATATAAAAGTAATCATGTTAACCATCAGCTCAGTCCATATATCTATTTTGAAATATTTAAAACCCTACAAATTGAAGTAATTTATGTTTAATTCTAAATAATGTATGAACTGTGAATTCAATACGTGTAGATGGTGCAGTATGCGGCTATGTATAAATAAATAACCATTGACAAGCGAACAAGAACTGAATGCCTAAAGATTACTTAATCTAAAAATCTCAACATTTAAAAATTTTTTGCATATTGCATGGAACATAAAACATGCATGTTGAATCTAGATATGAAATAGGATAGTAGAGAGAATTTGCAAAAAAAACAATTATTTCATTAAGTTCATTTTATCGTTCTAACTAGGGATAGGGGATTTTAATCTTTCGATAAAGGGAAAGCATTAGCCGATCGATATACTTTACTTATCGATATGTTAATAATTAATGGTATATCAGTGTTGTGACAGTTATCAGTAATTATCGATACATCGCTTACAATCGATACATGTATAACTAGTGATACCATTATATTATACAAGGTGCCTCACGACTATTCCGTCGGTCTCTTGGGGCTAAACGGTACGAGATTAATTTTTTAGTGACATAATTATGTAAGTTGATAAGAACCATTTTTTAAAATTATTTTCAATTATACAGGGTGGTTCAGAAAATTGTAATACATCAAAGTTACGTTTTTTTTTTAAACACAACGCCCTGTATTTGATGTCATTTTTAGGTTATACGTTAAAAATTATGTCAACTTTATTCGACGTTCCCTATACCTATCGCTTACCCATTTTGAGAAAATTGAGATTTTAAGAAAAATATTCAATTTAAACAAGAACTAAAAACACACGCGACCTCTTACTTTGAGTAACACAAATTTATGTCTATTTATTCTGACCTTGGCTTCCATTTGCCCTGTGTAGGATTTCGATATTTAGTACAGGGTGTTTAGGAAAATGATTCTTATTTTATATTTTTCAAACGTCAAAAACCCTGTGTAATTTTTATTTATGTAGAATAACTTTTCATTTTAAAAGTAAGATATTGTTTGATTCATCTAGTTGGCGGCTGCCCTTAGCCGTAGTGTTCGTTCAAATACTGTCAAAATTCTTACCTTATTTTCAACATCCTTTACGACTAAAAAAAAATGAAGCAGTATTCTCAAGAAGAAAGAGCGGATATGACGTTTATCCTTGGTGAACGTTTTAGAAATCGTTTGTTAGCGTCAAGGGTATACGCAGAAAAGTATCTCGCTCGACCACATACAGACAAAAGAGCTTTTGAAGAACTGCTACAAACTTTTCGTAAAACTGGTAGTGTATCCTGCAAGAAACAGACTAAAGCAAAGTATGCTGTAAATAATGAGGATAATGAGTTCTTAGTTTTAGGCTCAGTTGTTAATAATGCAAATGTAAGTTTGTAGCGTCCCCCTGGTACTCTATCTTGAAAAGTGTAATTTGAACTTCTTTGCAAGAATGCAAATTCAAGAACAAAACAATCGCTAAGTGATTCATCTTGAATTGACTGACAATAATGTTACTATTACTCAAATTGATTGCCTGCCTTATTTTGACTTTCCTGACAATAATTAAAACATTAGAATTTATTTACAAGATATTTAATTACCCGCAAACCTCAAATCTGATCAAACGAATTGGTCGTCTAGTAGTAGGTACGTTGTGCTATTTGAATTAAATTCGCTGGATGAGGTAAGTGTTGCATCATGTGGGGCAGGAGAACAATGAAACTACCCAAATTAAAATTAACGAGCTTTGCGCAATAGTGGTTCAGTCCGTTAATGTTCTATTGTGGGAAAAACCACCAATAAAACCCATTTTATTCATAAATAAATAATTGTACAAGTACATTAATAAATCAAATAACACAAAAAAACAATGAAAAGGTTAAAGATATAACAAAACACTATTAAATCAGGTTAAAGTGCGTACAAAATTATATCATTAAGACAAAAATAAATAAAAAGCCGTTTAGCTACACATAAACACAAAAAAAACCTGTAGCACACTCACAATTGTGTCATAAATAATCATAACAAAAATCGTAATACCAAACATGTGGCCCTTTAAAACCAACCATGCCGGTCTTTAAGTAAATAAGCACATGAAACAATAAGAAAAATTACGGTACATATAAAATACAACAACAGTAAAATTGCACAGATGACAATAAGGTAAGTGCAAGGACAAAAGAAAATAGACAAGGAATTTACATGTGCACAATTGTTTAGTGACTACTAAAGCACAAAATACATATGTAAAGTTACAATAAATTACATATAAAGAGAAATTAGTTCGCAATCAAACAATTCTACTTAACAAACTGACAAAAAGCTCATTAAAACAAAGCCTTACAAGGGTAAGTTGTAAATAGATCATAACATCGTGACCGATACATAAGGTTGAGTGCGTTTGAAAAATACAGCGCCCCTTTCTCAGGTTACATATTCATCTATACAACAATAAAAATAAACATAAAAATAAAAATAAAACAAAAATAAAATAAATAAAAATAAAAATAAAAAAAAATAAAATAAAATAAAATAAAAATAAAAAATAAAAATAAAATAAAAATAAAAATAAAAAATAAAATAAAATAAAAATAAAAATAAAAATAAAAATAAAAATAAAAATAAAATAAAAATAAAAATAAAATAAAATAAAATAAAAATAAAAATAAAAATAAAATAAAAATAAAATAAAAATAAAAATAAAATAAAAATCAAAAAAAATCAAAATCAAAATCAAAACCAAAACCAAAACCAAAACCAAAAACCAAAACCAAAACCAAAACCAAAACCAATATCAAAAACAAAAAAAAAAAACAACAAAACAAAAACAAAAAAACAACAAACAAAGTCAAAAAGTCAAAGTCAAAGTCAAATCAAAGTCAAAGTCAAAGTCAAAAGTCAAAGTCAAAGTCAAAGTCAAATCAAAGTCAAAATCAAATCAAATAAAGTCAAAGTAAAACAAACAAAAAACAAAAAACATAAATCAAATAAAATAAAGCAAAGCAAATCAAATCAAATCATAAAGTCAAATCAAATAATAAACATAATCAAAATAAAATAAAACATAAATAAAATAAAACATAAAATAAACAAAATAAATAAATATAAAATAAATAAATAAAAAATAAACATAAACAAAATATAAAATAAAACATAAAATAAAATAAAAAAAACAAAAATAAATAAAATATAAAATAAACATAAAATAAAACATAAAATAAAATAAACATAAATATAAACATAAAACATAAAATAAAATAAATATAAAATAAAATAAACATAAATAACATAAAATAAAATAAAATAAAATAAAATAAACATAAAATAAACATAAATAAATATAAATATAAATAAAATAAAATATAAATATAAAATAAAATAAATATAAATATAAATATATAAATATAAAATAAAATAAAATAAATACATAAATATAAACATAAATATAAAATAAATATAAATATAAATATAAATATAAATATAAATACATAAATAATAAATATAAAATAAAATAAAATAAATATAAATATAAATATAAACATAAAATAAAATATAAATAAAATAAATATAAATATAAATATAAACATAAAATAAACATAAATATAAATATAAAATAAAATAAATATAAATATAAATATAAAATACATAAACATAAAACATAAACATAAACATAAATATAAAATATAAACATAAAATAAATATAAAATAAAATAAATATAAACATAAAATAAAATAAACATAAAATATAAAACATAAAATAAAATAAAATAAACATAAAATAAATATAAAATAAAATAAATATAAATATAAATATAAATATAAACATAAAATAATAAAATATAAAATAAATATAAATATAAATAATAAATATAAATATAAATATAAAATATAAACATAAAATATAAACATAAATCATAAATATAAATATAAATATAAATATAAATATAAATAATAAACATAAAATAAAAATAAAATAAAATAAATATAAATATAAACATAAACATAAATATAAAATATAAATATAAATATAAATATAAACATAAATATAAATATAAACATAAATATAAATATAAAAATAAATATAAACATAAACATAAATATAAACATAAAATAAAATAAATATAAATATAAATATAAAATAAACATAAAATAAACTATAAACATAAAATAAAATATAAACATAAATATAAATATAAATATAAACATAAATATAAATATAAAATAAAATAAATAAAATAATAAAATAAAATAAAATATAAATATAAATATAAAATAAATATAAACATAAACTATAAACATAAATATAAAATAAAATAAACATAAACATAAACATAAACATAAACATAAACATAAACATAAACATAAACATAAACATAAACATAAACATAAACATAAACATAAACATAAACATAAACATAAACATAAACATAAACATAAACATAAACATAAACATAAATATAAATAAAAATAAAAATAAAAATAAAAATAAAAATCGATGTGTTTAATGGTCATCTGGTCCCGGGAGTATGTACACACTCTGCAATTGCACATTACAATTAATAACCGAGTAGTATCCTGTATCCGTTCCCACACACCAACCTCTACACAAATATAAATATAAACCAATTCACACAAATACAAGAGTGAGGGAGCTCTGTACTGTCTTTTATTTTAGCAGATTTCAGCTTAATGAGCCCGCGTACGAATGAAATACCTTTGAAGGCAATGCTCGATACGTTATGTAGGCTTGTAGAATTACTTGCTGCCAGCCTTAATTTATATAGAAATACCTACTTACACTTGAATACTTTTACACTTTAATTGATCACAGACACAAATCGTTAACATACGAGGTTTAACTTCAAAAAGGGTGACTGTTGCTTATAGATTATTATTTGAAAAACACATTAAAACAAACACCCGAAAGCAAATACAAATTAGCATTGGCTAATGCAAAAGAAAATGTACTCGCAAGAAATATTCTAAAGACAAACTGTTTGCAATGAAGATATTTAATTAACCAAATCGATCTGGCTCAGACGACACTAACGACACTAACTTTTCCCCCGATTTCATACTAACCATATTTACTTCCGCAATCAACCCCCATTTTTCAAAAGTAATAAAAAAACAAAACATTATTATGTTGGAACAATTTCATATTAATTATTGAACGACAGCTTAGTTTTAAAAATATACATTCGTCCGTAACAAGCGCTACATTTAGGTCTCAAGTTTCAACATACCAAACAAAGATCGCTTTGAATTTACGCTATGTTCAGCCGTAAGTAATTATTAAATCAATGACATTTTTACATGAAGAGCGCGTATAGAAATTTTCAACAATTGGTTACGCCAATTTTGTCAGAACACCTGTTTCTCTACCCTAATATATGTTTCCTTTTTCTGTTCAACCTTTACTCATATATCAATTACATAAATTCCCACATTTCTTACATAAAATAAAATATTCCGAAAACATTAGCAAATTACGACGTATTATCAAGACATTAAAAATTCACTAATTATCTTTTGTATCACGGTAACAATGGCGATTTGACAAACGTTTATTGCAATAATAAAATTTTCGCGGTCCGCTACCTACAAGAGAAATTTCTAGACAAACTGGAATTAGTCAAGCAAGTGTTTGGAGCATTTTGAAAAAACATAAGTACCATCCTTATCACATACAACTTCATCAGAATTTATGTGGACGAGACTTTCAACGGAGGTTCGACTTCTGTGTGTGGAGTCTTGAAAAAGTTGGGGAAGAAGATAACTTCTCTAAATTTGTTTTATTTACCGACGAACTTACTGTGATACCCAAAACCGTCACATGTATGGCACTGGTGACCACCAAAATCAGCGGAGCCTCAATGTATTAGGGGGAATTGTAGGAAACCATGTGATTGATCCATATTTTTTTGATGGAAACTTGAACGGCGTAAAATTTTTACGGTTTTTAGAACAAGAATTTTCGAGTGTTCTAGATGCAGTTTCTTTAGATATTAGAAACTAAATGTGGTTACAGCTAGATGGTGCCCCTCCACATTTTAGTCGGAATGTCAGGAATTATTGGGATATACAATTCCACAAAAAAAATGGATTGGAAGGGTAGATCTACATGTATTTCCACATAGATTTCCTGAATTAACCAGCATGGATTTCTTTTTTTGGGGTTATATTAAAAATTTAGTTTATAACACTACATCTACCACTGCTGATGACATGAAGATTATAATAAAGGATCCGTTTGCTGCTGTAAGACCAGCTATCCTGAGAAACGTTAGGAGATCCTTTGAAAAACGAGTGCGATTATTCATAGAAGAAAATGGTCATCATATTGAGTATTTATCATTTTATTCTTTGTTTTTTTGTCATAAACTTACGCCTTGGTTTTAGTTTTGTTTTTAATTAAGTTTGGATCCCATACCTATTTATCAACTACAATTCAACATTATTACCTACTAGAATGAAAACAAAGTTTTTTAGAGAAAAATCTTAATGACCTTTTAATTGTTAATTTTAGACAATTTCTCATAAATAAAAATTATACAGGGTGGTCCATTTGAATTAAGTGGGGTTTTGATGTTAGAAAAATATAAATAAGAATCATTTTCCTAAACACATCCTACACAGTGCAAATGGAAGCCTTAAAGATCAGAATAAATATTTGTGTTACTCAATTTTCTCAAAATTGGTAAGAGTTAGGTATAGAGTAGGTACATTGAATAAAGTTGACTTAATTTTTAACGTCTAATCTAAAAATGACATAAAATGCAGGACGTTGTATTAAAAAAAAAACCTGTACAATTAAAAATAATTAAAAAAAAATAGTCCTTACCAATTTACTTATGTCACCAAAAAATTAAGCTGATATCTCGTACCGCTTAGGCACAAGAGACCGAGGAAATAGTCGAGAGTCACCATGTATGTCGATTTAATTTTATAAACGTGTATAGAGTACATTCAATAATTTTTTCATCCAACGCTTGTTATTCGATTTATTTATTGTCATCCAACTAGCAACGGAACTTCGCTCCTCGCTATGGTCACAACACACCCCGATAACCGTTTACGATATTTATTTAAAGGTAACATTTTCTTAAAAAAATTTTGAGTTGTGAAAAAATGCTAAAATTATGCTCTTTTTAATTAGGTTAGAAAAATAATTCGTCGTTCCGTGGACATGTAAACACTATGCATTTAAAATCATGCTAGAGTAACACGTTTTAGAATACACTGAACGTAATTTGATCGTGGTTATTTTATTTTATCGAAAATGTATATTCCGTTTAAAATGGTATAGATGTATAAAATATAATTAAAATGAATATATTGTCATTTTATTTCCAAGGAATACTTGATTTGAATGTAGTTAATATGAAATTTTGAAAAAATATGAAAATAAAAAAATAGAAATTTTCTTGCGGGAAGTTGGCAATTTTGTAATTTTTAAGTAATTGTTAAAGGAATTGTCATTTTGACGTTTAATGCTACCAAAGTAACATTTACGACAGTACCAACTTGAACATTTTAATAAATAACATTTTTAACCTCAATTTCTGACTACTAATTGTCATTTAAAACTTTAAATGTTGCCAAACTATATTTTTGAAAGCATTCAACTTTTTGTCGTGTAATGTTACCAAAACGATATTAATGTAAGTGCCAACTTAAACATCATAATAAATAACATTATTAACCTCAATATCTGACGTTATCAATGGGCAATCAAAAATTTAAATGTTGCCACACTATATTTTTGAAAACGTTCAACTTTTTGACGTGCAAAGTTACCAAAATAATATTAATGTAAGTACCAACTTAAACATCTTAATAAGTAAAATTATTGACCTCAGTATCTGACTTTACCAATTGTCAATCAAGAACTTAAATGTTGCCAAACTATATTTTTGAAAGCATTCAACTTTTTACGTGTAATGTTACCAAAATAATATATAATAACTTATACGTTTAAGCAGGTAACAGTATTAACCTAAATGTTTGATTTTAACAATTGTCATTCAGAATTTTAAATGTTACCAAATTAAATTTTTGAAAGTATTCAACTTTTTGATATGCAATGTTACCAAAATAATATTTATGAATGTACCAACTAAAACATTTTAGTAGATAACATCATTAATCTCAATGTTGGAATTTATCAATTGTCATTAAGTGTTGCCAAATTATATTTACATTTAGTGTATTTTTGACATATAATTCTACCAAAATAATATTTATGAAAGTGAAAACGTTATGAAACGGTAAACGATGCCAAATTATATTTTTGGAAGTATTCAACAATTGTAAAATGAGATGTCTCTTTGGCATGCAATGTTACCAAAATAATACTTTATGAAAGTACAGTTTGACATGTACCATTATTAAATTAAGTGGTTGATCCTAAAAATGTTATTCAAACCTTTAAGGATGAATAAATTAAATTTTTCAAATAGTCGGCTATTGCAAAATTAATTTTCTTTTCAACATACAATATTATCAATGTAATATGTACAGAAGTATCAATTTAAACAATTTGTAAATATGAAATTATTATATATAAAAATTGCCAACTTAAACTTTCGAAAATAACCAACTTAAATATTTAATATATTTCAATAAATTGAGAATACATTCAAATTAAGGAAATATTTACGAAAATAAGAAGTAACAAAATGAGGATTAAAATATATTAATTAAAAAAGGACAATAAGATGTACGAATGGTTATGATTAGGGCTAGGATTTGTATGCACTTAAAAATGTCAAAATATGCATGCACTTATGCACTATAAAATGTTGAAATATGCACTTAAATATGCTCTTAAAATTGGAGATATATGCATTAAAAGCAATATTTTATAGAAAATATGCGTTTTGCAGTTCGGAAAAAGAAATCAAAAAATAAAAATAATCACATTAATTTATTTTATTTATAAAAGATAATACAACTTTACAAAATAAATTTAGCCTATACATTAAATGAATTACTATTTACAATTATATACATATTTAAATTATTAAAAGTAAAACTTTGTCGATGGTCTGTAAAAATATTTTTATACTTGGAAAAACTCCTTTCAACATCGCAAGATGTAACTGGAGCGTATTTATAATTGTTCAATTCGACTATACTATATTCTTTCAGTTCATCTGCGATAGTAGTTTGACCAATTATTACGTCATCTATTTTTCTAGGCAAAACCTACATTTTTCTCTAAAACATATTTCATTTTTTTATGTACTGCAAGGCTCTTTGGATCTTTAACTTTAGCAAGAGATGTACTAATATTATCTACCAGATTAATACTTTCTGAAATTGAACAACCTTGTCTTTCGAATAAAGTATGTAATTGTTTGTGACAAACAAAAAAAATTTGAAAAAACAAACAGCAGTTCTTCTTTAATTCCTTTCGCATTAACTGCGTCTTGTGCATTTTGTATACAAAGTGCATCATCTTTGTTAAATATGTTTACAATTTCTTTAACTGTATCAAAGTAATTTGAATAATATTCTGCTGCAGACAGCCAGGTACCCCATCTTGTTATTACAGACTCTGGGGGCACTGGTAAATGCCTGTATACGATGTGGAGCTTTACGAAAGACTTTCTTAACGTTTGAAATTAAATTATTCACTTTTGGGTGTACTTCCCGCACTTTTTCCGCGACTGTGTAATCCATGTGCCAGGCAGGTGAGATGAATCATCTTCGAGTATAAGACTTGAAGGCCTGTTCCAGCCTTGAGCATATAAGGTGCTGCATCAGTAACAAAAAGGAGCACTTTCTCGTACTGAATACCCTGGAGCCACAAAAGAGCCATGGAATCATTAAACAATTTTGCAATTGCCGAATTATTTGTATTTTCAGCAACATCCATGGTTAAAAGATATGAACTGGTATTCGCCTCTCCAGTTAAAATGCCTATTATAACGTTAGAAACGTATCTGAAAATAAATTTTTACTAGACTAAATCTTTAGTTGCAACAACAAACTTAAATCGTTATTTAAAGAACAATACATTTTAAAAATGAGTATAGGTGAAATTCGACAAAGAAATATTCTTGATTTAGTAAAACCATCGTATTAGTACATCAGCCATTTAATCTAACAAAACTATAATTAAGTTTCTACGTACCTGCCAACGCTGTCTGTAGCTTCATCAATCGAAACCCAAATATAATTGTCACCCTTCTAATTAATTGAATGGTATCATGGTACAAGTTAGGTAAGTAATTTTTTCTAAGAGTACATTCATCAGGCATAGGGGTTTTTGAAATTTCTTCTAAAAAATTTCGAAATGCGGGGTGGTTAATCTTGCTTAATGCAATGTCCGCAGCCACTAACGCACTACACAGTTTTTATTAAATTCTGCAGATTTATTGCTAGCACTACTTAAATTATTAAGACATCCCCGCAACAGAGACTGTTTTTTAGTTTTGAAACCCACACACTTTTGGTGTTTTAATGTGTTAAGGTGTTGTGTTACTTGAAACCGATTGTTTCCAGTAACTTTATCCTCACAGATTGTACAAAATAATATTTGATCGTCGGTCGTAAAAACCTCGAATTCGCGAACGTAACTTCGCAGAGTTACAGAAACGGATCGCTTTTCTTTTCCCATCCTTAGGCACAAAGTTCTGAACTCAACTATGTAAATTACAATAACAAGTACAACAGTTACAGGCAGATAGGATGTTCCAAGAAATATTTATGAAAACTGTGTACCTAAAAGGTATAATCCTCCAGTTATTAACAATAGGACAATAGCATACTTAATACTCAGAGGATGAATAATCTGTAAATACTTCCGACTATAAAAATAAATCCTCTTGATAATTCCCATGTTAAAAATAAACAAAAAATAAATTTTAAAAGAAGAATTTTTTAAATAGTCATTTTTAAACACATGCAAAAGTTACTGTAAAATGCAAAAACGCGAGCAAAAACGTACAAAATATGCACTAACATTAAAATATTACGAAATATGCATGCATTTAGAAAAATCGTTAAAATATGCATTTGTATGCACTTTCAAATTCACATATGTGGTGCACATACTCATAAAACATGTTTATACTTCACTTTGCATATGATTACTGTAAGCAAAAAAAACATGCAAATGCATAGAAATTCTAGCCCTAGTTATGATAACACACAATATAGGCACTAATAACATATTGTAAAACATTTATGAACCATATTTATATTTATATCTATTCGTATTTGTCCTAATTTATATATTCGTTAAGTGTGCCGTCTTACATATTCATATTTATATTTATATTTATTCGTATTCGTCCTAATTTATTTATTCGTTAATTGATATTTATTCGTTAATTGATACTTAAGACACTTATCAATCATATTTTAACAAACCAATTATGGGTGCAATTGTACAATGGAATTGCAATGGTATTATACATCATTACTGTGAACTCAAGCTCATAATTAACGAATATAACCCTATATGCCTCTGCCTCCAGGAAACACATTTAAAACCAAACCAGCCTTACCTTCTACGCAGGTATAAGTTTGTTAGAAAGGATGTTGTTCCTAACTTAAGAGCTAGAGGCGGAGTCGCAGTACTTATTAGAGAAGACGTGCAATTCAATGCTATATCACTTAGGACGCATCTTCAAGTAGTTGCTGTGCAGATAACTGCACCAATAAAATTAGTTATCTGCAACATCTATTTGCCAAATAGTAATTGGCAGGAGCATCACATACAAGACATTATAGCTCAGTTATCTGGTCCATACATGCTCTTGGGAGATTTTAATGCTCATAGTCGTTTGTGGGGATCAACGCGCACCGATACTAAAGGAGAAGCACTGCAAAGTATAATCGATATAAATAATCTATTCCTATTGAACACTGGTGAAAACACGCACCTTTGTGCCAGATCAAACGCTTTCTCTGCCATAGATATAACCATGGTATCTGCCCGCATCGCCACTTCGTTTTCATGGCAAGTATCCGATGATCTTTACCACAGCGACCATTTTCCCATCATAATTGAAACTGATCAGCGCAACGTGCCTGTAGTAAGCTCAACACGCTGGAAAATATCATCGGCCCGATGGGATACCTTCCAAGCTCACCTCACCGTACCAACTGAGCTATACCCTACTTCGCTAAGCATAAATAATATTACCAGTGGAATTATAAACGCGGTCAACGCTGCCATTCCAAAAATTGGAGGGAAACCCACTAAACACAGGGTCCCATGGTGGAACAAAAAAGTAAGTGAAGCAATAAAAATGAAAAAACTGGCGTTAAACTTCTTTCGAAAACATCCTGCAAATGATAACCTAATATCGTTTAAAAAAGCACGAGTAACTGCCAGACGAATCATTCTTCAAAGTAAAAGGGATTCGTGTAGTAACTTTGTGTCGTCTATAACACGAGACACAACTAACTCTCTGGTGTGGAGTAAAATAAAAGCTATATCGGGCAAGTACACAATGTGCCCAATACAGTTGCAGTACAATAACACTGTAACTAATAATTCTGAGCAGGTTGCCGAACTGTTTGCTGACCAATTTCAACAAGCCAGTAGTTCGGCAAATTATAGTCATTCCTTTGAAGCTACAAGATCCACAAGAGAACTTACGTTAGATTTTACAGGCACAAATAATAACGAATACAACGTACCGTTCTCCATCAATGAACTAGAAAATGCTCTTAATATTAACAAATATTCTTCTCCTGGTGCAGATACGATAAAATATGAAATGTTACAACATCTTACCTGTGAATATAAGATGCTGCTTTTAATTCAACGTGGGCCGAAGGCAATTATCCTTCCTGTTGGAAAGAAGCGATAATAATCCCGATATTAAAAAATGGAAAAAATCCTTACTCAGTTAAGAGCTATAGGCCAATTAGTTTGACCTCCTGTATGGCTAAAATACTTGAACGCATGGTCAGGTCAAGGTTAATGTGGATATTAGAAAAACGTGAATTACTGTCAAACTGCCAAGCAGGATGTCGAAAATTTCGGTCCACCGTAGACCACCTTGTTCATCTACAGAATGCTGTACTGGAAGCCTTCTCACGCAGACACCATGCTGTTGCGGTTTTCTTCGACGTAGAGAAGGCTTTCGATATGACGTGGAGACATGGTATATTACAAAGATTGTATGAATGGGGCTTTAGGGGAAACCTACCCAAATTTATTTCTTCATTCCTGGAGCAACGATTGTTTCGAGTCCGAGTAAATAACCACCTATCATCTCCCAGGATTTTAGAGAACGGCATACCTCAAGGATCAACACTGAGCGTAACGCTATTTTTAATTGCAATTAACCATTTAGTTTCTTCTCTTCCATCTGACGTAAATACTTACCTGTATGTTGATGATCTAGCACTACTCTATTCCGCTCCTACAATAGCAGAAATCAATACAAAACTGCAGCAAGCTATTGACTCTGCACGTTCAGATAATATGGGATTCAATCTGTCATCAGAAAAGACCTATTACATGCACTTTTGCAAATTGAGAAAACCACATTATGGTCCTCTTCTCAAATTAAACAACAGATATATCCAATGTAAAGGCCACTGTGTATTTTTAGGGCTAACATTAAACACCACGCTTACCTGGAAAGAGCACATTAATAACTTAGTCATGCAGTGTAAAGCGTCATTAAATGTTATTAGAGTCCTAGCTAATACCCGATGGGGAGCGGACTCAGAAGTGATACTTAAAGTATACAAATCTCTCGTGCAATCCAAAATAGATTATGGATGTGAAGCGTACTCCTCAGCATCAAAAAGCACGTTAAAGTCCCTAGAGGTGATACAAAATGCAGGTATGAGATACTGCTTAGGAGCATTCCACACTAGCGCAAGTGATAGCCTGTCTAGCGAATCTGGCCTAATTCCACTGCATTTACACCGTACTTACAGGCTTCTAGCATGCGCCTGCAAGATAAAAGCACAAACAGATCACCAAAACTATAAAATCTTGTTTAGGAGTGATGGTATGGGTCAAACTAGGCAAAGGCTGCATAAACCTATGTGGTATAATATTAAAAATGCTTTAGAGACAATTCACGAAACGCTACCACACATGCTTCCGCTAGGACCACTGGAAATATCGCCGTGGATGGTTCCTCAGATTAACGTGTGCACTCAGTTATCCAAACATAAAAAGGCAAATACCCCTACAGCCATTTTTCATACAGAGTTTAATGAAATACTCGCTAATATTAGTGACCATCTGACGCTATTCACCGACGGCTCAAAACATAATGGAGGTGTAGGATGCGCCTTCTCCGTTGACAGCATGGAGTACAGTTGGCCAATGCCGACACATATGTCAATATATAATGCGGAGCTCTATGCTATTTGGCAAGCCCTTCGTTACTGTGAGTATGTAAATAGTTGGACCAAATTTGTGATTGTAAGCGACTCGCGTAGTGCTCTTGTGAGTCTCCAAAACCAACATGCAGTAAATCCTATAATACAGATGATCTTGTCCACTGTTACATATCTTAACAATCTGGGGCGTAAAATTGTATTTTTATGGGTCCCTAGCCACGTGGAGATTAGGGGAAATGAAAGAGCGGATCTAACTGCCCGTAATGCAACAAAAGATGCTTTATACAAGGTAGACATCGCAATTCATTCAAATATTGCCAAACTTATAAAACAAAAAATTAAATCAAAATGGCAAGACAACTGGACCAGGTCAACAGGTAAACTTAGGAATATAAAACCCAATGTTGATCAATGGAAGTTAGCCACATGCTTCTCCAGAAAGGAAAGCAGTATTATCCATAGGATTCGAATTGGGCATACAGATCTAACACATAGACATCTACTATTAAATACACCTCCACCAAGATGTGAAAATTGCTTAACGCCCTTAAGCATTGAGCACATAATCAGCACATGCCCAATCTACGCTCCTCAACGTAAGCTATATTGTATACCAAACGCACTTGGGACTAACTTCTCAGACACCGAAAGTATAAGAAACGTATTGCAATTTTTAAAAGCAATTAACTTGTTTAACAAACTATAAAATATAAAACGCACTAATGACCATAGCAGTCGACGTGCAAACAAACAAAAAAAAAAAAAAAAATTTATGAACCAAAATAAATTAAAATTTGTTATAGGAATAAGAATTATGTTTAATTTAACAATACATAAAATATATAATTGATTAAAGAACTCTATACGTAACAAAGCACAAAGTTCAAAAAAATTTAGTTGAACAAAGTTTTACTTCTTTATGATATATTCAAAGATCAATTAGTTCCTTTACAATTACGATCTTGTTTGATATCAAATAAATTTAGTTGAAATATTCAGTCTGAGGAAGATGCAATGTTGTCGAAACAATTGTTATTTTAAACTTTAAAATCAGTTTCACTCATATAGTATGCAATACCATCAGGTAAAAATAGTTCAGACAGTATTTTAAAAGCATAATTTTGTATGACTTAGCATAGCATTCAGGTACATTTACATAAATATAAATAAATTGATTGAACCATAAATATGTTTATATAGAAACTTGAATACGGTACTAACAAGATTATTTTCAATCATAAGTATGAATTATAAATATTTCGAATAGGTTGTAGGTTTGAGAGGTATATAGTATATAATAAAATATTAATATGCATATAAAAAATTTTAATCTTTTTGATAGCAACTTACTTACTTTGGTTGATTTAGTTTAGCTTTGTAATGTCATATCAATTATCATTAAAGGACCATGCTAGCATTTACAATATATGAAACGTATGGTTTATAATGTACTCTTAAAAAGAATATATTCATTTAATGAAAAAAAATTAAGATATGTATATAAAACATTTCATCTTAACTTTGATTTTATAGTTAATCTTCTCGTTTTATACACATCGTCATTTAAGTTAATAGATATCACTCTCATTGCATATATAAAAATATGTTGTTATGGATAGAATCAATTAAAATCAATTAAAACAGAAAAATTTAAAAACTTCCATCTATACAGTTCGAAAAGTATTCATTGTTAAAGCTGTCACGATTTTATTAAAGGATAGATAAATAAATGCATCTTACTATATTAAAACAAATTCCGTTTTTAAATTCTAATAATTCATTTGATTGGTATATCCTATTTTACATTTTTACAAGTCTCCAAATGATCTAAAAAGAAATAGTAATTAAAATTAATTTAAAAAAAGATTACTAATCATACTCACATAACTGTTATGGATAAATACATTGTTTATGATTAACAATACTGGACTGTAGGTATGTTTAAATGTTATGAGATGTTTCTATAGTTTACAAACAAATACATAGTAGTTTCAATTATAAATTTATAAGAATAAAAAATAAACTCAGAATTGTTTTGTTCTTGGATTATTTAAACAATTATTCAACTGCGAAAGTACTTTATAAAAATGTTATGTATTTCAATAATAACAAATGTAAAATTACAATGAAAACGTAACGTTCTTTTCGAAATTTTTTAGCAGTGGTAAAATTTACGTAGTGCAAATGTAAATATTGTAGTTCCAATGAAATTAATAAATTGATTAATTTAAATGTAATATGAAAAATGTAACGTATTATAATAAATATTTCTTTCAAAAATAACATAATAGTAATTAAATTGAGATACTTGAAATTTAATAAAAAAAATTACTTCAAAACTTATAAATAAAGATGCAAAAGAAATACATAATTACATTAAAAAGTATGTTTATTATTGGGTTATTGAGCAGAAAGTTTTTTTTTAATTTTGGGATTTTTAATAATTATAATTTCGATGCACATACGTGCCAACTTAAAAATTTAAAGCATTAAAAAATAAATTTATATTTTTAGTTTTGAAGAGATTTGAACCATTTCTAAATTTGAAAAATTATAGAAAAATATAATCTAATATAAAAAAACTTAAAATTTAATTGTTTATATGATGAAATATCATCATGCTAAATTACAGTATTTTTATATTGTTAAACATGTTCTAGTGCAATATTTGTAATTATTAATTGGAACAAATTTAAATTGTTCATTATATAAAAAAATATTTTAACATAAATCATAGTTCTAATGGCAGTACGTTACGTGCGTACGTTACAATATTATATTAGATAAAAATAATGTAAATTAGGAATCAATAAATATTCAACAAATTTAGTGAAAAAATCCTTTCATAACAAATTTAAGAATTATTTAATGGCCACATATGAAATTAGAGCGCGAATTGCTGTTGGTGTATACAAATTGTGAACGATTGGGAGGGGGTTGAGTTTAGAAAGGTAAAATTTGATTAAAACCCCAAATGATTGTAAACGGCCTCAAAAGGATTTTAAGAGTAGTTTGGAGCGATTTGGTAGTGGTAACGTTGTTTGCTCATTGTAAAACCCAGTTTTGATTAAGAATTAGTTTAAAAGTTGGATTATATTTCAGGCTCATAATAGAACCCGTCTAACCTGAGTTTGAACATTAGCCCCATTTCAGGTTCGAGTTTTGGGTCAAAAAAGTCTTCTTGCGTTTTTTGACGGATTCTTCATCTAGATGTTCTAATGAACTTACATTTCAAATTTGAGAGTCCGGATGTGCGAAATAAGGAAGATGACTGTATATCACAAAAAGTGGAGGGGATACAACAAAGTTAAAAATCCCGCTTTAGCCTTTGGTCTCAATCTATATTGCTGCCAAGTTTCGAAAAAATCGGATGGTAAATAACGAAGTTATTAAACGATGCGCGAAGTCGACTTTCCTCAGAATCCATGCGCGTGGACCTAAAAAAAAAAATTCTAGGATCCCGTTTTCGAGAAAATCTACGAGAAATCTTCCGACCACACCTCGACAACTCCGGCCACCACCTCCATCGTGGTGGTGCGAAGGTAGTCTCGACTATACATCACGGGTCCCTAATCCCTCCCCACTCTTTCATTGTCGGCCGCGAACTCTCGACCCTCACGTTGGGCCGCCTGCGAATTTTTATCTCAATCCCTCGCAAACGCGACCGGGGCAATCTCGAAAGGGGGAAACGCGGCGCCCGAATGCGAGTGTTCTCGTCGAAACGGTACCCGGCACGTTTCTTATCTCGTCGAACTCGGGCCATGTAAAAAATTTGATAAAAACCGGGTCATATTCCGAATTTGAGAGTTTATTTTATAGTTTCTATTTAATATATGGCTAAACCACAGGTTATCGATTCATAGAAAAAATTTCCATCGCACATTTTTTAGCGATTTTTCACAATTGTACTTATTTCTAAAATTATTTCACTGTATTTACTGTACAAAAATATTTGTGACTTGGTGTTGACTGAATAATACATTTTAGTCTGCCATGAAAAATTTAGAAAATAGTACCATAACTATAAATTAGGAATATAGATATAATAATGTATTGAAAATTCCACAGTTCTTGAGTTAAAAAGAAATCATCCACAAATGCATGCAGACAGTAACATTACTCTAAACATTCAGGAAGGAGGTCGTTATATATTGAACTGGTTCATTACAAATTTGTCATACGTCGCTTTATTGGCTCTTTTATATTCAAATGATATTATGTTAGTTTAAGATTAAAGCTCAATAGTAATTTAAAATATAATATTAGGTAAACATATAGCTCCAATGTTATTGTATAAAAATGTATATATGACTTGACGTGGTTTATTTCACTTGGATAAGTATCAACGAACTTTTGTATGTATGTAATTAACACGTAAGGAAACAAGATTGAATGCCATTTCCGAAGTTGCTAAAACGTTCAATTAGACATAAGTACCTACTATAAGCCAAATATCAGATAACAATATCATTTTTTTTATGCAGGTATTACAACCGTCCTTACCATGACCACAATTAGTACCGGCGTTCGAAGTTCATTACCTAGAAT